>JACEFZ010018628.1:90000-460000 GCA_014155875.1 Cepaea nemoralis
GTGCATGTATCACAATTCGTGTGCATGTATCACAATTCGTGTGCATGTATCACAATTCGTGTGCATGTATCACAATTCGTGTGCATGTATCACAATTCGTGTGCATGTATCTCAATTCGTGTGCATGTATCACAATTCGTGTGCATGTATCACAATTCGTGTGCATGTATCACAATTCGTAAGCTGACTCCCTTACGGGTCATATCAGAAGTCTGTCAAGATTTTCTTCTAGTCTATTACCTAATCGTCCATCCGTCCACCATGTGCCATGCCAATAAGCGCGGGCCGTCATGTTTTGCCTAATTGTAAATGTTCCATATATTGTTGCTAATTTACTCAATTATGCAGGTTAAGAGTATGCTAATTTACTCAATCACACGTGTAGAAAAAAATGTAATTAATTGTACAGGTTAAACGTCTATTTACTCATTTATACAGCCTGAACAAAGGCATTTTCATTCGCCGTATAACACAGGCTCAAGAAGCATACAATTAATCTGTATATTCTTAAACGTTAAATAAATATGAGCGCAGCTAATTCCAGCACAGATG
Source organism: Cepaea nemoralis (assembly GCA_014155875.1). NCBI lineage: Eukaryota > Metazoa > Mollusca > Gastropoda > Stylommatophora > Helicidae > Cepaea > Cepaea nemoralis. The sequence continues at coordinate 90,553 of JACEFZ010018628.1, forward strand.
GCACATAGCTGGCACTTATTTGATCACTCGGGTTAAACAGACGAGACGTATATGTGCAACTTACCTAATCATACCGGTTGGACAAATATTAACGTACCATAAATTAAAGTCAACATTTTTTGGGCATATTATGAGAAGAAATGACTTGGAAAACTTGGTAACAACTGGCAAGATCGAAAGGAAGACACCAAGGGGAAGACCGAGAAGTGAATAACTGGTGGACTTGGCCAAAGGCATGATCGAGACAGGAAGACGGAGCTAATCCACGACTCTGGTGATCGAGTGAGATAGTAAAACATGACCACCCACTCTTATTGGCATGGCACATGATGGATGGATGGAAATGACGATAGCTGTTACAGAAATGGGAATGCATCTTACCCAAAGATATTCCCAAAAATAATGCGCTTAACTTATCTAACGATATAATCTAAACAACAGTTAGTTAAACTTACCAAACGAACGCAGGCTAAACATATAAAACGTTAACCTAACCCAAAAATGTGGTTTCTAAGGAAAATGCAAAGAATACCATGGGCAGGCAGTAAACCCAAAGAGCTAGTCCTACAAGAAACACATGAAAAACATAAACTGATTAGATAAATTATACGTAGAGAGTCACCATTCTTTGGACACTTTATGAGAACAAATAAATTGGAGAACTTGGTGACAACAGGCAATATTGAGGGGAAACGAATAAGGGGAAGGCAGAGAAGTATATACCTGGATGACTTGACCACCTGGTATGGCCGAGACAGGAACACAGAGCTGATCCAAGACTCTGGTGATCGTGTGAGATGGCGAAACATGACGACAGCGCATATCGGCATGGCACATGATGATGATGATGAACCCATTATCACTGGCTACACAAATATGAGTTAAACTGCCTTGGTCATACAGGCAAGCCAGATATGAGTTAACATTGCCACATAACACCGGATAAACAAATATGAGTTAAACTGTCTCGGCCATGCAGGCAAGCCAGATATGAGTTAACATTGCCACATAACACCGGATAAACACATATGAGTGAAACTGTCTCGGCCACACAGGCAAGCCAGATATGAGTTAACATTACCACATAACACCGGATAAACACATATGAGTGAAACTGTCTCGGCCACACAGGCAAGCCAGATATGAGTTAACATTACTGCATAACACCGGATAAACACATATGAGGGAAATTGTCTCGGCCATACAGACAAGCCAGATATGAGTTAACATTGCCACATAACACCGCATAAACAAAAATATGTTACACTTGACTAAAAGGACAGCATAAATAAATATGAGTTAAACTTGTCTAAAGAGACAGCATAAACACATATGAGTTAAACTTGACCAAATAGACAGCATAAACAAATATGAGTTAAACTTGTCTAAAGAGACAGCATAAACAAATATGAGTTAAACTTGACCAAAGAGACAGCATAAACACATATGAGTTAAACTTGTCTAAAGAGACAGCATAAACACATATGAGTTAAACTTGTCTAAAGAGATAGCATAAACACATATGAGTTAAACTTGACCAAATAGACAGCATAAACACATATGAGTTAAACTTGTCTAAAGAGACAGCATAAACACATATGAGTTAAACGTGACCAAAGAGACAGCATAAACACATATGAGTTAAACTTGACCAAATAGACAGCATAAACACATATGAGTTAAACTTGTCTAAAGAGATAGCATAAACACATATGAGTTAAACGTGACCAAAGAGACAGCATAAACACATATGAGTTAAACTTGACCAAATAGACAGCATAAACACATATGAGTTAAACTTGACCAAATAGACAGCATAAACACATATGAGTTAAACTTGTCTAAAGAGACAGCATAAACACATATGAGTTAAACGTGACCAAACAGACAGCATAAACACATATGAGTCCAGCGTATGAAATGACACTGGATGAACAAACATGACTGTGGCTTACCCACACGAAACTGGCTGAACAAATATGCGTTCAACTTTCACAACAATGAAGGCAAAACAAACATGAATTAAACCTACGCGACAATACGAGTTAAACAACATGAGTTCAAACTGCACAACGATACAGACTAACCAAATATGAGTTAAACATACACAACGATACAGGTTAAACAGATAAGAGTTACACTCATCCAATAGCACAAGTTAAACAAATAAAATTTAATCTTACCTAATAACACAGGTATAACAACTATAAATTTAACTTACACAACAATACACCCTGAACAAATACGAGTTGAACTCACAAAGCGAAACTTGCATAACAAAAAGAGGTTAACTTACCCGATCGTACAGGTTGAATACTCTTGAAATGTCTTCAGTTGTCAGTTGTTTCGCTCCCTGAGGATGGACATAGAATCGATTTGTTAATGTTTGTTTACTTGCGATATCACCGGAGACAACATTTCTTAAATGGCTAGGGGAATTCTTTAGCAAAGTGAAACCTCAGTGGTTCCCTAACGATGTACCGCTACAGAGTATCAAGTGTAAGTTTTCTTGTTTTGTTTTGTAATAACATTCGTTAACTTTGAACTGAAGCGTTGTCCAAATACGTGCTATTACTTCTAGGGTACTGGACTTTATGTTTGCATGTGTATTAGCTTTCCCTGTTACCAGTTTCCTTTGTCATCATGTGAACCCATTACGACTTCCCAAGTTTAAACCGATCAATTTTGAACATCAATTATATATGATAACTGAAGATACACAAACAGCCAGCAACAAACACGGCGAAACCCACCTTATTTAAGAGTTAAGATATGTCCTTTAAAAATATGTTATAAGTAAGTTGAAAATATGTTGCAAGAGATTTGACAATATATTTCAAGTGATTTGAAAATATGTTGCAAGTGATTTAAAACATACACAACCATCTAATTCTAAAGCATAACAACTAATCATACTAAACATGGAAAGGAAAAATATTTGTATTTGCTTATAACTGTGTGCGTAAACATTCAGCTTCCTGTAATTTTTCAAATGTTAATAGCTTCAAAAATGTAAATATAATTGACACGTTTTCACAAGTGCTAAAGGTAATGTATGACCATAGTATTGTTTTATTTCTATTTTTATAGTGTCGTTTTATTTCGTGTATCATAATGTCGTTTTATCTCTCTTTTCATTGTGTCGTATTATTTCTCGTATCATGGTGTACTTTTATTGTTGATTTATTCATGACATCATAAGCGTAACCCCATTTCGATTATACTAACGCGCTAAACGCGCGCTGTCATACACGCTAGAAATCCTACATCGAAATTGCTAACCAGGCTGCAGTCGACTGTTTGTTAGTGTGAGCAGTTGAACCGTACTGTGTGCGAGAGGCTAAGACTACCAACTCTCTCATCACAATTTCTGACGGGATACCCCAGAGAAATCTCTGGAATTCGTGAGTGAATCTCGCGACGGGAGAGGACTTGTTGAGCTAGAGTCAAGGTTGACGCCCTCATTAGGAGATTTGTCCAGAACGAGGAGCTCACGGGGGAATTGTAACTTTCTCTTCAGTCATAGGATTATTACAATTTGTCGTCTGTAATAGAATTGTGACACTTCAAGTCCAATCACAGGATTATCTTCTGCAATAGAATTGTGACACTTCCAGTAAAATCACACGATTATCACACTTGCTCCTCTGTAATAGAATTGTAACACTTCGCGTCCAATCACAGGATCATTACATTTGCTCTTATGTAATAGAATTGTGACACTTCCAATCCAATCATATGATTAACACACTTGCTCCTCTGAAATAGAATTGCGACACGGTCAGCCCAATAACAGGATTATCACACCTGCACTTCTGTAATTGGATTGTGACTCTCCCAGTCCAGTCACAGGATTATCACATTTAGTTCTCTGTAACATAGATATGACACTTGCAGTCAAATCACAGGATTATCACACTTGCTCTTCAGTTAAAGAATTATTACATTTTTGCATCAATTTGAAGACTGTTACGATTCCTGTCCAATTATAGACTTGTAAAATGTCCTCTTCAGTCGTAAGATTGTTACACGTTCTCGTCAATCATAGAATTGCTATAATTTCCAATTCAATGGTTAAATTGTTAAACTTCCTCTTCTATCGCAGATTTGGTTAACAATAGTAAGGTTGTTATACTTACTCTTCAATGATGAGATTGTTAGACTTTCCACCCCATTGAGGATTGTTACACTCCCTCTTTACTTACTACAGTTGTTTATCAAACTTTTGATTGTTAATACTTACTCTCAATCATACGTTTGTAATACGCATTTATCAATCACAAATTTGTTACACTTCTTCGTTATCACAGGATTGATACATCTCATGTCCAATCATTCGTTGGTTAAATTTCAAATTGAATCACATACTTTCTCTTTCTCTTTAATCGTAAGGATGTTACATTTCTCTTGAATCATAGGATTGTTTAGTTTCCTTTTATGTTATATGATTCATACATTTTCTCTTCAAATGTTGTATTACGACACTTTCTGTTTTATCACTGAATTGTGACCTTTGTTTTCTATATTATACTATTCAAACTTCTCCTTCTGTTAAAGTATTCTTGCAGTTATTTTTCTATCAGAGAATTGTTACACCGTTCTCATTCTGTCTATGATTGTTAAACTTCCTCTTCTATCAAAAGATTGTTACACCGTTCTCGTTCTGCCTTTGATTGCTAAACTTCCTCTTTCATCATACAATTGTTACACCGTTCTCGTTCTGCCTTTGATTGTTAAACTTCCTCTTCCATCATACAATTGTTACATCGTTCTCGTTCTGCCTTTGATTGTTAAACTTCCTCTTCCATCATACAATTGTTACATCGTTCTCGTTCTGCCTTTGATTGCTAAACTTCCTCTTCCATCATACAATTGTTACACCGTTCTCGTTCTGCCTTTGATTGTTAAACTTCCTCTTCCATCATACAATTGTTACACCGCTCTCTATCTGTCTATGATTGTTAAACTTCCTCTTCTATCATTGGATTGTTACACCGTTCTCGTTCTGTCTATGATTGTTTCACTTCCTTTTCTATCATAGGATTGTTACACGGTCTCGTTGTCTATGATTGTTAAACATCCTCTTATTTCATAGGATTGTTACACCGTTCTCGTTGTGTCAATCATTGCTCCAATTCCTCTTCTATCATAGGATTGTTACAGAGCCACTTCTTACAAGTGGGTGACTATGTATCCCTTTACGCTCCTTTAACCTATTTACTATTATCTATTACAGAACCTAACAATAGTCTTGTTAAACTTTCTCAATGAATCACATGCCTTCAACACATTGCATGCTGTTATATGTCTGCCATTTCTCTTCCACCATAAGTTTCTAGCCTTGTCTTCTATAGTGAGTATGTTATGACGCGCGCGTTATACGTTTGATATTACCCCGTACACAAAGGTTTTTAGGATGGCAGAACTCAAAACTAAAATGAGTTAATTTAAAAATGAAACATGGAATGTTAGGACACTAAATAAGTTAGGAAAGATGAACAATTTTATTAAAGAAATTTAACATATGAACATGAATATCCAAGGCATAAGTGAGATGAAGTGTAGAGTTATAGTAGAATTATAACTGACAAACACACAATAAATTATTCTGGAGGGGATACACACGTAAAAGGAGTAGGACCATTATTATTTTTTTCAACACAGAAAAGTCAAGTAATGGTTACTGATGTACTTCAGATGGAGTTATAATGGTGTGTCAAAATTAAAGGCAAACCAATAGGTCTAAACGTTATACAAGTATATGCACCAACAAATAACGTTATTGATGAAGAAATGTAACACTGTTGTGATGAAGTAGAATACGCGATATCTCAAATGAGATCACACGATACATAATTGAGGATGTTGTGCAGGATTATGGTTTAGGTACAAGAAACGAAAAATGCGCATAGAGCAAGATACCTGGGCTGTCCGTACCTCCAAAGACACAGAGACGTCTTAAAGATCGCCATTACCACAAATACACCATATAAGGACGCAATACGGAGGTGCGAGACAGCCACGTGCATCTCGCAAGCGGGAAGATCTCAACTACAAAGCCAGATAGACGAGCTAAGAAATCAAATCAAGCTACTTCAAACACCGGCACTAACCAGCGACAATGAAAATCTGCTTGCTGAAATAAAGGAGATCCAGCAAACCATCAAACAAGAGGTGGAGCACATGATCCAGACGACAAAGAAGAATGAAGAGATTCTACGAGGCATCAAGGCGGAGAGAAAAATGCTAACATCTGAAAGGGAGCCAACCCAAATCAAACCAGCAGAAGACACGGAAAAGACCTCAGAACAAATGCCACAAGATGAAACCCAACGAAAGACCGAGCCGGAACCGCAAGCTAAAGTCAGCAGCCCAACCACGACGCCCACGAAATCCAAGGGGAGGCCAATATCCAGACAGACCTCGGAAGAAAACCGAGATGAGTACCACGACGACGGTATGGAGGACACCCCGCTTCCCCCGAGCATTTACCGGTAAAGAAATCGAAGCGATAAATAAGAGGCACGAACTCCAATGCAAGGAATACACAAGGCGCATGGAAGAAAAAGAAAAGAAGTACAAGAAACTCAAGGAGAAACTAATGCCCCGCCGTTCCGCTTAGGAATACCCAATTATACACGAGGATGACGAACACCCATAGCCATACTATTTTGATGACGTGGAGCTCGTCCCGTGGTTAACCACGGAGGAAGAAGTGGAAAGGCAGCAGAAACTGAATGTATGATTGCTGAAATATATTGAGGCATTAACGATTTGGCCATTTAGTGCAAACTGACAGATTTCATTATAAACCTGCAATTTTTATTTTTATTTTTTTGCATATCCTTTACAGGACATCGCTGTCAACACCAGCATCTTTCAGCTGTATGTTGATTTCTTGGCAAGATTACACTCAGTAGTTTGCCATTGCTTTCTGAGCGGCCGTTTCACATACCCCGTAAGTTACCGATGCGATTCGAACCACTGCTGATTCTCACCGTCATCACGTTACCCACGAGAGTATACGAGATTACGGAGAAAAGTCATAACCTCTAAGCCACGAAGCCGGCAAATCTGCGATTACCTTGGTGATAACTAATGCTCCACAATCGAACAATTTCAGTGACTGTGTTTTAAATATCTCAGCCAAAGTATAATTCATTTATTAATTTTATATGATAAACTATGCAGTTTGCACATGACAAGACCCAGCAAACTATGTCAGGCAATAAATTGTGCAACCTATTTTTTTGTAGATTCTCTGCTTACATTTAATCATTGTTTTCAAAATGTTAACCTTTCGTTCACGAGCCTCTCTGATTGATGGAATCTTCAGTGGAAGTCTAAACTTTCAGATTGTTTACTGTTTTTCTCTGAGATTGAACGAATGAACCATGAACGAATTCTACGCATGTTTTATACACAAGTAACGTCTGTTGCTCACGGGAGGTTGGCGGCTGCGATCACTAAATAATCTCTGGATGTTTGGGTAGGACTGCGGTCTAGACGCGGCTCTAACCATAGCGTTTGATCTCAGGGACAATAGCCCTGATTATATACCCTCTCATTGTGTTCCCGTGTACTTACATTCTGCTCAGCATCAGATAGGTATTCTAACACCGGAAGAATGGCGCTTAGACAGACAAAAAATAGGTAGTACAGCCACTTACACAAACGTACGCACACACACAAACCACACGCGAGCGCACATGGAAAGAGAGAGAGATAGAGAAAGAGAGAGATTGGGGTAGAGAAAGAGATAGTGAGAGTGGAAAGGAGAGAAAAATAGAAAGAAAGAAAGAAAGAAAGAAAGAAAGAAAGAAAAAAAGAGGAGTAACAGAGAGAGGGTGAGTGTCTTGCAGAAAAGAGAGAGAACGATAGAGATAGAGAGAGAAAAACAGGAAGAAGTGTATTTAGTCATGATAAGAATGAATTGGCCGACATCTTCCCTCAGTCTGCAAATCACTGTTTAAATCTCTGTCTTCTGAACGACTAGGTAGATCAAGACACGGACGATATATGAAATCTGGGGTATTGTAAACAACACACACAACATATGAAAATTAGTATAGTGTAAACAATATAGGTGATAGATGGAAATTGGTATGGTGTAAACAAAACAGACGATATATGAACATTAACATCGTGTAAACAAACCAGACGATATTTGAAAATTGATATGTTGTAAACAAAACAGACGATAGATAAAAATTTGCATGGTGCAAATAAAATAGACGTTATATGAAAACAAGGATAGTGTAAACAAAACAGACTATATATAAAAACAGGGATAGTGTAAACAAAACAGACGATATATGAAAATGGTTTCATGCAAACAAAACAGACGATATTTGAAAATTGGTATGGTATAAAGAAAACAGACGATAGATAAAAATTGGCATGCCGTAAATAAAACAGTCGATCGAAGAAAACCGGTATGGTGTAAACAAATCACATAATAGATGACAATTGGGGTAGTGTAATGTCTCCAGATCTTTTTTCTCCGTACAGTGAAAATATTTTCAGAAATGTAGAAGATATAAATGGAATCAGCATTGGAGGACGAAACATCAGTAACATTAGATATGCAGATGAAACAGTATTGATTGCAGACAATGAGCAGTATCTGTGTTGCACACAGTGAACAACTGGGGTTAGAATTAAATTGTAAAAAGGCACAGATTATGGGCGTCACTAGGAAGAACGAAATACCACAATGTAATATACAAGTAAATGGGAATATTCTTCGACAAGTGAATAGGTACAATTATCTCGGAACAGTCATAACATCTGATGGGAGATGCCTTGAAGAGATTAGAACAAGAATCGCCATGGCGAAAGTAGCCTCTAGCAAGGTGAAAAACATACTGACAAATAAAAATATGTCAATTGAAACGAGAGAAAGAGTGTTGAGGTGCTACATAGAGCCTGGATGTGAAACTTGGACAATGAGCAGTCAAATTGAAAAACATCTGATGGCTGCAGAAATGTGGTTTCTTAGGAGAATGCAAAGAATACCATCGACAGACAGAAAAAAATATAACCAAGTACTACAGGAGACAAATGAAAATCGTAAATTAATCAGAGAAATTAGACGTAATCAGTCAAAATTTTTTGGACATGTTATGAGAAGAAATGAATTGGAGAACTTGGTGACAACTGGCAAAATCGATGCGAACAGCCCAAGGGGAAGACCGAGAAGTAAATACCTGGATGGTTTGGCCACATGGCATGGTCGAGACAGGAACACTTAGCTGATCCACCACTCTGGTGATCGAGTGAAATGGCGAGTCATGACCGCCCACGCTTTCCGGCATGACACATGATTGATTGATTGATTGATTGATTGGGATAGTGAAAACTGAACAGACATTAAATGAAAATTGGTATAGTATAAACAAAACAAACAATACATGAAAATTGGCATGGTGTAAATAAAACGGTCGATAGATGACAATTGGGATAGTGTCAACAAAACAAACAATAGATGAAAACTCGGATAGTGTAAAGAGAAAAGACTTGCAATACAGATTACATTCTTTAGCTAATTAAATAACTAATATAAACATAGTTTTGGCATCATCTTCAATCTTTTGTTTTTCTCATTCGCTTGCTTTGACCGTGAGCGCAATCGAAATTGGACTGATTTTATTGTGTGGCCAACATTTCCAAGTACCAGTCTCCCTGTCCTTCAGATGAATCATCTCCTACCTCTGAAGTACTTGTAATTGAAGTCAACAATCGCGTCTAACTGACAGGTGTAAATAACTCGTCATCAGCAAACAGGACATGTTGAATGGTTCCGCCACGCGATTTTCAATTACCATTGTTATCATCATCATCATCATCATCATCATCATCATCATCATCATCATCATCATCATCATCATAATCATCATCATCATCATCATCATCATCATCATCATCATCAACACCTTCATCATCATCATCGTACACTGCCATTTCTATAGTGAAATAGTGAAGGTTGACAGTATTGAATCTCCAGTAGTTTCTATTCTAAGCCTACGATGTTCATGAAGCTTGATTATATAAAGAGACAGACAGACAGACAGACAGACAGACAGACAGGCAGGCAGGCAGGCAGTCAGGCAGGCAGGCAGGCAGGCAGGCAGGCAGACAGGCAGGCAGACAGACAGACAGACAGACAGACAGACAGACAGACAGACAGACAGACAATATAAACCACCCGGAAGAGAATTTTAATACGTGACCACTGACCAGGCAAGCAAGCGAGTTATCCAGTGGGCTACCGAAGCTGCCAGAGATCCTATAACCTCAGTTAATTGTCCAATTTCTAGATTTTCACTCCCCAGAAATTTCCACAATCATGTAATTAGAATATTAACATCTCAAAGCCAATTTCAACGGACACCAGACAGGACCTCATACAATCTCTCCCCAATCACATTTGCATGTCAGCATTTTTTGCCCACCTTAAACGGAAACACTAACACAAGAAACTCGGTCGTTTTCTTTTTTATTCCGAAATTAACAATTATCATGTCCATAAAAAAAGAACTTTTGTTAATGTTTGTTTTCGTTTCGCTGGTGATGTTATTATCAGTTAATTAGTTTTGTAGTTTGGCAGGATAATTAGATGAATGCATCATCGACTAAAATTTTTTTTACTGGGGTTCTGTAAATAACAACACAGTTGAAACACTGTTTTTGTGTGTCTTGTTTTGACTTGATTCCTACTTCTAGGTCTATGGATGTCTTTTTCTGTTTCTTTCTGCTTGCAAATTTTGTTTGTAAGTATGGCAGTTGGTTGGACATGAAAACTGGCAGTGGTTCTTTTCGTGGGCAGTGATGTGAAGATGGTTCTCGCCGCGTTGGTAACTAACGGGATAAGTGACCTGACCGCTCCGAGAGCTATGGCAAACTACTGAGCGTAGCCTTGCCAAGAAATCAACGACAGCGGTAAAATGTTGCATAAAGGATATACGGAAAACAAAGAAAAGAAAAAGATGTGAGGATGTTCTTCGAAAGACTTGCTATGTGATGACGGTGATGATGGTTGTGGAAATAATGGTGTGGTGATGGTGGTGGGGATGATGGTTGTGGTAATAATGGTGTGGTGATGGTGGTGGGGATGATGGTTGTGGAAATAATGGTGTGGTGATGGTGGTGGGGATGATGGTTGTGGAAATAATGGTGTGGTGATGGTGGTGGGGATGATGGTTGTGGAAATAATGGTGTGGTGATGGTGGTGGGGATGATGGTTGTGGAAATAATGGTGTGGTGATGGTGGTGGGGATGATGGTTGTGGTAATAATGGTGTGGTGATGGTGGTGGGGATGATGGTTGTGGAAATAATGGTGTGGTGATGGTGGTGGGGATGATGGTTGTGGAAATAATGGTGTGGTGATGGTGGTGGGGATGATGGTTGTGGTAATAATGGTGTGGTGATGGTGGTGATGGTTGTGGAAATAATGGTGTGGTGATGGTGGTGATGGTTGTGGAAATAATGGTGTGGTGATGGTGGTGGGGATGATGGTTGTGGTGTTGGTGGTGGTGTGGTGATGGTGATGATGGTTGTGGTAATAATGGTGTGGTGATGGTGATGATGGTTGTGGAAATAATGGTGTGGTGATGGTGGTGATGGTTGTGGAAATAATGGTGTGGTGATGGTGGTGGGGATGATGGTTGTGGTGTTGGTGGTGGTGTGGTGATGGTGATGATGGTTGTGGTAATAATGGTGTGGTGATGGTGATGATGGTTGTGGAAATAATGGTGTGGTGATGGTGGTGATGGTTGTGGAAATAATGGTGTGGTGATGGTGGTGGGGATGATGGTTGTGGTGTTGGTGGTGGTGTGGTGATGGTGATGATGGTTGTGGTAATAATGGTGTGGTGATGGTGATGATGGTTGTGGAAATAATGGTGTGGTGATGGTGGTGATGGTTGTGGAAATAATGGTGTGGTGATGGTGGTGGGGATGATGGTTGTGGTGTTGGTGGTGGTGTGGTGATGGTGATGATGGTTGTGGTAATAATGGTGTGGTGATGGTGGTGGGGATGATGGTTGTGGTGTTGGTGGTGGTGTGGTGGTGATGGTTGTGGTAATAATGGTGTGGTGATGGCGGTGATGGTGGTGATGTTGATGATGGTGATGATGGTGAGGACGGTAGTGGTAATGGTGATGATTGAGATAATGCTTGTGGTGGTGGTTATTATGTAATGATGGTGGAGGTAATGATGGTGTGGTGATGATGATGGTGGTGGTAGTTAAGATAATGTCAATTATGATAGTTTTGGCGATGATGATTATGATGTACAAACTTGACTGACTTTAGTAATATTATAAAGGAGGAGCGTTGGAATTATGGCGCTCTTGTAGCGGTTGACGCTATTGACCCTCACAGGCAAGAAGTCTGAATATTGCTGGGCGATGCTCATTATATTTAGCACTGCCTTGGGAGCATGGCATTTCTGCCATTTCTGTGACTTTAGGAGCTAATTCGATAAGGACATCTTCAATCTTAACTCTTCTTTTCCACTGATGTTTCATTAATCAACTTTTTGTTAGTTGTTACTTTAAGCGTGTGTCAGTTTGTAGTTAGTCCAATGTGAGTTGTTAGGGTAAATCTTATTTATTTCTTTAACTAGCAGACCCGGCCCGGCTTCGCTGGTGGGGAGCATCTCATTTAATTAATATAAGTAGTCATATAAGCTCCCGTTCCCGTTCCTGTCTGTCTGTCTGTCTGTCTGTCTGTCTGTCTGTCTGTCTGACACTGCCCGGCATAGCCTGGCTCCTGGTGTGGAGCATCTCATTTAATTCATATAAGTAGTCATATAAGCTCCCGTTCCCGTTACCGACTATCTGTCGTATGTCTGTCTGTCTGTCTGTCTGTCTATCTGTCTGTCTGTCTGTCTGTCTGTCTGACCCTGCCCGACATCGCCTGGCTCCTGGTGTGGAGCATCTCATTTAATTCATATAAGTAGTCATATAAGCTCCCGTTCCCGTTCCCGGCTATCTATCTGTCTGTCTATCTGTCTGTCCCTCCCTCTCTGTCTGTCTGTCTGTCTGTCTGTCTGTCTGTCTGTCTAATCATTTATTGGTTGCGGTTATAACAACCTTAGATAAACGGACAAAAAAACATTAGAAAGATCACTTGAAAGATCTTTGCATATTCCCCCAACAATTAACTTGGGTAAATGGAGCGGCGGCAGCAGTAGCAGAAGAAGAAGAAAAAGGAGGTGGAGGGAGGTGGAGGGAGAAGGAGGAGGAAGGAAGAGGTAGAAGGAGGAGGGAGAAGGAGGAGGGAGAAGGTAGGAGGGGGAGAAGGAGGAGGAGGAAGAATGATGAGGAGGGAGGAGGAGGAAGAGGGAGGAGGAGGAAGAGGGAGGAGGAGGGATGTGGAGGAAGGAGGAGGAGGGAGGAGGTAGAGGCAGGAGGAGGAGGGAGGAAAAGGGAGGAGAGAGGAGGAGGAGGTAGGAGGAAGAGAGGTGGAGAGAGGAGGAGGAGATAGGAGGAGGGAGGAGTAGGGAGGAATAGGAGGGAGGAGGAGGAGTAGGGAGGAATAGGAGGGAGGAGGGAAAGAGGAGAAGGAGGAGGAGGGAAGAGGAGGGAGGAGGAGGAAGAGGGAGGAGGAGGGAGGAGTAGGAGAGAGGAGGAAGAGAGAGGAGGAGGAGAGAGGAGGAGGTATTAGGAGGAGGGAGAAGGAGGATGGAGGAGGGAGAGGGAGGAGGGGGAGGAGGAAGAGGGAGAAGGAGGAGGAGGAGAACGCAGGAGGAGGAGGAGGGAGGAGGGAGAGGGAGAGGGAGGGAGGAGGAGGGAGGAGGAGGAGAGAGGAGGAAGAGGGAGGAGGAGGGAGGAGGAGGAGAGAGGAGGAGGAGGAGGAGAGAGGAGGAGGTATTAGGAGGAGGGAGAAGGAGGATGGAGGAGGGAGAGGGAGGAGGGGGAGGAGGAAGAGGGAGGAGGGAGGAGGAGGGAGGAGGAGAACGCAGGAGGAGGAGGGAGGAGGGAGAGGGAGAGGGAGGGTGGAGGAAGGAGGTGGAGAGAGGAGGAGGAGGGAGGAGGAGGGAGGAAGAGGTAGAAGGAGGAGGGAGAAGGAGGAGGGAGGAGAAGGAGGGGGAGGAGGAGGAGGAGGAATGATGAGGAGGGAGGAGGAGGAAGAGGGAGGTGGAGGGAGGAGGAGGGAGGAGATAGAGGGAGGGGGAGGAAAAGGGAGGAGGAGGGAGGAGGTAGGAGGAGGAAAAGGAAGGAGGAGGGAGGAGGAGGAAGAGGGAGGAGGAGGAGGAAGAGGGAGGAGGAGGATGGAGGAGGAAGAGGAGGGAGATGGGGGAGGGCAAGAGGAAGAGGGGAGGAGGAGGAGGTGAGAGGAGGAGGAGGAGGGATGTGGAGGAAGGAGGAGGAGGGAGGAGTGATTAGGTAGAGGGAGGAGAAGGAGGGAGGAAATGGGATGAGGGAGGAGGAGAGAGGAGGAGGAGGGAGGAGGAGGAAGGAGGAGGAAGGGGAGGAGAAGGAGGAAGAGGGAGGAAGAGGATGGAGGAGGAAGAGGAGGGAGAGGGAGGAGGGGGAGGGGAAGAGGAAGAAGGTATGAATTGGAGGAGGGGAGAGGAGGAGGGAGAAGGAGGGGGTAGGAGAAGGGAGGGGGAGGGAGGAGGTGAAGGAGGGAGGAGGAGGAGGAAGGCGGAGGGAGAAGGAGGAAGGAGGAGGAGGGAGAGGGAGGAGGGAGGAGGAGAGAGAATGAGGAGGGGAGGAAGGAAAGGGAGGTGGAGGAGGAGGAGGGAGGAGGAGGAGGGTAGAGGGAGGAGGAGGAGGTAGAGGGAGGAGGAGGAAGGAAAGGGAGGAGGAAGAGGAGAAGGGAGGAGGAGGAGGAGGGTGGAGGGAGGAGGAGGAGGTAGTGGCAGGAGGGAGTAGGATGGAGGAGGAAGAGGGAGAAGGAGGGAGGAGGAGGAGGAGGAGGAGGAGGGAGAAGGAGGCAGGAGGAGGAGGGAGAGGGAGGAGGAGGGAGGAGGAGGAGGGAGGAGGCGGAGGGAGAAGGAGGAAGGAGTAGGAGGGAGGAGGATGGAGGAGGAAGGGAGAGGAAGAGGGAGAAGGAGGAGGGAGAGGGAGGAGGGAGGAGGAGGAGGGGGAGGAGGTAGAGGGAGGAGGAGGGAGGAGGAGAAGAGAGGAGGAGGGAGTTCGCCATTCCGAATTCATACTCGTCTAGGTTCTGTGATTTCGGTCCTTCCATTGATTGTTCTTCCCTTCTACACGACTGTAGATAACTTCCTTACACATAAAAAGATGGATTGTTGTTGATATTGCCGTGGCATGGAGGCATATATATCAGCAGCAGAGTTGATCCAGAAAACCAAAGACTGAGATCTATGGAGAACCATGAACGCCTACGCCAGCCGGCACGGCACTTGATGATGATGATGATTGCCGTGTGACGATTCTGTGTAGTCACGTCATTTTCTTCGCTTGTCCAAGCGTTTTGGTTCGGGGATTCTTTCATCATCATCATCATATATTTACGTACGTATTTAGGGAGGGGGAGGAGGGAGGAGGAGGAAGAAGAAACAAAAATATGACAGTTGGCAGCGCTGGAATGAGAGGAAGGCGTGTAGAAAATTTCATCTCAATCGGATGGGCCGTTCGCGAACGCATAAAGGACATACATACAGACATACACATCCACACACATTGCCTTTTATATATAAGAAGATTAGTAGTTAACGCACTCTGAATTATCATTGCGTGATTGTTTTATTTATTACCTTAATTCTATTTTAGTCAATAATTAGTCAGTCCAGTATGAATTTGTTTTCCTATCTCGCTTTGAACTCAAACGTAATCCATACCATCAATTCATCCATCATGTGCCATGCCGGTAAGCTTGGGTGGTCATGTTCTGCTATCTCACTCGATCACCAGAGTCCGTGGATCAGCTCCGTGTTCCTGTCTCGACTATGCCAGGTGGCCAAGCCATCCAGGTATTTACTTCTCGGTCTTCCCCTTGGTCTGTTCCCTTCGATCTTGCCAGTTGTCACCAAATTCTCCAATTTATTTCTTCTCATAACACGTGCTACTAATTCTAGTCCACTGAACCGATTTTTGCGTGTGGAATAGCTTTCCTTATCACCAGTGTCCCTCGCCATCAGGTAAATCCACTCCGACTTCAGAAGTGCTTGTAATTTACGTTCCCAAGTCACAGAGAGAATATTTCAACATTTTAGTTCAACTGACCTATGTAGAGGTTGAATACGCTACCCTCGACATCAAGCATGAGTTGTACATTTGGTATTTTCTTTTTGTATTCCTGAGATTCGAACACATGGCCTCTTGGCCGGCAAGCAAGAATGCTATCCACTGCTACACTGGGGAAGGTGAGCCCAAGGTTTATTATGTGAAGATAATAGAAAAGATAGAGAAACAAATAATAAACTAAGAACATGTGTAGGGATAACTCATTTTCTGACTTTGTAGAACAGCAACGAATTAAATGGTTCGCATATTTAGTTAGAATGGAACAAGACCAAGAAACGGATAGAGCGTTCTGCTTTATAACATAGGGGTACTCGTCAAGTGGACGAACCAGAACGAGTTGACAAGATGTAGTAAAAGAGACATTGAAGAAACCAAATGTAACGTTACTAGTAGTAAGTAAGTAGTAAGTAAGTAAGTAAATCTTTATTTTCCAAGGGTTGAGAATTGGGCACGCAGGCCCGTCTGACATTCTGCCCTTCTTCTCTATTTCCTCTCATACATTCTTTCATTCAACATCTCTTATGAAGCAATTCTTTGACAACAAAAGAACAATAAGCATTAAAACGCATGAAACATAATCAATAATACATGACTCGTGGAGGCAATGTTTAACATGGGCATCATGAATACCCAAGGTGGGTGTAACGTGCCATACTAATGGCAACACGACGAGCGAAACGCAGAAAACTACATCTGCCTTCTCTCGGCAAGGCTTCACAGCAGGGCCGTGCCATGCTATTATATAGAGAGGCGGCCACATAAAGCTGCACTGTAAGGGGCGGCAAAAGCAGCGACATCAACATACAATTTGAACCATTCAATAATTTAATATATTTAAAGCTTTTTTTTTAAGGTGCATATCCTTTATAGGACGTTGCAGTCAACACCAGCATTTTACTGCCGTTGTTGACGTCTTGGCAAGTTTGTTTACGTTCAGTAGTTTGTCATTGCTTTCTGAACGACCGGCTCCCATACCAACACGTTAAAACCAGCGCAACATGGTCTGCTGCTAAATCGATCGCCGCTGTGTTTCGAACGCAGGTAAGCGGCATTACGAATCGCGCCCGCAACGCCATCGCCACGGATGATTAAGCCACGGCAGTTCTAAAAGAAAAAAAAAACATTTAAAGGGCGGTATTTCGAAGACTTTCATCATACTGAGAAAATCTACCGCACTGCCCTGCTTCACGGCAAAAACAGGAGGACAAAAGAAGACAGAAGATAATTCGGTAGGTATCAGTTTGTTCACATGCTGTTCACATGAATTAGGCACACGCATGTTTATCAAGCGTTCACTTTGAACATTTCAATAAATTACGTATATTTATGTTCTGAGAACATTCATGTTCGGCAGCAGTTATTCGAGTACATATGGTTTTCTCCCCGATCAATTGTCTTTATGTTGACTGATTACATTTGGTGGACCTCATAGCGCGTCTTTATCACATTCGTTTTTTCCAAATCTTACTGTTTACATCGCTTCTTTTATTTATAGTCACGTTGCCAACGAGTAGATTTGTCTGTGAAATGAATTTCTACATTTTGTACGTTTCGTCCGGTTTTCTGTCGGCGTGTCTCTCTTTTGATTAGTTATCAATCTGTAGATTCACCCATATATCCATTCGCTGGTCAGTCAGTTTGGGCTTTTCGTCTATTCCACTGTCAAAATACTGTCCAACATAAGCATGTCTCTCTGGCGGTTTTAAATTTAGTGGTAAATTATTAAAAGATGAACATAACTATTATACTGTGATTCATACATAGCAAACTGAAATATGTGATGTAAAACAAAGAAGAAATGTCGTCGTAAAACAATAGTTTAGTAGAAGTAAGTCACCTGTGATTGGTTTTCGTTTGTTTATTTGTTTGTTTGTTTGTTTGTTTGCTTGTGTGTTTGTTTGTTTGTTTGTTGACCGGAGCAACATTAAGAAACTGAATAAACAGAAAAGGTATCAGGGGATGTAGACATTTACGAAGATCATTTTGTGTAAGTCGCTACACAGTACAGTTAAATTATATTCCTGACAATACACAAGACATCGACAATAAACACAAGCTAAAGGCGTTGCCAGAAGGCAGACAACAAGGCAATATAAATTATGTTAGTAAAATTGTATATTCATATAATCCCTTTTGTCAGAGCCTAGCAGCAACATCGTTACGGCGCCCGGCGGACAAGAGTTGTCGCGCTGGCGAGATTCTTACCTGACACGCGACCAGCGCTGACGACAGACGCACGCAAAGCCACGTGACCCCACCAGAGGCAGTGGACAGTGTGTGTGTTAATCTCAGACCAAGCTGGGACTGGACATCTGAACGGACGTGTGTGTCGAGAGCAAGGCGTTTTGTGTGAATCTCCGTGGTTGTGAGCTGAACGACTGATATCGTGAGCGTCAGACCTATGAGCTGTATTGTGGTTGTGAGTTGTTATATGTTGTACATTGCTGTAACTATTGTTATGTATTTAACGTGGTAATAAATCCATAGAAATTGTGTTGCTGTGTCTTACGTCGAATCACGTTGTACTTGTACTGTCTCACATGTGTTAGCCAACGAGCCTAATAGAAGATCCTGACATGTGTGGACGTGGGTTGCTCGTCTTTATTTAAGAACCTAATATATTTAGACGTGTGTTGTTCGTCTTTGTGATTTAAAACTTTAAAACTATAATTCTTGTGCTTGTAAAATTTGTCAAGGTTATAGTGATGTACATGTGATCGGAAAAGTCTCAGTGTGATCCATTACTACATTGTCTAAATATGTTTAAGATCATTAGTAAATGTACAGTACATATTGTTTGATCCTGTAAACGTGTTAAACATTTGTGATTTGTGAAAATTGTCACCGTTTGACCTTGTCAACATTGTGATTTTGCCGCCATTTTGACCTTGTCGCCATCTTGTAAACTTGATGTCTTTGTCCTTACTGAATGTCATCTTGATGTAAGTGATGTGTCATCAATGTTATTGAGTGTTCAAATACAGATAGATTGTTTTTGTGTATTGAGTTTGTGGAACGCAAAGAGTTTTGGAAAGAGTGTAACTTCTGTTGAAAGAAACACTGTTGACGACAAATTTACGACATACAATTATACTCAACGCCATCCAAACCAAATCAACACTTAGTGACTTACAGGCACACACCAACAAACACACGCTAACTTATTTCTCTCCAAAAACAAAGCAGGTTTTTGCGTACCATCCATAACCCTGCCGTAGAGGTCATTAGTGGTTCCGAAGTACGACCCTACAGTTTTTCTAGCCCGATTGCCCAACCATTCGTCACCATATCCAAGGGCACTTGAGTATATTTTTCTTCACTTTAACTTTACGTATGCATTAGTGGGCACGCATCGTATAGTCAAATCAATTGTAAGTTAGTTTTTCTACTAACCATTTACAACTATATTTTGTGTGGTTGATTTTCATTGACATATTTTCTCCATCATGTCGTCATTATTTGATTTCATCGATATGGGGTTAAAATTAAAGTTGGAAGGTGATGAATTAACACAATGGAGTGAGAAGAAATACGCAGAATACCTACTTGTTCAGGAAAAAGCTGCCGAACGCGATGAAAGAGCAGCAGAAAGAGCTCTAAAACAAGCAGAAATGGCTGCAAAACAAGCTGAGGCAGAAACAGCTGCCAAGCAAGTAGAGGCGGAAACAGCCCTAAAACAGGCAGAGATTGAAAAAGCTGCCAAGCAAATAGAAGTCGAAATGGCTGCAAAGACAAAGCAAGCTGAGATAGACAGTGAACTTAAGAAAGCAGAAATAGCAGCTCAGAGTAAGAGGGAAGAACTTGAATTACAGTTGAAAATGAAACAACTCGACACTGAGACTGCAATGAATAAAGAGTCAAAGAAATCTGAAAGACTGGAAAAAGAAAACCAGTATAAGAAGTACCAAGGTATCGTTCGTAACTATACCTCGGGTGACTGCATAGCAGCCTTTACCCAAAATTTTGAGACATTAATGGAACATTACCAAGTTCCACTTTCGGAATGGAATATTTTATATATGAGGAGTCTATCTGGGGAACCTCTGAAAGTCATTGAAACCATCCCCAAAGACCTCAGAAAAGAGTACCATTACATTAAATCTAAAATAATGGCACATTTCATGTTAGATGAAGCAGGGTACAGAGAACAATTCAGTAAACTGAGTCCAAAATCAACTCAAACGTTCTCTGACTACCTCTGTTTAGTCCGAGACATTTTCAGCAAATGGACTTCATCAGCCAAAATTAACAAAAATTATGATAAATTAGAAGATCTCATTATTCGAGATAAAGTTATTTCTTCTAGTCCCATCATCTTTTTCTAAGTTCTTGCAGGAGAATGAATGCACAAGTGTGGAAGAAATGGAAAGACGTGGGTCGGCCTATTATACGGCAAATAAACAGTGTTTTGCCACTGAAGCTACTGACAGTAACTGGGTAGCAGCAGCCAACTATGAGAACAACTATAGTAGGCAAAAACCACACAGGCCTACCTCTGATAGAGTTAGACAATGCACTCACTGTAAATTGTCTCACCATTTGAACGAGATGTGCGATAAAAACCCAGGGTACCTAACATACTTGCAAAATATGGTAAACAGACAAGACGTAGAACGTAGATCGTTCAAAAGTGCACGTAAATGTTTTCTCTGCAAGGCTTACGGTCACTATCGTATGGATTGTAGAGGCAGGCATATGACCAACAAAGCCAATGCCGCCTTGTTCGATAGCTCAGCGTCAGAAGACGAAAATCCAGAAAAACATCCTGTACATGCAGCACAGGCTTGTGATGTATTTAGTGCCAACAAATGCACTGTCTGTAATACCTTCAATGAAAATGGTACCTTAACATGCGGGCACGCCGTCCCTATTGCCAATGAGGAAGCTAACTTGGCAATAGACTCAAAATGCAGTTCAGCAAAGAACGTAAGAAAAGTGAACATCACAGACATGAAGACAACACCAGACTTTGTACCATATTGTAATAATGTTGTTAACATCACTCAACCTCATTCTTTATATAAAGAGGTCAATGCTCAACAAGAAAGTGAGGAATTGAACAAAACCTCAAAACTGTCGTTAGGAAAATTAACATTCCATAAAGGTTACATCAATGACACAGTATGCACATGTGTACGCGACACAGGGTCCTGTCTTATCGGTCTTCGAAAGACCTTAGCTGATCCTAAAGACTACCTAGATGAGTACATCTATTGCAAAACTGTTTCAGGGACAGTAGAGAAATATCCCATGGCATGGGCCAATATAAAATCACCTTTCTATCAGGCAGAGTAACTTGTGCTTTATTAGACAATCCATGTTGTGATTTATTAATTGGAAATGTATTGAATGTGACAGATTACATAGAGTCCAAACCTCACACAAGGCAAAAAGTTAACACCACAACAAATACTGCCTTAACTACCCCACTCATCATACAACAACATGATGAACAGACCAAGATACCACACCATACCAACGTGATTACCATCTCAGAACAAGAAGAAACAGAAACTGGTGTGTATCAGCACAAAGAAAAAGGTGCAGAAAACAAACAGGTCACAACAGCGAGGAAAGATCACAAATCATCATGGTATATACTATACCTCCTATACTCTCTGTTAACTACACACATAACCAAGTGCACACAGTGGATAGTTATTACTTGCACTACTGATTGTAAATACAAAACAAATGTCTTCACAAACAGTTATATTTCCACATCATCATGACACAACACAGATGATATTACTCATGACAAACCAGCAGACTTTGTTACTTATGTCATTACTGTTGAACCAAATTTTGTTACTGCCACTCATAATCTCTATGTTAAATCAACTCATACGAATACCTATGCTGAACAATGTAAAACATCAGTCGGTGGAATTACTGACAAAAATCAGCAACAAATTACCCTACATATTTTGGAAAATATACACAAATTGCAAAAGATCATACAAACATGCACGATTACATTTCACAACTATACATGGTGTATTATTATTGTTTGAACTATTGAATGTATACACACATGTACGAGTGCAGGTTTGGAGATAGCACTCAAAATGATCTCAACATGAAATTTGAAAATCCTTTTGGAAGATTTTAACCGTAACCCACTTTATATCCTTAGATCCAGTAACTCCAGACTGGCCTTGTCTGCTATACGACTCCTCCTATCTGACATTCCTAATATCATTCACTATACTGACGACATCTGTGTCCATACAGAGACAACGACGGAACTATAACATTGACACCTGGACAGGACGTTCTACTACTACTACCTAGTATCAGACAGCACTGACTGACAGTGAAGCCTTCAAAGGTGAGCATGGCTTACCAAGAGATATCATTTTTGGGGTACAGAATATCCAATGGCTTTGTCATGACAGACAACAAAATTGTCTCGAAAATTCTAAAACTGTCACTTCCAACAAATAAGAAACAAGTCCGCAGTTTATTGGGACTTATTAATTATTACAGGAAACTTTATTCCTGATTTTTCAGAACTGACTGAGGTTTTTTCTAACTTACTAACCAAGAATAAACCCGAAAAAGTTGTAAACGATGAATGCCTACGAAATGCGTTTGATAAAGTTTTGGCACACTTTTCTGATAAGAATGCACCTAATCTCATCCTTAAATTGCCCAACATTCGTTTACCTTTCAGATTGAGAACAGATGCTAGCTCCATTGCGATCGGTGCAGTCCTATTGCAGGAATACAACGACATTTTGCATCCCGTTTGTTTTCTATCAAGAAAACTAAGGCCCCGAGAGCGGTCTTGGTCCATTCCGCAATTAGAGGCATTGGCCTTAGTAGAAAGTGTCACAAAGCTGTCCAAATATCTTCTAGGACGTCACTTTATCATCGAAACTGACAACAGTCCATTAAGGTATATCAATTCTGCAGTACCATCAAATAACATGATTGCTCGCTGGTCCTTGAAGCTTCAGAATTTCAGTTTTGAAGTTCGCCATATTCCCGGCAGAATGAATACAATCGCCGACCTTTTGTCCCGTTGTCCGACAGACCCAGTAAGCAATGTCTGAGTGCACTGTGTAATATTACACTCAGCCCAACACAGCCACCAATGTGTGAATTTTTCCAGTCACCTACTGTGTAAGGTCTATAAGTAAAGTTGTGATACGGTTTAGAAACCGACATGTATAATATTCTTATTTTAATCAAGTTATGTAATGAGTGTAGTATAATTGTGTAGTGTGTGTTAGAATGAGAACAATATTAATTGTATATAGACACCAACAACAGGGTCACAGACGCTTATCCACTTACCAGAAGCGAACTTTACCATTGTGACATTTGTGGGTGATTTTTTTCACCGTGATATTTTAACATGTGCAAATGTGGACTGAACATTGACTCCTACACCACCTTTACAGCGAATGTAATCCAAATTGTTCGACGTGTGAACACATCGGAAATAAGAACATTCCACCATAATCCGTTGTGATACTATAACATCATACACGAACTGTGAGAACATTTTACTATCCGTTCCGAAAGAAAACCGGATCATTTGTGTTCAGAAAATGTAACATCAACCAAATTTTTCGTTTCGTGTGTATTTCCGGTATAATTTAAAAAGTATAGCAAAATTAGCAGACTATGTACAAATTGCCAAAAATTTATGACACTTGTAAAATCTTTTTCAATCTATAAAATATAATATACCAATTGGGTACTTATTTATTTTGATTAGTGTAATCTTAGAATCATATCTTGATTAATGTATTCATATTACCGACTTTTTCTCGTTAATATGAAGAAACGTCAAGCAATGACGCTAAGAAATTAAATAATTATATAATGTATGGAATTTCTTAAATGTCAAAATTACTTCCCTTGCATTTGTGAATTACATCAAGGGCCATAATTTGAAACATATTCATTAATGTGTATTGTATAGATAGACATTTTGTTGCTCAAATGTTGGCACAGCAGGTAGGCGTCCACCAAGCATGTCATAGAGCTGCCAACATTGCAAACCAACATAAGAGCTCCTGACCAAATGAGGGCAGAGTTTAAGTGTTTAATACGACTAATACAAAGCCGTATTTCAGTCTGGCTAGATGGTTGTTGCAAAACAATCATATTATTACTTTTTTTTTCAAATAGCTGCGAGGTAGATGCGTGAAGCTGGAACTACTGATCTGACTGGGTATTATTGCAATGAAGGTAACCAGGCATCAGGGGGATGAAACCTGAATTGTGTTAAAAGTTGTACTTCATTTGTCATTTCGATGCAACTTACATTTTTTGTGTATATATTTCTATGCCTTATATGTATTTTCATGCATAACACTGGGAAAAAGTAGTCTCTGACATGAAATTAACACTACCCCAGTATATACATACATCATGAATGAAAGATGGCATCTTTCATTGAAGTACCCGGGGAGAATGTCAGAGCCTAGCAGCAACATCGTTACGGCGCCCGGCGGACAAGAGTTGTCGCGCTGGCGAGATTCTTACCTGACACGCGACCAGCGCTGACGACAGACGCACGCAAAGCCACGTGACCCCACCAGAGGCAGTGGGCAGTGTGTGTTAATCTCAGACCAAGCTGGGACTGGACATCTGAACGGACGTGTGTGTCGAGAGCAAGGCGTTTTGTGTGAATCTCCGTGGTTGTGAGCTGAACGACTGATATCGTGAGCGTCAGACCTATGAGCTGTATTGTGGTTGTGAGTTGTTATATGTTGTACATTGCTGTAACTATTGTTATGTATTTAACGTGGTAATAAATCCATAGAAATTGTGTTGCTGTGTCTTATGTCGAATCACGTTGTACTTGTACTGTCTCACATGTGTTAGCCAACGAGCCTAATAGAAGATCCTGACACCTTTTATAATTTAATTTTTTGTCTTTCTTCTTCTTTCACGCTCTTTTCTCCAATGAGGAATCGGCCCTCAACCAACTCATTCCAAACCTTCTTTTCCTTAGTTATACCACGCAGCTCAATCAACGTCCTCTTCATACCCTTCACTTGTCTACACTTCTCTTCTTCAAGTGTTTTAGGTCTTCATACATTTCTTCTGCCCTGCTGTTTCTGTAAAGTTTATAGAATCGGTTTATCTGTCTTTCAATAGTTAAACCACTGAAGTTACAGGACCGGTTACACGAGTGTTACCTTATTTTACACTAA
Organism: Cepaea nemoralis; assembly: GCA_014155875.1. NCBI lineage: Eukaryota > Metazoa > Mollusca > Gastropoda > Stylommatophora > Helicidae > Cepaea > Cepaea nemoralis. The sequence continues at coordinate 115,949 of JACEFZ010018628.1, forward strand.
ACAAATTATCATGCATGCAATGTCTATTAAAATCATTACATAAATTATTCTCAATTCATACTGCTCCAAGCTGTGTCTAATTTACAGTAAGTAAATATTTGAGTCAGAAATAATGAAGTCAGGGATAGGTGGAGTTAAAATAATAATTGTTTGAGGTAGATAGAGTTACTGTAATAACTGTCTGAGGCAGATGGAGTAGCAATTGCTTTCTTGGTATACAGTCTGGGATAGATAGAGTTAAAATAATAACTGTTTGAAGTAGATAGGGTTGCAAAGATAATTGTCTTAGGCAGACGGAGTAAGAATTACTTTTATGGAGTAACAATTACTTTCTTGGTATCAAGTGGGCTTTTATCGATTAGAGGACGTTAAAATAATAACTGCTTGATGTGGATAGGGTTAAATAATAACTGTCTTAGGTAGACGGACTAAACATTACTTGTTTGATTGAAACAAAATTATTTCAAATGGTTAAGAGAAGATTTTTTTGTAGCAACGATTGCCTATAAAACCACTTGCTTGTAAACAATATGTGTCATTTCTTTTGTCTTTTCTACACTTCATAGGGGCAAAATGTAGTTTTATGAGCAAAATTTAACAAACCTTCATACGAGCTAAAAGTAATACAACATCATACAGGCAAAATATAATTACAATTTAAAATACAGGACCACTGTTCACGCAATGTGGCACATTGAGTATACGATGCTTGTGCCACATTTTGAAATGAACAGTCACTCGCTTTGTGATTTGCTCAGTATCACATAGGGCGCCTTTACTTCCCTAGTAAACTCATGGGTGTATTTTATGGTTGCTCGACCTGGAAACACAAGTCAATCGAAGAAACGGAAGCCTCAAAAAGGATTCGAATCCATGCCCATGAGACCGACAGTCTAGTGTGCTACCCACTGCGTCACCAGGACCCCCGGTATTTAATGGTGCCAATTGCATAATACACATCAAAATTAATTTTTACGAGCTTAAATTACTAATGTTAAATAACTTTATTATAAGCAGATGATGTTGCTGTTTTCCATTATCCCCATACTGTTCAACCTCAGAAGAGAAGTTATAATTAGGGACTCTCCCAGCCTCAGATTAATAATCCTGCCACCTAATCAGCGACATATGTCCATATATGGTAATGTCTGCTTTAATTATACATCGATTGGCATATTGCACACACTGTGAAATTAACATGTGACATAATGCGTATAATATAACTTACAATAACAAGATCACATACTTACAAGATTTTATATTGTACACTACAATCAGTAAACATATCATGCAAAGAAAACACGAACAATAAACACAGTATTCTAGGAGGACATGAGAAGAGCAGAAATTACGAAGAGATACAGTGTCGTGGATGGTATGATTAAGTGTGCAGACGTGCTTCGTCTTGTAGACTATATTAATACAGACTGATTAGTTAGTAATTCATTTGTAAAAATTATGTTTATAAAGTATGTGACTTTATAACATATGTGATTTTATAACATATGTGACTTTATAACGTATGCGATTTTATAACGGATGTGATCACACGTGCACAATCGTTAGATTGTTTTTCTTCAGTTAAAATAGCATAGCTTTTCCCCAGAACTTGTTATTAGATGTTATCAGGGGAGATTATCGAAGTGGACGATCATTAGATATCACCAGGGGAGATTAGCGAAGGTGGACGATCATTGGATATTACTAGAGGAAATAATCGAAGCCGGACAATCACTATATATTATAATTTGGCAGATTATTGACTATTTTATCATATAAAAATCCATTAGATAGCGTATCAGTAGAGTACAGTAGTAATGGTTAGATAACTAACTTCATTGCACCAGGTTGGACCTCATGTTGTTGAGTCAATCTCGCAGTACTGCAAACTGCCTGCCGAGAAGGAAAACATCGTTCAGAACCCGCACCCAGTAGCTCCTGCAATGATCCACATGGGTCTCTTGAAACACCGGACTCGTGGTCTAAACGACCAAGTCCGAAAACTAATTTACGGATTTCAGAATATGAGGCAAAGGACTTGATGTTTCACCACGGAGACCCTTCCACCCCCAAGAAAGGGCCATCAAGCGGGTGGATCAACGTTTCAACCCCCCCCCCCCTCTCTTTCCGCACCACAAGCGTAAGGTGGTTGAAGAAGAACACATGGAGCTTCCATCGACGATAAACTGCAATGTTAGTTGCTGAAGCAACAGCCTTATGCATGCATGCCTGTGAGCGCTGTTGGTTTGTCGAGACTCCTATCTGTTTCACTTTTCACATGGGACGGTGAGGAGCATTTTGTGTGATATTTACTGGCACAGGAACGAACCATTATGGGGAGACCCTTTGCCGTGGAGTTGGAACCGTGACTAATGACTAACTAACTAACTAACTAACTAACTAACTAACTAACTAACTAACTAACTAAACTAACTAAACTAACTAACTAACTAACTAACTAACTATCTAAACTAACTAACTAACTAATTAACTAACTAACTAACTAACTAACGGAGCATCTGCACGTCTGTCGTTGAGTAGGCAGGCTAGGCAGATATTGTAACATAATCGGTAGCCCTAGATAAAATCTCAAGAACAGTAAAGTAGCATTATCATAATCTAAAATCTACAAGTTCACGGGGTTGGTACATGGGCTCTATTAGCATTGCATAAAAGCTTCTCAATCAATCATGTGCCATGCCGGAAAGGGTGGGCGGTCATGACTCGCCATATCACTCGATCACCAGAGTCGTGGATCAGCTCAGTGTTCCTGTCTCGTCCATGCCATGTGGTCCAAGCCATCCAGGTATTTTCCTCTCGGTCTTCCTCTTGGTTTGTTCCCTTCGATCTTGCCAGTTGTCACTTAAGTTTTCCAATCCATTTCTTCTCATAACATGTCAACAAATTTTTGACTGTCTACGTCTAATTTCTCTAATCATTTTACGATTTTCATTTGTCTCCTATAGTACTTGGTCATTGGTTTTTCTGTCTGTCCATGGTATTCTTTGCATTTTCCTCAGAAACCACATTTCTGCAGCCATCAGATGTTTTTCAGCTTGACTGCTCATTGTCCAAGTTTCACATCCATACAAAAGAACAGGCTCTATGTAGCACCTCAACACTCTTTTTCTCGTTTCAATTATCATCTTTTTATTGGTCAGAATGTTTTTCATCTTGCTAAAGGCTTCTTTCGCCATGGCGATTCTTGTTCTAACCTCTTCAAGGCATCTCCCATTAGAAGTTATGACTGTTCCGAGATAAATGTACCGATTCACTTGTTGAAGAATATTCCCATTTACTTGTATATTACAATGTGGCACTTCGTTCTTCCTAGTGACTACCATAACCTGTGTCTTTTTGCAATTTAATTCTAACCCCAGTTGCTCACTGTGTACAACAACCGCATCTACTAATTGTTGCAGATCCTGCTCATTGTCTGCAATCAATACTTCTACCAACAACATATTAGCCTAGGGACTCACGGGAGTCTAAGAAGAAGCAGAAGAAGCGAGATATTGTGGTCAGACCTCAGTGCAAACATAATATTAACTAATAGAGCAGAGCATGCTTGCCTAGGCAACAGTGGAATTTGAGACCGACATACAATGTCCAGGGTAACAGATGAACAACTGGGTGCCAAAGGCACCTTAATGTGTTCCAATGCCATTTCTGGATAGCTCGGTTACATGGCATGGTCCGAGACAAAAACACAGAACTCATCCGCTACTCTGGTGATGGTGTGAGATGGCTAAACATGACAGACCACAATTATGAGCATAGCACATTATGATGATGAATGGGAATGCTGGTCAGGAAGTAATAAGATTATGAAGATACAGGAAGAAGTGGAGATGCGTTTATTTATAAGAAATATATTAGAAGAATGTTGTGAAAATCGTAGACATAGAAGAAAGCACATGCTAAGGTATTCATAGCTACAGGTTGTACAAGATCACTTATCCAACGACACAAGAACAATACAAAATGAAATATACATGTTATATCAACAGCCAGGAGCGTATGATACAGTGGCTAGGACAGTCGAGGATGCCATTAGGGAGACCCTGGTTCGAATCCTTCGTCAGGAGATAGACTAGTTTCTGTTGGAGTTAACAAGAAATCCCTAACCTGTACAGTTCGTGTCCACAGCACTGGTCAGGGGATCTTAATTCTGCATGCTCAAATTATCTAAATGCTACCCGTTCCCCTATACATCTGGGATACTGTAGGCCACAGATACGGCCTGTATCGTTATATAACAGAGTAACCTGTTATACGGGGTTTAGTTAGCTGGCACGGCGTGTAAGGGGAAAGAAATAGATAGCTGATGCACGCGTGAGCACCGTAGCCAGGTAGTTAGGGACGCTCACGTGATGACGTAGAAGTAAACAGGGGTTAGTTGTGACTTTGACTTTTGTAGTTGCTGTACGCATTTTTATATTGCTGAAGATTCTTCTAATAAACTGAATTTTATAGTCACCGCTGGCTTAACTTCATATCTACCGTTGCTGTTGAGTCTCGTCACTCTGCAATAGTTAGACTGATGCTCACATGTTCTGTCTGCATTTAATGTAACTTAGGGTGGTCGTAGTGGCGAAGTGGTCAAGTGTCTACCTCGCGCTCTGAGATTGTGTGCAGTCTTTGGGACAGCTTCGTTCGGATCACGAGTAGAACTTATTTCTGATACCCCTGGGTATAATGGCCAGAGCTACGGAATTCGTGCTTTGTACAATGTTCTCAGCAGGCGGTTTGCCGTGTGTTTCTTTAACTTAAATGACTGCAAATAATATTCATAGAATATCAGCACATTGTATTATCTTGCATGCAATCTTAAATCATAAATATAATTAACTGGAATTAGATTGGGCAATTAATATTTCAGAAATGCACATATTAGTTGGCAAATATGATACCAATACAAACTGGAAGAAGCATGGACAAGGCTGATATAATTAAAGTAGTACGAACTCTGTTAGCGGATACTGACGAGACTGCGTAGCTGGCCAAACATTATCATAGTTAAAACGTCAACATAATATTATATTTCTCCTCTTATATGTTTTAGTTTGCATTAATTGCTTTCTGTTTTAACACTGTATCGGTTTAAAGCATTGTAAAACATTGTTACAACTAGAAATATCAGCGGTAGAAGAAACAGAGGCAGATGGAAAGAAATAACACTGGACGACCAAGAGAGAAATTATGCTCATGGACTAGAGAGAAATTATGCTGGATGACCTAGAAAGAAATGATGCTGAATGGTCTAGAGTGAAATGATGCTGAATGACCTAGAGAGAAATGATGTTGGATGACTTAGAGACATGATGCTGAATAAACTAGAGAGAAATGATGTTGGATGACCTAGAGAAAAATGATGCTGGATTAATTAGATATAAACTATGCTGGATTAACGAGAGAGAAATGTCGGATGGACCAGAGAGAAATGATGCTATATGGCCTAGAAAGAAATGATGCTGGATGGTCTAGAGAGAAATGATGTTGGATGGCCTAGAGACAAATGATGCCGGGTGGTCTAGAGAGAAATGATGCTGGATGGTCTAGAGAGAAATGATGCTGGATGGTCTAGAGAGAAATGATGCTGGATGACCTAGAGAGAAATGATGCTGGATGGTCTAGAGAGAAATGATGCTGGATGGTCTAGAGAGAAATAATGCTGGATGGTCTAGAGAGAAATAATGCTGGATGGTCTAGAGAGAAATCATGCTGGATGGTCTAGAGAGAAATGATGCTGGATGGTCTAGAGAGAAATAATGCTGGATGGTCTAGAGAGAAATGATGCTGGATGGCCTAGAGAGAAGTGATGCTGGATGGTCTAGAGAGAAGTGATGCTAGATGACGTAGAGAGAAGTGATGCTGGATGACGTAGAGAGAAATTATGCTGGATGGCCTAGAGAGAAATAATGTTGAATGCCCTGGGGAGAAATGATGTTGGATGACTTAGAGACATGATGCTGAATAAACTAGAGAGAAATGATGTTGGATGGCCTAGAGAAAAATGATGCTGGATTAATTAGATATAAACTATGCTGGATTAACGAGAGAGAAATGTCGGATGGACCACAGAGAAATGATGCTATATGGCCTAGAAAGAAATGATGCTGGATGGTCTAGAGAGAAATGATGTTGGATGGCCTAGAGACAAATGATGCCGGGTGGTCTAGAGAGAAATGATGCTGGATGGTCTAGAGAGAAATGATGCTGGATGACCTAGAGAGAAATGATGCTGGATGGTCTAGAGAGAAATGATGCTGGATGGTCTAGAGAGAAATAATGCTGGATGGTCTAGAGAGAAATAATGCTGGATGGTCTAGAGAGAAATCATGCTGGATGGTCTAGAGAGAAATGATGCTGGATGGTCTAGAGAGAAATAATGCTGGATGGTCTAGAGAGAAATGATGCTGGATGGCCTAGAGAGAAGTGATGCTGGATGGTCTAGAGAGAAGTGATGCTAGATGACGTAGAGAGAAGTGATGCTGGATGACGTAGAGAGAAATTATGCTGGATGGCCTAGAGAGAAATAATGTTGAATGCCCTGGGGAGAAATGATGCTGGATAGCCTAAGACTGTGCCATGGAGGAATATCATCAATTAAATGTATCCAGAGTACATTGGGCACATATATTTAGAGATATGAACGCTGACGACATTTGGCGGGGTACTTGATTATGATGATGTATCTGTTGTATTATAAATATATAATGATTTATATCTTTTACATATTTGTTTCTGAACAATGCTTAAATCGTTGCATATTTCTGTGAATTTTATGATTGTTTTTATTCTTACATGTTTTTGTGTTTTTTGTAACTAATGTAATTTCACATTAATTGCATGTGTCATATTGTTTTACATAAACACATACAAAAGTATGAGTGTATGAGTGTATTGTGGTGTACGTGTATGTGTGTGTGTGTGTTTGTGTGTGTGTGTGTGTGTGTGTGTGTGTGCGCGTGCGTGTGTGTGTCTGTGGTGCGTACACACATATTACAGTGCTAGCAACTGTTTTATTCTTTAGATGTAGCATTTTATTTTCCCCCCACAATGGTTTTATTATTATCCCTGCTTGTATTATTAACACATTTTTAAAGCTGTCATCATGCACGATATCTGGAGAAATAATCGAAGTTCAACAATCATTATATTTGCATATAGGATAGCGTTGAGTATATGCTTTATATGAGGGAAACTGGGAAGGGATATGTCACAGTTGTGACTTAAAAGTTGTTAATATGGTAGCAGATACGTGGTGTGATATATTAGATTAAAGAGGGTTGCACAAGGAAAGTTACTGTATATCAGCCCAGGGCAGATACGCGATATCGCTTAAGACGATTATTTATCGCATGATATTTAATCAGTTAAAAAGACTATTTCTCATAAATATTGAAAAGGCTATTTCTCATAAATAATTGAATGCACAGCCATTCAGGCATTCATTAATCCGTTTGTGTTGTATTATTTTGTTAGTGAATAAAGAGAAACCGCCACCAAAAATACAAGTTAGCATGCATAAACACTTACTGGCCTTTGCTGTTGGTATTCGCAAGAGGGAAAGAGAGGAAATAGAAAGGCATGCTATATAAAAATGAAAACTAAAACATGCTTAGTAATATTTCAAAGCAGTGTGTAAGTTATATACAGTAATGAAACTGTCAAAGTGTGCAATATATTTAACTAAGCTAGATAAGCATTTCAACAATAGTGCATCTAATAAAGCGGACATACAATAACATATAATTTATCAGTGTTATTATTATATGCACAGTTAATGTATTTAGGGGACTATTTAAGAAACAACAGGTAGCAATGGAATGGTGTCTTTTGTTTTCGACTTCCAGATCGGTTGTCCTGTGTTGGAATCTCTATCTAGGTGGAACTGTTTATGTGGTAGGTGTGTCCCGCCGGCTCTGTGGCAAAAGAGTTGCGGACGCAATTCGTAATCCCGCAATACCGCGTTCGAAACAGCTGCGGGCGAGTTGGTAGCAAACAACATTGCGTGAGTTTTAATAAAATGGTCTGAGCGTCGGTTGTTCAGAAAGCAATAGCAAACTACTGAACGTAAACTTGCACAGAAATCACCAATAACCAAATATGCTGAGGCTGACTGCGATGTCCTGTAGAGAATATGCTGCTAACTAACTCTGGTCCAGGCAGAGTTATACATTTGTGTATGGTAAAATGATATGTAAAATGAGGTCAGGTGACAGGTGAGACGCTAACCACATCACCTCCCTGTGCCGTTACGTCTCGGAAATATGTAAGTAAAATTAAACAACCCATTTTCTTACACATAGTTGAAGTATATTGGGCATACGGTATAATGTATGTGGTATACGTAAGGCATAAGGTATGTGTATTGGGCATACGTTGTATTTGGCATAAGCTGTATTGGGCATAAGTTGTATTTGGCATGAGGTGAATTAGGCATACGTTGCATTGGGCATAAGGTGTATAAAGTGAATTGGGCTTAAAGTGAATTGGGCTTAAGATTTATTGAGCATAAGGTGAATTTGGCATAAAGTGAATTGGGCATACTATTTATTGGTCATACTTTATTATTGGGCGTAAAGGCCTCATATTTGTATGGACTAATTGGCACATAAGCGGGCGCTCTCCAGCTATTTATACTTCACCTCAACACCGCAAGGTACAAGGGGAACCTGATGAGATGAGATGAGAATCGGCACATGAGGGGTAACGTGGTCAATAACATTGAACCTGTGAACCTACATCAGTCAGCTGTGAGCAAATGTCAAGAAGCCTCTTATTTTTCTCAGACCAGGACTTAGTGCTTCGAGTTTTATTTCTAACAGCTCATTATGACTATATTTCGTCTATCTAACAGCACATCATGACTATATATCTTATATCTAACAGAAATTATGACTAAAAAGCTTCAAACATCTAATTAGGGTTAAATATCTTTAATCTTACATAAATTATGACTAAATATCTTCCAACATAAATTGTGACTAAATATCTTCTATCTAATATAAATTATGACTAAATATCTTCTACAATAAATTATGACTAAATATCTTCTATCTAACATAAATTATGACTAAATATATTCTAAAATAAAATATGACTAAATATCTTCTCACATAAATTATGACTAAATATTGTCTATCTTTGCGGAAGTATGTTCTCTTAGATTATATGGAAAGCTGACATGTTTTTATTGTTTTGTTTTAATTATATGCAAAGCTAACATCATCATCAGAAAGAACATCCTGTTTTGTTCTCTATAGTACTAAAATTTTCTTCTATATCAGAAAACTAATTTGATAATTATATCAAAAAAACAATAACACCAAAATGTGACATTAATTGTTTTATATTATTTTACGTCTGAAACATAAGTACAAATTCGTTATATTATTCTTCTACTAAATTATTGCGAAGCATATATATTTTATAATATTCATCTCATTTCATCTCATCTTGTTCTTCTTCTACCTTACAGTATCGAGGTGAAGTATAAATAACGGGAGAGTGCCTGTTTATAGCCTTCGTGTATCAAGATTCGCATGGACTCTGTTATTCCTTCTGTCCATCGTTTACATGGTCGGCCAGTCATTCTGCTTCCCTCTGGTCTGTACATCATTGCTTGTTGTGGTATACTATTAGTCGGTAATCTAATTAGATGGCTATACCACTTAACTTGCTGCGTTCTAATAAAATCTAGCGCTGCTATAACCTCCACTTTAGTCTTGATTTCTTCATATCTGATTTTCTCTTTTCTTGGTACATTGAGTATTCTTCTCAGTTATCTCATTTCTGTTGTTATGATGTTTCTTTTCTCTTTTTTCCTGTCATTGTCCAGGTTTGACATTGGTAACATAGAGTTGGTAGGAAGATTTGGTTGTACAGTGCTTTCTTAGTAACTATTGAGACGTGTTTGTTCTTTAGTAGTGGTGCCTTATGTCCAAAGAGTTGCTTTCCCTTATTGCGTCTATTTAGATCTCGTCTTCTGATTTGCCATTTGATATTTTATTTCCTAAGTACTTGAAGCTTTTTACTTGTGTTCTGTAACATTAATCTTTGTTTTATGTTTGTTAGTTTGTTTGTTTGTCTGTTTGGTGTTTTTTTTTTTTTTTTTTTTTTTGTTGCTTTTTTTGTTTTGTTTTATCCATGCTAATTTTCAAGTTATGTTCCTTACACACTTCGTTTAGACTATTAATGTAGTCTTGTAATTCTGCTTATGATTTTCCTATCAGTGCTTGATCTTAAGGAAATAGGAAATTCTTTAATGGTATCATATGCCGTTGGTCTTTCATCTGCGTTCTATTCGTCATGTTGTGTTCTTGCCGCCTCTGTTTGGCTGATTTCTTTACATATGCTGCCTATTAAAATTACGAACAAGAGGGGGAAATAGGACACAACCTTGCCGTAACCCGGGTGTTATGGTGAAGGGTTTTGAGTGTCCTCCATTTATACTCACTATGCATTCACTGTTGTTGCATAAGCTTCTGTGTAAGTTTGTTAGTTGCGTACTCACTCCACATTGTTTAAGGATTTCCCACAGTTTGTTTCTACGAGTATCTACCCTGTCAAATGCCGTTTCTTGGTCTACAAAAGCTAAGTAGAGTGTTTCATTAAATTCAATTGATTTTTCTATTGTTGTCTAAGAGCAAAGATGGCATCCAAGCATCCTTTGTTGTTCCTAAATCCAAGTTGTGTTTCGTTTAGCTATTGTTCTATTGTAGTTCGTAATTTTGTCCCCAAGAATTTTGTAGAATATTGTTTCAGTCTGCCTCACAAGGGACATGCCTCATCACATCAGCATTCATGTTGTTTATATCTCATTTGTTTTGTGGTCAAGTTTCATAGCCCAATAGTCTTACGAGCCAGATGTAAATACAATTAAAGAACCCGTTTGAGGAGTATTAGGTACACGTTACTAGTCACATAATTGTATACACTAATCACATCTTGAATCCAGTTACGTTATGGTATTCCCCTTCTCGACTACTCCATACACAACCCTCTATAATTATAATTTCTAGAATTTCATGTCTGTTTACATGTCGATGGGTGATGTGGTCAATATCATGCCGGCCGTCTTTACTTTCCACACATTTTTTAGTACCCATTTTAGGCTGCGTTCTCCTGGGAGCCTCGATGAACTTAAAAGCCCCGCCTTTATGCGTTTTCGAACACATCCTGACAGGCAATCGCGCTAGGCACTGTATCACCGCGGCTCCTGTTCCGTTAGTTAAAAATTAACTAACTTTATAAGACGTTAGAATCAGTCCCATCATTTATTGGCTGTTTGTGTTTTACTATGCAATTATAGTTTAGCATTTTGTCATTGTTTTCTGAACAGCCCAAGCCTCATCCATTGAAATCACCGCAATGCGGTCTGCTTCCATATCGCCACGGCTGGATTCGAAACCTGAACTATTACGGGGAATTATGAAACTGCATGTCTACTATGCCACAGCGCCCGATTCTGTTAGTACTTAAAGATAAACTAAGGTTTATATAGATCGTGTTATAATATACGTTAATATTTAAGTCTATCAAGAATACTGATGCCAACTAGAGCGTCCACTGGTTTCTAACACGTCACATTGGAGTCTTATTTGTGCCTCAACTAAATTGAATCCCTACTCTCAACTACTGCCCAAAAAGCTAACTCGTTTACCGATAGACTACTTAGTTTCACGCGTTTCTGATTATAAATGGTAGTGACCGATAGTAAAACTGGACTTTTGGATTGGCATTATCAAGTAGCTGTCCGGGCAACTTTCCAGCTTTCAGACGTTGCTTGGGGGAATGTGGAGACAACCCGTGTCTAATGAGATAGCAGTTATCTTCCTACATAGAATACTTTAATGATGCAGTCGACTTCTTCAGCTGCCTCGTCTGGAACAGATACTGGCGACAGTTACTGTCTTTCCCTCCAGATTAATAGTTATGTTCTACGCGTGTTTGGCACGTACCGCCATCATTGTTTTACTGACGTGTATATGCATTTCACATACGTTGGCTGTTTAAATTATTTTCATGTAGTTGTAATAGTGTTTGTTTTCTTTTATACTAGTGTGGTCACTTACAAACAGGATACTACTCCTTCTTTGATTGATATATTCGCCACAAATTTTCATGCAAGTTAATAATCAGTTTAATCATTGACTTTTCTATTTCCAGTTGTTTAAAAGTAGAAACGCGTTGTCTTATTCCACTCTTTTAAATACATGTTAATAAATAAAGCAAATAAATAGATGATTATTTTGTTCAGTTATTCTCTCTATAAGATACTCCACTGTTCCAATTGCATTCATGGGGCCTCTGTCATTTGTGAATCTAAACTGCTTGCCATTTTATGTTGAATTGTTCTTATTATATAATATTATCTAATTATATATTCACACCTCTATAAATATGTACACCTATGTATAAATATACACATATGTATATATTTACACCTAAAGGTACATTTAACCTACATATATATTTGCACCTGTTTATAGTAGTTTGCTATTTCATTCTAAACGACCGGCATCCATACCATTTCGTAAAATACCAACGTAAGGCGGTCTGCTGCCAAATCGCCAGATGCCTAGCTCATTATGTCTTTTTACAATTTGCTGTGGAAAGACATGATCACGAACGCCACAAGCAATGGACCATAAGAAGAAGAATGTGTACATATTTACAGCTATCTATATACTTACAACTATTTATATGTTGACTTCTACTTATGTATTTAGAACCATTTATATACGTAAACCTATTTATATATCCAAATTTATTATATATTTAAAACTATTCATGTTCTAAATGTTTTATATTTTTACACCGATTTATTTACTTACACGTGTAAAATCTCACAAATATGTATATACTGTCATCTATTTATATACTCATAACTTTTTTTCTACTTACACATATTTATATATTTACATGTTTAGTAGTAGTAGTAGTAGTAGTAGTAGTAGTAGTAGTAGTAGTAGTAGTAGTGGCAGTAGTAGTAGTAGTAGTAGTAGTAGTAGTAGTAGTAGTAGTAGTAGTAGTAGTGGTAGTAGTAGTAGTAGTTGTTGTTGTTGTAGTGGTGGTAGTAGTAGCAGCAGTAGTAGTAGTAGTGGTAGTAGTAGTAGTGGTAGTAGTAGTGGAGTAGTAGTAGTAGCAGCAGCAGCAGCAGCACATATTTATATATTTACATGTTTAGTATTAGTAGTAGTAGTAGTAGTAGTAGTAGTATTAGTAGTAGTAGTAGTAGTAGTAGTAGTAGTAGTAGTAGTAGTAGTAGTAGTTGTAGTAGTAGCAGCAGCAGCATCAGCAGCATCAGCAGCAGCAGCAGCAGGAGCAGCAGCAGCAGCAGCAGCAGCAGCAGCAGGAGCAGCAGTAGCAGCAGGAGCAGCAGCAGCAGCAGCAGCAGCAGTAGCAGGAGCAGCAGCAGCAGCAGCAGCAGCAGCAGCAGGAGTAGCAGCAGTAGCAGCAGCAGCAGCAGCAGCAGGAGTAGCAGCAGTAGTAGGAGTAGTAGCAGTAGTAGGAGTAGTAGGAGTAGTAGGAGTAGTAGGAGTAGTAGTAGTAGTAGTAGTAGTAGTAGTAGGAGTAGCAGTAGCAGTAGTAGTAGTAGTAGTAGTAGTAGTAGTAGTAGTAGTAGTAGCAGTAGTAGTAGTAGTAGGAGTAGCAGTAGCAGTAGTAGTAGTAGTAGTAGTAGTAGCAGTAGCAGTAGTAGTAGTAGTAGTAGTAGTAGTAGTAGTAGTAGTAGTAGTAGTAGTAGTAGTAGTAGTAGTAGTAGTAGTAGTAGTAGGAGTAGCAGTAGCAGTAGTAGTAGTAGTAGTAGTAGTAGCAGTAGTAGTAGTAGTAGTAGTAGTAGTAGTAGTAGTAGTAGTAGTAGTAGTAGTAGTAGTAGTAGTAGTAGGAGTAGCAGTAGTAGCAGTAGTAGTAGTAGTAGTAGTAGTAGTAGTAGTAGTAGTAGTAGTAGTAGGTAGTAGTAGTAGTAGTAGTAGTAGTAGTAGTAGTAGTAGTAGTAGTAGTAGTAGTAGTAGTAGTAGTAGTAGGTAGTAGTAGTAGTAGTAGTAGTAGTAGTAGTAGTAGTAGTAGTAGTAGTAGTAGTAGTAGTAGTAGTAGTAGTAGTAGTAGTAGTAGTAGTAGTAGTAGTAGTAGTAGTAGTAGTAGTATTATTATACGCCCATTTGATTCCTTACACCTATTAATTTTCAACACCTATTTATATATTCACACTTTTTCATATATTTATTTCTACACATCTATTTACACTTATGTATACATTTACTTCTGTTCACATGTTTATTCCTCTTCATGTATTCACACTCTATTTACATCTTTACAAACTATAAAATGTTGTTCCCTATGACACTGGCAAGCTGTGTGTGTTAGCGAGGGGGATTAGAATGGCCAAGGTTTAAATACTGCTGGCCCTGGAGAAGTGTTTTTTTTTTAAAATGTTAATGATGCGTGTCTATTACATGACGTTACGATCAACCCCAGGTTAATTATCTATTATTTTGTGTATTGATCAATACCTTCTAAGAAGTTAGTGCAAAGTAATAAAACATAATATATAGGCTTATGAACACTAAATCTGTATAATGCTAACTTACTACACAACAATGGTCTGACAGATTTACAAAACTTCACAAGAAATAATTTCTATCTAAAATACATGATTAGGTACAAATCTCCTTCTATGCACAGATAAACAATTAAGCCATGGCAAAATCATTATTGAGGTAAAATGTGGAAATTAGAATGTTCAAAGTGAATGCATCAACGAATATAATATTTACAAATACATATGCTACTGGAAATGAAGTATCCAACAATAACTATGGAATAAAATTGTGTACTTCTAAATTTAAACAATGTTTAGCAGAACTTTGCGACCAATGCCAGTTTATTTTCTAGGCTACTAGTATACTTTCTGAACGAGAAATCAACAATTTAGGAATATATATATATATATATATATATATATATATATATATATATATATATATATATATATATATATATATATATATATATATATATATATATATATATATATAATGTTAACGAAGAATATATTAAATAATATGTTTATATTATTATATAGAAAAGTGTTTTAAAGTACAAAGAGACTTAAATACTTTAAGGTATGAAGACACGGAATGGGAATCAATTATGTCAGACAATATCAATAATTGACACAGAATGTGAGTAAAGAATAAATTATATTGGTGTGTCTATAGACATATGGATAAAGTATACAGCAAATAGCACACTGGACTATAATTTATTTTAAAACATAACACTATGTATCACATATTAGACAGGAAAGAAGATTGACTGGGGTATTATAAAATATGAAAGCAACTAAGGCAACGATTGAGGAAATAACATTGTAAATATTGAAAACTTAAGATCTTTTAACTGACTGAGTGTCAAAGGATAATGTATCGCCAAATGTGATCTCCCATTTATACAAAAGAACTATATATCGCCATAATAGTGTCATCGTGATATTTGTTTTGTTTCGTGGTATCTTCCCCAGTTACAATGCTCAGTAACGGAAATTTGCATTTCAATGCGTGTTCATTTGATTGGTTACACTGTCTTGTCAAAGCCTACTTTCTGTTTTGCACTAAATCGGTTAAGCACAACGATACCTTATTTGAATAAAATGAAAACTGATCAATTAGGCAAACTCTGACGTCACCAAGCACACAAATAGTTTACCTTGAAAATTGGACGCATCAGGAAGTTTTCCTTTACGGGTAGCAGCCTGGGAAGCAAGTACATACATAATCATTCAGCATAATATGTCGGTAGTATAGATGATGGTCCCCTAAATGGTAGCGGGGTCCTAAGGGGAAGCAAGGAATAGTAACATTGTAACCTACCAATCATGTCGTAAGGGGCGGCCAGTGAGGTTTCCGCTTCTGCGTTCCCGGAAACCTTAAGGGAAACAAAGAACACTAGCACACTGTAATTAGCGTGCAGTTCGTAAGAGGCGACAGAGGAGAATTGGAGGGTGGGGGTGGAATTGGCATAACTCTATGGCAGTGTTGGTGGTAGTAGTAGTAGTGTAGTAGTAGTAGTAGTAGTAGTAGTAGTAGTAGTAGTAGTTGTTGTTGTTTTAGTTGTAGTAGTAGCAGCTGTAGTAGTAGTAGTAGTAGTAGTAGTAGTAGTAGTAGTAGTAGTAGTAGTAGTAGTAGTAGTAGTAGTAGTAGTAGAAGTAGTAGTAGTAGTAGTAGTAGTAGTAGTAGTAGTAGTAGTAGTAGTAGTAGTAGTAGTAGTAGTAGTAGTAGTAGTAGTAGTTGTTTTAGTTGTAGTAGTAGCAGCTGTAGTAGTAGTAGTAGTAGTAGTAGTAGTAGTAGTATTAGTAGTAGTAGTAGTTGTTTTAGTTGTAGTAGTAGCAGCTGTAGTAGTAGTTGTTTTAGTTGTAGTAGTAGCAGCTGTAGTAGTAGTAGTAGTAGTAGTAGTAGTAGTAGTAGTAGTTGTTGTTGTTTTAGTTGTAGTAGTAGCAGCTGTAGTAGTAGTAGTAGTAGTAGTAGTAGTAGTAGTAGTAATAGTAGTAGTAGTAGTAGTAGTAGTAGTAGTAGTAGTAGTAGTAGTAGTAGTAGTAGTAGTAGTAGTAGAAGTAGTAGTAGTAGTAGTAGTAGTAGTAGTAGTAGTAGTAGTAGTAGTAGTAGTAGTAGTAGTAGTAGTAGTAGTAGTAGTAGTATTAGTAGTAGGAAAAGAAGAAGCTCACGAATACAGCGACCAGTAACTACATTGATCGTTACCTTGCTAGAGAACAGGATAAAGATTGTACGGATGCTAGCCAAGGCAACTAAGACATAACTTACTTGGCCATCTCACTGAGCTGTAGCTTGCCGTCCTTGTTTCGGTCAAACAGCTGCAGCTGTGGATTAACAGAGTTGTCTTTGAGAATATTCATTCATTCATTCATTCAGTAGCATGTCCTTTACAGAACCTCGCTCCCATAACAACCTTCCGGAAAACTTCTCGATCACAAGCAAGATGTCCTGCGTCTGATACACCCATCTGGAGATCATCCGCCACATCCTGCACCCATCTTCTCTTTGGCCTTCCTCTTCCTCTCTTCCCAGGCATAAACCTTCCATTATTGTTCTCTCCAAACTGTCGTGACGTTTCAAGTGACCAAAATACTTCAATTTTCTTTGTTTTATCGTCTTTAATAGCCAACCTTCTTCAATATTCAACTCTTGAAGTATGGATGCATTTGTTCTTTTCTTTACCCAAGCTTTGAGAATATACTCATTCTAATAATAGATAATAAGGTGAGACAACACAACATTTTGGCCCCCTGGTGTATTCAGAAGAGGGGGGGACTATATTTCGCCTGCTGTTGGTGGGTAGGATAGTATATCTTTTGAAAGATGTACTTTTGCTCTTATGTCAGTGGCATTGGCGCTCAAGGTCATTTGAGTCCTGGAAAGGGCGTCATCTATTGGTGTCATTTTATTTTATATACATTCCTTCAGACCTATAAATAAAGCAACAGTTCCACGGGTTGGTGTTTCAGCTCTCTCTTTCTACTCTTCAAGATGAGAAACCAGTAGATTGTGCGAGACCCGTACATGAAATTCACATCTCACATATGTGAAACGGCGTATTAGGATGTGACCAGGAGGTGATTTAGTACATCACTTTGGGACTTACGAGGATTAGGACTAGGCTAGTCATGTTTCCACAAGGAAGCTTTGGTATTTCAATTTCACTGTGCAAAGTCTCTAACCCAGTAGGCAGATGCATTTTATGCCCTAACTTAACCTCCCAAAGAGATCAGGACAGTTGAAATGGAGATTGCTTTCCCATTAATAATTTACATAGTGGACGATGTATTAAGGAAGTTAAATGTAGAATGGCGAAAACAAAGGCAGTATTCCACAAGATGGAGAATATTCTCTGCAATTGATCTTTGTTAATCGAGATGGGGAAAAGAGTTCTCAAGAGCTATATTGAGCCAAGCCTCATATACGGATGCGGATCATTGACAGACAAGTGGAGAATTATATGAAAGCTGTGGAGATTTGGTTTTATAGAAGAATGATTCGGACATCCTGGACGGATAGACACATCAATTAAAATATATTGAAAGGAGTTCTTTCACAAAGAGAAATGGTTACTACCGTCGGGCGTGTAGAAAAGATAAGAAAATCTGGAGTATGTGGTCACAAAAGGAAAGAGAGGCTGTTTGACATCAGGGGACGGAAGAACATCGGTATCGGAAATGATTATCAACACAAGAGACAAAAGGCTGTGGTCAGGCAGTTACTCTGCTTGGACTATCAGAAATAGAAGATAACAACAACACTCTACCTAATACAGGTTAAAAACCGACATTTTCAGAAGTCAGACACTGATATGTTAAACTCCTTGATGTCCAGAAGGATCAGCAGACACCAGACGTCAGAAATATCACCTTGACCTTATCATCCTCATAGGCGATAGTTTGTTACACTATGCTTGAAAAAAGGCATAATAACTGCAACCCACGGTGGAAAACAAGGATGGAATTATACTTCTCCAAAGCACAAAGCTTGTAAAGACCATGCGTTGCCTATGCAACATGATCCCTTTCTCGGCCTGCCTAGTTTACTTCAGAGGAAAGGTAAGACCAACATATCTGGAACAAGAAACGCCGTAGAAACTGCCTGATCAGCAAAGCAATGCTCTGTGCACCTGTCGGAGGTTCGCTATTAGACCAATTACCGATCAAGGCCTGGCCTGCCATGCCATGACATTTAGTCTTTTGGCTATATTTCCTCGTAATAGGGTAACCGAGATTAACAAGCGGTATTATCAGAAGTCAGACACCGATATTTTTACCTACTTCGTGTCCAAAGGGATCGGCGGCAGATATCAGGTGGCAGAAATACCACTATAGAAAAATTAGGGTGTATTCATTTGAAAGACTGATCTGAGACTGGCAAACTCACACCGTGAAGCAACCAACGTCCATGCAACCATTAACTGCTCTGCAAATGGCTTGGCATGAGTTGTTCCGGAGCTACACTCCACTTGGATTCTCATTGTCAGAGGAAGAAGGCTGACCGAGACTGAATACATTAAGGAAGTAAGAGCTATGTAGTATGTGCAGGTAAATAAAACACAGTATCCTTATGTACGTCGTAATGTGCATTAAGCATATGGCGCCTAGACCATAATTGTTATTAGCTCACTCGGAATTTGGTAATTTAGGCTGGATCAGTCTGGAAGTCGAGATCAATATGGTTTTAATTTGAATCATCTCAGATGCGGATGAATCCCGTGTGTATTATGCACCCGCTAATCAAATGTAAAAAGTAAGAGAGTAATATAATATGAGGGCAGGGATTCTATGAGCAGAAACAGTAATGCGACATGGTGTTTCGTGGTCGTACGGTATGAAATCAATTGCATATACTTCTACACATTAAACAGTGATCTGTTGGCTGGCTTACCATGGTGTCGGCATACGTAATCAGCTGCTCCTCTGTGGTTGTTCGCTCAAAAGACGTCAGCAGATCCTTCAGGAAATGCTGCAGAGATAAAAAGAAAGGCCACAAATGACTGGTCAGTTTGGTTATGACATCACCATCTTCGTCTGCCCCGTGATGTCACGTGCTTAAACCCCTTGACATATTTAACAACAATCTTTACATGTTACTTGACAATGGCATGCTTATTGTAATTTATATAATACTTTTAAGGTTTTAATTTACAATCCCCTGGTATATAGTATTATTAGTGCTTGCTTGCTTGCTTGCATGTGTTCGCTGGCTGTGAACTCCAACGTGAAGTCCTTATGTCGGATGAATACATCCTGTTGTCCAACATCAATGTGATGTCATACAGGACCTGAGGTTTGCGTGAGTATCCGTTGTCCCATGTCTGGCATATTGGTGTGCAGACTGGTGGATATATATATCATCTAAAAGTACTGGGGAGTTTTGGTCATAGACCATAACTTTAGGAAGTGAAAATCCCAACTGCACCTCCCAGCTGTAGAGGATGGGAAACACACCATGATGTGGCTAACACAGCTCTGGGGACCGAGTATCCACCGGAATAAGTAGACAACTCTGCAGCTCAGCAGAGCAGGGCACTCGCTTGTCCTGACAGTCGGAAATGGCTGTCAAAGACAGAAGTAAAATACCACCATATGGATGTGGAAGACAAGAGAAAACCACCACATTATCTTCCCAAGACTTCATGGCAAAACATATATCATAGTTAGTGAACTACGTTAATTGCTGTCTTAGGACATCCTCGTCCGGTAAGGACAGTCATGAGCCACAGGTGACACCAGATCGTCATCCATCTACTGATGCCAAAATCATAAATAAAATAAATAAATTTAGAGTAGGAACATGGAACGTTAGGACATTAAATTAGCTAGGAAAGTTGAACAATGTTCTAAGAGAGATGGATAGCATGAAAATTGATATACTAGGCGTTAGTGAGATGAGATGGAAGGGATCGGGCAAAATTATAGATGACAACCACACAATAATTTATTCTGGAGGGGATACACATGAAAAAGGTGTAGGAATAATAGGCCTACCTGAAAAAAAAAAACAGCCAAGTCACTTAATGGATACTGATGAATTTCAGATAAAGATATTA
Source organism: Cepaea nemoralis (assembly GCA_014155875.1). Classification (NCBI taxonomy): domain Eukaryota; kingdom Metazoa; phylum Mollusca; class Gastropoda; order Stylommatophora; family Helicidae; genus Cepaea; species Cepaea nemoralis. The sequence goes on from JACEFZ010018628.1 coordinate 136,565, forward strand.
TGGTCACAATCAAAGGTAAAACAATAGATATAAATAGTATACAAGTATATGCACCAACAACAGGCAGTAGTGATGAAGAAATACAACACTTTTACGACGAAAAAGAAATGGCGATTGTTCAACATGGATCACAGGAAATAAAACTAATACTTGGAGATTTTAAGCAAAAGTAGGAAAGGGGAAAATGAAGGATGTAGTGGGGAATTATGGTTTAGGTACAAGAAATGAAAGAGGGGAAAAGCTAATAGAAAGGGCAAATATCAATAAGATGATAATCGGAAACACACGGTTTAAACACCATAAAAGACGACTATACACATGGAAAACAAAATTGACTACATACTAATTAATAAAAGATTTAGAAATGCTTTAATTAATATAAAGACGATGCATGGTGCTGACTGTAATAGTGATCATATACCACTATGTGGACAGATACAAGTAAGATTAAGGAGAGGGGAAAAATTGTTAGGAACATGAGACCAAATAAAGAGGTTCTGAAAGTAAATAAAGAAATTCAAGAACAATACAGAGTGACTGTAAAAAATAGGTACAATGCAGTAACTAAAATACAGAGTATAAATGAACAATGGGAAATGTTAAGAGACGCCATTCATCAAACTAGCAAAGAAATATTACCGGAGAGAAGCCAAATATGTAAGGAAAAAAATTGATGAATGAAGAAATCTTAATGCTGATGGACAAAAGAAAACAGAGTAAAACTGACAAACAAGAATACGCTAAGATAAATAAAGAAATAAAAGATACACGTGGGAAGGCAAAAGAAAGTTGGTTAAACGAGCAATGCAAAAAAAAATGAATTAAATGCCATTAAAGATACAAAAAATATGCACAGACAAATCAGTGAGCTCACGGGAAGACAAATAAGAATAAATAAAGAGTGTTTGAAATCAAAAATAGGAAAGATATTATTGGAGGAAGGTGCTATAATGAAGAGATGGAATGAGTATATAAGAAAATTATATGATAGAGACAGGGAAGAATTAACAGAAGAAAGTAACTTAGAAGGTCCACCTATTCTAAAAGAAGAAGTCGTTAAACGCTATGAAACATACGAAGAAAGAAAATAACAGCTGGGCCAGATGAAATCACAATAGAAGAATTAGAAGTTTTTGGAGAATTTGCAGTAGATATATTAACCAAAGTGTTGAATGATATCTTCAGCAGTGGATATTTACCCAGTGATATGCTGAAATCTGTATTTATAGCTATACCAAAAAGACCAGGAGCAATTGAATGTGAAGATTCTCGTACAATTAACCTCGTAAACCTATATCACTAAACTTCTACTCAGAATCATAATGAGAAGAACCAGACAGAAAATAAAAATGGAAATTAGTGAAGGACAGTGTGGATTTGTGGAGGGAAAGGGCACAAGCAATGCATATACATTACGGACACTAATAGACAGGTCAATAGAGAAGCAGAAAGACATATATTTGTGCTTCATAGATTATACTTAGGCTTTTGATAAGTAAAACATGATGAGCTGATTAAAATGTTGGAAGATATCAACATTGATGGGAAAAATATACGAATAATAAAGAATATATACTGGAACCAAGTAGCAGCAATTAAAATGGGGAATAAAGAGGGTAGTTACGAACAGATAAAGCTAGGAGTACGACAGGGGTATGTCTTGTCACCAGATCTCTTATCCCTATAAAGCGAAGGTAATATTGAGAGAGATCAAAGAGATGCCAGGAATACTAGTTGGAGGTTATAACATAAATAAAAAACGTTATGCAGATGACACAGTATTGGTGGCGGATAAATCAACAGACCTACAACAATTGTTGGACACTGTAGTAACAGAGAGTGCAAGGAAAGGACTCTCCTTGAATATCAAGAAAACAGTAACAATGGTGATATCAAAGAAAATGGTGACACCAAAATGTGACATAGAAATAGAAGGAAACATTCTTAACCGAGTGGATAATTTTAGATACCTAGGGCATTTATAACATCAGATGGAAGATGTACAACAGAGTTTAAGAACTGAATAGGGCAAGCAAAATCCGTATTTCAGAAAATGAAGAGTATTTTATGCAATGAGTCACTATCGCTGAATGTAAGAAAGAGAGTGCTGAAATGCTATGTAGAACCAGTTTTGCTGAACGGCAGTGAATCTTGGAATGTAACTGAACAAATTAAGAAGAAATTAGAAGCAACAGAGATGTGGTTCCTGAGACGAACGTTGCGAATTCCTTTGATTGCCATAGTAACTAACAACGACTGCTTGAAACAGGCTAATGAACCTAGAACATTGTATCCAACAATAAGAAAGAGACAAACATGTTTCTTCGGTCATGTGATGAGAAGAGAGAAATTGGAGAACATCGTGACAACTGGAAAGATCGAGGGGAAGAGAGGCAAAGGCAGACCAAGAGACATGATGCTGGATGAATTGAGACGGTGGCATGAAGGAATATCAGCAGCAGAACCGATCCAGAAAACCAAAGACCGAGATCTGTGGAGAGCCATGAACGCCTACGCCAGGTGGCAGGGCACTTGATGATATATATATATATATATATATATATATATATATATATATATATATATATATATATATATATATATATATATATATATATATTATTCTTCTTCTTCAGCTTTCCGAGCCATTGAGGTTCTTTGCTGCAGTTACAATCCGTCTCCATTCGTCTCTCAGGTTGACCTTCTCTTGCCAGTCGTTGATTCCAAGTGCTTGTAGGTCTGTATATATATTATCTCTCCATCGTCTTCTTGGTCTACCTCGGGGTCTACGGTCATTTATTTCCTGAGTGTAAGCGAGTTTTGTTTCCTTATAATCTTCCATTCTTTCTATATGCCCCAGCCATTGTAGTCTATTAGCCTTCATGATACCAGTGATTAGCGGGGACTTAAACAGATCATAAATGTCTTTGTTACTTCTTCTTTATATATATAAAGTAACTGAGACAGTTAACTAGAACGTACCTTAAGTTCATCAGCCTCGATATATCCACTGTGATCCTCGTCATATTTCCGCCATGTCTGTAATTATACAGTAACGGGTTACAACAAATGTTGGGACATTATTTCTCTGAATAGGTCAAATAATAAAGGTACACCGACTGTATTAAAACACACAGCTCATTTGTTAAATTGTGTGCTGGAGGGAAATGTAGAGAGGAAGTGTGCAAGAGGAAGACCGTGTTACCAGTATGCGGGCCAATATCTAGAAATAGACTGGAAGAATGGTATATGAATGTAACATGAAGATGCAAGATAGCGGGTATTGTAGATTCTTCAAAGGCAACTTTGAATGCGGAGTCGTCGCTGATGATGATGATAATAATAATAATACATTGAACTAGCCCGCAAAATTGAACTAGCGCGCCAAAATATGGCAATAGATACTCCGGTGTCTTAAATATTACACTATCTCCATTTGTCCCAAATATATATATATATATATATATATATATATATATATATATATATATATATATATATATATATATATATATATATATATATATATATATATTGCATGTCTTTCACAGGACGGAGCAGTCAAACCAACCATTTTCGCTGTTCGTGATTTCTGTGCAAATTTTACGTTCAGTAGTTTGCCATTGATTTCTGAACGACCGGCTCCTATACCTTTTCCGAAAAAACCAGCACCGCTGTGTTTCGAATCCGGGTATACGGGCTCACAAACCTCGTTCGCAAGCCCTTAGCCACAGAGAGAGATATATATGAGTTTCACAGTCTCGGATCTCTAGGGGATCTGAACTCGGGCTCAAACAGGCAACAACAACTCCGTTAGATACAGTATAGCAACATTTATTAATATGATATATACAGTGCGCTGGCGAAGTGGGTTTTGACAGCCCGCACTTGACAAGTTGCATATCACAGAGGTTTAACATCACACATGATTATAACAAACAATTCTAAGCAACTATCTAGCATATGTCTACGACCCTAAATACATATGGGTCTGAACTATCAAGTCCCTCTAAGGTAAGCCCTGTTGCTTCCCCGATGTCCAGTCTGTCTCTGCCGTTTCACACGTGTCGCAATCCGACACGGGTGGTAACTCTGTCCGAGTTCCTCGTGGACCCCGCAATCGGCGGGCCACATCAGTGTCCACGGGAAAGTGGACACACTGACCAGTCCTTCGAGAAGGCTCTGGATTCTTCAAGCCTTCGAGTGACTCACTTCTTTCCCTTGAGCGGGAGTTTAGCCCTGTGCCACTATATCTTACTTTATGTTAGTTACCGGCCCCATGTGAGGCTGTGACAGGAGTCCCCCTCTCCCCTCTGATCTGATGGGTTATTATAAGGTAATTAGTTCTGTACTAATTATGTCACAGAATCTGTAACAGTGTAAAGGACTAACAAAGACTTGGTTTCATATCAATAGGGTTTATTTTCTTGATGATGACAAGTGCTATTAAGATGGCGTCCTTCCAAGTCCAGACCCTGATCTTGACTGCCCCCTGACAACCAACTACGTCACGACTTGAGCATCTCTCTTCCCATTCTCCTCCGATGCTCAATCGTGCCGTAGCCTTTTCCCACTAGGTACTAAATACTCTACTTCTGTTACACCTCCCCATGTTTTCTAAAGACTTTTTCCTATAAAGGAAAAAATCTTTACTCCAAATCCCCTTACTCTATTCCCCTTTTTTCCTTACCTCTCACAGTTCCTCTAATCTTCCCCAAACCAGCTCCAACTCTATTCTTTAACTCTTTCCCCTGCTATATATCAACCCACTTCTTCTTCGTTTCTGGCCCTTCAAAAACATAACATATTTACATTCCCTAATAACATTTAAATCTCAACTTTATACAACACCTCATAACACGTCTTCTTAAATACTTCTTCTTCTCTTCATAAGCAATCCGCTTACAATTTCAAACGCTGATACCAACTCCTTATTCTTATCACCAACACTACTAATTCCCCACTTTCAACTAACCTGAAATCACTTTCACACGATAGGAAGACAAAGAATCGGTGGCCACCGGTATTTAAAAGAAGCAGTAGAACTCTTTCTTACAAAAACCACACTTAGCTAAATCACACACACCTTTACCAAACCACACTCCTTTACCCCCCTATGTCATTTGAGACTTTATGTAATAAAGTCTAAAATAATTATATCTCCTACAGTACCACTCATTATGGTAACCGTTTACGCTGCTATCTACAGCACCCAAAAACATTATTCACTTCCAATTGTCTATATATTACAGACAGTACTACTTTTATGTCTCTGAACCTTACTTCAACCTCTCATTGTAATGTCAACCACAAAACAATATCCCGAGGACACAATTAAAAAAAATCTATTATCCCTTAAGACCTCCTCCAACATTATACACATCACCTCACATAACTAATCTTCTCCTATACCTCACTCAGAATTCTCTCTTATTCTCGTCGAAAATTTCAGCGACCCCTTACTGTCCATATCTACTAAAACCTCCACTCATGCCGTTATCAACAGCAACAATATACTACCCCTGCCTTTAACTTTATCTCAGTCCATATATTACGGACTCTCAAAAACCCCATGTCATTATGTCTCCACTATGTTCATTTCTCATTAACACACTTACACCCCTTTACTATTGTACTGTTATCCACAGTGTCTAATCAAACATGGATCCAATTCATGTTTACTCTTCGTCTGGGGTAATTTTCTTATTCTTCTATAACCCAGCAATCTCGTGTATATCATGGCTCTTCTGACCCCATGGAAACTATGTTCAAAACTTTCCCCTCATTTACTCTACTGCTGTATTCATTAATCTTTTCTTCTCCCATGTGGCTTCCAACCCCATATTTTTCTAATTAATGCTGACTTTAGTGTATCTCTAAACTTTCCCATAACCATTTTACTTGTGTAGTAACCCCGTTGTATGTTTCCAACACTTCATAGCCATATTAACCTCTCTACGCTGATTATCACAGCAACAAAATACCCATGAACTTATTCTTCACAAAGAGAATGTGTCTCTCTATTAGCTCTCAGTAGTTTTATTAACTCTTTTCTGAACGAAGGGTCCTAATTAAAGCCCCCTGTATTGTCTTTATTCTAGACAAAACCCTGTAAATTAAACATAACTTAATTAACTACTATTTAACATACAAAACAGCGAAATAAAATCACAACAGAACATCATATCCCCCCCCAAATTTTTATAACAATCATTTATGTTTCCCCTCAACTCAACTAAAGGTATGATGATGATGGTGATGATGATGGTGATGATGATGGTGATGATGATTACAATAATACAACATACATCCTAATCTATTGTTACCTAATACTACTGGTCTCTTTTACGGACCAGTAGTTTGTATGCACAATTCTAAGAACACAATAATCCTATTCTAAAATAATAACAATCATTTTACAGGACCAAACTAAGCAAAAAAACATTTTATACATGAGGCATCAAAACTCAGACTCCACAAAACAAGTGTCTTCTCACTAAAGAGAAGGTTTTCAAAAAAAATAATTCCCTTTAAAATTAACTACGTACAGTGGCCCATCCACATTGGCCTCCTATATGAATCACTGTAACACATATTTATTCCTACAATATGTGATATTCTTATATCTATTTTTATAACCGTGAAAACAAAACACTTCACTGCCACGTATGTATATCTGTTAACTACAGATCATCATAACGCGGAACAATACTTGTTCCCCTCAACCAAAATCACTACTCAACAACTGACCGTTCCTTTTTCTGGAAGTCAAACCTTGATTATCTCCCCTCACAATTTCTATCTTTTCCAAGCCTAACTCCTAATACATCATAAGCTCTGGAATATCCTCTTACTCCAGCACTGTAAACTACTAGGTCAACTCATTTTATCTATTACTAATGTGGCGACTATTCTATGTCAATCTCAATGTACCAGCCATCATCTACTTATTAATTAACCTGTGGCTCGGCACACCAATTGTTTCCCTTGGCTTTGTACCAAACATCACTACAACTTCCTAATCATTACTGTTAACTACAGTATCTCCACCATGCTACTCCCATCAAAAGAACTTGTCTATTTACTATAGACCTCTCACCAAAACAACTAATTCTACTTCTAATTTTCTCGTCTACCCGACGCAATTACTTAACGTATCATTACTTTCTAACATCTCACCACGACTACTCTAAGCTATCCTCAAGTCTTTCCTAGCACTCTTGCATCGTGACGATAATCAAACCGGTCACCCTCCTCGGAACACGTTCTCCAACATTCATTTAACTAACCTTGTTTACCTCCGTATCTTTCACTCTTCCTGTTATTTCTCGGGACTCTTTCAGAACTGCAACCCACGCCACTTATAACTGACAGCAGACCTCACTTTTCTCGTTTCTCAGTATTAGGCATTCCTGCTTCGATATGTCTCTGTCAAGAATACTAAACATGTTTTATGAAAGATCATTCAGAATGTTAACTCCGTTTTCGTCATACAACTTCCATAATTTCCTTCCAACGTCAGATATTCTACGAAAAGACATCAGAATTCTCTAATCACGTTCTTTCTATCTCTCAATTTTCGCATACTCTATGTTCCACGTTTTATCCACGTCACTTATCAACCACTCTTCGCATATTCAGACGGACAGTGATACACAACCTCGCTCTCATCCTCACGGACTATTCTCGCATCGCGACAATGCTAACGTGTCCATACCATTACTTTAAAAAAAAACAACTTAGACGCCAATTCAACATTCCAGCAATCACTCACCACAATCCAAGCGTATCGACCTCCTCTACACACATTGACACAAGATATATTAGCGCCACTCTTACCTTTTATCTATGTATTTCACTTAGGCGACGTCACCACACAGTTTTACTCACGTATGCACAACACATAACCAGACGAATTACTCCACAGGACTTTCACAATTCACTACTTACTTTTTTCTACTTTACTCAATCACTCACTCCTATACGAAGGTCAGACCCTATACATTACCTCTCGCCACTTATATCGCTTTCACAGCACTATCTACTATCTCTTCAAAACAAACCTCATTCCGCTGAACCACTAACCTCGTAACTATCATTCTATACCTCTCCACACAACAACTTTCTCAGACTTAATCAGCTCTTCTTTCTCCACAAGCACGACTTAACTCGTATTTTTCAAGCATCCACTTCTACAGTCTTTTACTCTTAATATTCTCACGTTCAACTGGCTATTTTACATACAGGATACTCAGTTCCTCCTCAATCTATATCTCCTCACCAGACACTCTCGGTTCACCTGTCAACCATACTATACTTACTTCTCAAACTCCCAAGCGAAACTATCTCAGACATCACGTCATAGCTCTGAGTCAAAGCATTTCTAGTACTTAGTTTATCTCTCATCCTCTACTAATTCTGTGCTGAATCTACTCTATTTTACTTACACCAGTTATACATCACTCGACGTGATTAACTCTCTATATCTATCCATTCCGGACAAAGGAGTATTTTTATCTAGTTTACTCTCCCTACATCGTAACCAAACAGAAGATATCCTGTATTACGTATCCACGTAGAATATCATTTGCCGTAACTCTCTATCCTCAACAACACCCTCGACTACTCTGTACCCTGTGATACTACACCAAACAAAATTCATCTGCCTATTTTAGACAGCTCATATATCTATATGCTCAAATCGCAATTCTTCTCATAAACCAAAACTATTCCATTTTCCTTCCTCACCCAAGGAATTTTAACCGTTATAGAGTGTGTCCAAGTTAAATATTTCACTGTCTCTCAATACATTAACCCGTCTTTCTCTTATTATGTCATCTTCACTATCTGTTGTCAACCTGTTAAAGTACTCAGGTCTTAAGGTCATAAGGTCTTCTATTTTACTTAAGTCACTTTCTGTCGTTGAGTAAATTCCCGCTATCTGTCTACTATTTTTCTTCTTAAATGTTTTCTTCTTATTTCCTTTATTTGCGTCGGTCTGCTCACTGTTCCCTGTATACCTTACGTAACGTTTGTACCTCCCCATTTCGTCTTCAGATGACACACTGACTAATAGTTCCCTTCATCAGATCCACTAGCTAGTTCACCGCAGCCACGTCGACTCCTATTCCCATAGTCATCTTTAGAACGTCTGACTTTCTTTCTCTTTCTCGGTCTTCGTCCCTTAGCCTTCCCTACTTTCTTGTCATATAAACTGGTATCTATTTCTAAAGAGTCATTAACCAAAACTCTGTCCGTCTGTCTACCAGTAACTACACCGTATGAGGGAACATCACGCTTCGATTCAGGATCTGCTCGTAGTGCAACTCTCTCATTCTCCGAATCATCCGTATTAGTATCTGTTTCAGCATCACTATAATATGCGGCGGTAGGAATATCTTCTCCGTAACCTGAACTCTGACAGCTAATATTCCTACACCATTTGGGAATTAGTTTCATGTCTATACCTGAGGAACTTGACACGGCAGTACCTCTATTTACTATCATACTACTATTCCTTTCTTCAATACTTTTCCTCTTTGGCTTTCTTTCGTCCTTGGTTCTCATCTGTCTATCTTTCTTAACTTCAACCTTGTCTCCCTTAGTCATATGAGTTGATTTTGCCTGAGTTTCTATTAAGTCAGTTTGACTTCCCTTTGTTATCTTGCTGGCTGGTTGTACCTGGACCTTTTTCTCTATTGTATCTACCTGAGTCTGCGTACTATTTTCTATCGTATTACCTGCCTGCGTCTGTGTCTCTCGGTTTCTTTTCTTTACTAATAACGTCGTCTTCTTTTCCTGTTCAATCTTAATATTAGCAAGTACTTTAGGAGTCATTGAATTCTTATCTTTGTGTTCTACCCTGTCCTTCGATCCTGACTTCAAATATTGTCTTTGTCTCTTTTCAAACCAGTCGTTACGTCTTTTTCTAGCGGTTGCACTGTGAGAGGGCCAGCCCCATGATTTCCCTGAAAGGTTTCTCTCACGCCCATTTTTGTATTTATCACAACTATAGCAGTCCGAGCTTTCACCATTACGTCTGTTCTCACCGTCTTTTACCCCACATACATCAGGTCTTGGTTCATAATAGCCATATTGTCTTCTGTCTTTATTAAGCCATGGCTGTCTCCTGTTATTCTTTCCTACTCCATTACAGTCTACCATAAATCTATAAGGGTTTTGTCTAGTCGTTCTGTTCTTCAATGCTTCTATAAAATTCTCTACTTCACTAACTGCCTCTCTTAATTCCCCCAACCATGTACCAATACGTTGTAAATCCGCATATAAATAACTCATATTTCTACTTCTTTGTAACTTATATCCAACTTAAAACTATATTCTTCCTCTGCATTTTCCTTGGTACCTGGGAAAAAAAAACTTGTCCTGAGCTCAGCTGAAATATGAAGAAAAGAAGACTGTTTCTCTACCGTGCCGTGATGAGTCTGTCCCGCTGAAATATTATTATACAGAGCAAGCAAACAACTTCACATTTGTAATTTACTAATTTAAGAAATACAAATCACTTATACCGTAAGAACAGTTCAATCAGTCAATAGGTTTCCCGATCCAAGCAAGACGTATTCTCCTAGGTTCGCCGTCAGGTTAGATTCCCCGCTGTATGAGTTGAAACCAATCGCGCACTTCAGGTAGTTCGTTCCTTCTTCTAAGGTCGTTTCTCTTCTTGGGATGCCTCAGTACAGTTCTTCAACCCTTGGTTGGGTCCCTTCTGAGATGGAGTACATCAAATCGACGTCTTGAAAACGACTCACATGCAACAGAGTCCAAAAGGATTAGCGAGCGGCTCTCATTTGTAGTAGAGCCCTGAGATAGTCTGATTCGTCAACCCCTGAAGTAATGAGGTATTTATTTGCTGTTTTGATTGTCTTTTACCAACGTTCTTTTTTCTAGTTGTTAGCGCTCAGAACAAAACCTATTAACATTGAGGCTGAACTTGATTTTCTTATTGAAAAGTTCTTGTGAATAGCTCACCTGAAACAACGATCAGACTGGATTGCTGGATTGCCCTTCAGCCAAATTCTTGCTCGCTCAAGACATTATCAAACTGGGCCGACTTTCAGCACACTCCTGCTCGCTCGAGATATCGATTTACTGACTTGAACTTCAGCACACTCCTGCTCGCTCGAGATATCGATTTACTGACTTGAACTTCAGCACACTCCTGCTCGCTCGAGATATCGATTTACTGACTTGAACTTCAGCACACTCCTGACACGCTCGCCAGAGTAATGGACAAGAGGAGTCGTTAGGATGATGTTTACAGTTCGATGCTCGCCGGTTTGATGACAATCGCAGGCGCTGCAACCCGTTATGGCAAGTTGGGTTTCACTCTTCTCCTGACGCCAATTAACTTTTTACATCAAGTCTTGAAAAAGACTTACAGACAACCACCCCTGGCCGGGCTTTTGGTTGCTGTACTCACAGATAAGTTATTGGCTATCTTTCCAACTGCGCTCTGTTACGTTCAATGCTTGTTCAAAAGCGTGCCGCAATTCTGTTTCTGGCGATCGACACAAGCGGACCAAGGACCTTCATAGTTTTTAGCCTCCGCGATGTTATATAGTAGACGGCATTTTGAGACTTCGCGTTGTTACTCTGTAGACCGCATTTTGAGACTCCGCGTTATACCAGGTTCGAATCCTGTGTCTAAGGCTCCAAAATTAGTCCTGTAACAGTGTAAAGGACTAACAAAGACTTGGTTTCATATCAATAGGGTTTATTTTCTTGATGATGACAAGTGCTATTAAGATGGCGTCCTTCCAAGTCCAGACCCTGATCTTGACTGCCCCCGTGACAACCAACTACGTCACGACTTGAGCATCTCTCTTCCCATTCTCCTCCGATGCTCAATCGTGCCGTAGCCTTTTCCCACTAGGTACTAAATACTCTACTTCTGTTACAAATCACATAAAGTCGGTGTTTGTAGTTTGGTGGATAGTAACTTGGCAACCTACATATCGGCATCAACACTCATGTATTCTCCCATACACCACTTCACGATGATTTGCTGAAGAGGTCTCTCCCTCCTGTGTCCTTAAAAATGCTTATCTGACCGAAGTTACGTGACGTTTCCTAGTTGTTTTTATAACCCGTCCTTCTCAAGTATCCCACCAAGATACCAAGATAATTAAACTCTTTGTAAGAGAGTATTAACAAGACAAAAGTCTTGGCTAATTAAGTACACCTGCAAATCTTGTACTGTGTGTGCATTTCAATACACTTTTACTTTCGTATGTTGTATAATGCTGAATATGTAGTTATGCTGTTGTTTTATCCTCTCTGACTACCTGTGTCCATGTTGGCTTGTTAGTGTATTGACTAATATGTTGCTGCTTCTAATAAAATGACTGTATTTTAATTGATAGTGTTCAGTGTTGAGTTTTGTGTAAAGTGTGTGCTCAATGTGTGGTTTATCTCCAAGCGTCACGAGTTGGGATATCCTTTATCATGAATTACCCCAATGTGTAATGCATGATCGGGCATTCCAAGCAATGTCGCTTAGATGTAGTGTCTTAAATACTAAACATGTATCAACAATTTAGACAGGTAATACAATTTACATGAAAGATGCAGACAAATTAAAACAAATACGTTTTGCGTACAATTTGTCCGCTCAGTATATCGCTCTCTCATTTAATTCATTCACCCTGTCATTCACACGTCTTTCATACATAATAGTATTTGGATAAAATATCTAAGTAAAGTTGAGGTAAGTCTTACTGCCCTTAGAAAAAACGGGTTAGCTGATATGTTCCCTTTAAGATAATAAGTACTTTTTGTACGAGTACTCAAAAAATGGTTTATAACTTAACTAGAGAAAACTGCATAGGAAGAATATTTAGCCTATGAGTGGAAATACCTGTAATATTATGGTAGAAAATATACAAGTTACAGGTTGACATATTTTATATACATAATTCAATACAAGTATAATACATATTAAATACTACTAAATTAATTAACTAACTAACTAAATCCAACGATGATGTGTGCGTTGTCCTCCTGTTGTCCGCATGTCTTGCCATAAATGTTAACAGTTACTATGGCTGTCTCTTGAATGTTGTAATCGACGTAGTTCTATTTCGGCTGTTTGCAAAGTCTCTTAGCAACAGCAAGTATGGAATGTTCTTAATGTCGAGTATAAAGTGTTCTTACTGCTTTCATGATCACTGTCAGTTCACTGGTTGAAATCATTTCACAGATGTTATCTATCGCTCGGATTGTTTCTAGAGCTTTGGTAATTGGTAGTATAGGTTTCTCAAAGTGTCATGTTCGTGGATGTTCACTGGGGTGTTATTACTTCTAAATGAAAGTTCTCTAGCAGGTGTAGAGGTACACTGTTCTATGCCACAAAATAAAATATCACAGCTTCTTGTATGGCGAATTATTAATGTGCCTAATGTTATTCTGCTGGCGCATTCGTTTGTCGCGATAAAATATCAGCAATAATGTTGTCAGTGCCTCTGATATGGCGGATTTCGAAATCTTGAAGAAGAAGACACCATCTTTGTAAACGATGGTTTTTAGGAACACCTTGCTTAAGCACCAACAATGGCGAGTTATCGGTCAGCACAACAAAATGGGAACCTAAGAGGAACTTAGATAATCGGCGCATGCAAAATAGTAGAATTAATGCTCCAATTCCACCGTTGAATACCGGACTTCTGCTTTGCTCAGCTTCCGGCTTTCGTAGAGTATTGGATGTCTCACTCCTTGCACTTCTTGCATTAAACATCCTCCAATTGCGATAGCACTCGAATCTGTGTCAAAATAAATGGTATATCTATGTTTGGTAATCTTAATACTGGTGGGTTAGAAAAAATGGCTTTCAATCTGCACATTGCATCCTCTAAGCGGGTACTTTTACAAAATTTTTCTGGATGATCTTTTGTCAACAGATTAGAAAAAACTGATGTAAGTTCTGCCCAGTTTGGTATAAACGTGGCATAATAGTTTATGAGACCTAATAAACTTCTAACTTGTTTCTTTGTAGTTGGAACTTCTTGATTGAGAATTTTCGATACAATTTTATCATCTGTCAAGAGTTTGCCTTCAGAAATTCTATGACCAAGGAAGTCTGTCTGTTTATAGCCTATTTCAACCTTGGAAGGTTTGATAGTAAGTCCAAAAAGAAAGATTTGGTTAAAGACTTGTTGGAGTGTAAGTAAGTGAGAAGTCATATTAGAAGAATGAATGCATATATCATCAATATAAGATTGCACGTCCTTGATGCCGTGCAATAACAATCTAGTTAACCTGACAAATGTAGCGGGAGCGTTTTTGAGACCAAATGGAAGATATCTCCATTCGTACAATCCAAGAGGTGTCGCGAATGCTGTTATATGTCTTGAAGAAGGGTGTAGTGGTACTTGCCAGTAACCTTTCGCTAAATCAACCTTAGAAAATAAGGATGATTGAGACATATTCAAAATGAGGTCTCAGCATCTGTTGTGGTTATCGTATTTAACCTTCTATAATCAATGCACAAACGAATCGTTTGGTCCTTCTTTTTCACCAGAACAATTGGCGAAGAATATTGGGACATAGATTTCTGTATTATTCTATTTTTCTCTAAATCCAAAATTTCTTTGTCTAAATTTGCTCTATAATGCAAAGGAATAGAATATGGTCTACATTTGATCGGTGTCAGATCTGTCAACACAATTGAATGTGTTATTTTGTCAGTCCGTCCAGGTTTGTTTGAGAAGATAGTTTTATAGTCGTTAAGGAGAGACAAAATGTCTTGTCGCTGCTGTTGTGTCAAAGTGTCAGAGATTTGTATGTCCTTCATACTACTGTCGTCATTCATAATTGGTACTGGAATTTCCGTATTGTCTACGTCCGTCTGATTTATTACTGATGCTACTGTTTGTAAATTGTCCTCAATGTCATTGTCGTCGTCGTCGAGACTAATAGTTGTCAATGTGTCGTCAAGTTGGTCGTCGTTGTCGTTATCCCATATTGTCGGTACTGTAAATATGTTTTCTTCTTCTTCGTTGTCGCAAGAGTGCGTCGTTAACGATGCTTCGTTTGTCGAGGTGTCATTCAGTTGGGTAATTGTCGTTTCGTTTCTGTCATCAGTTATCTGCGTCTGTTTACTCTTGTCACTGTCCTTTCTATCATAGTATGGTTTTAACATATTTACATGGAATATTTTCAACTTTCCATTCAAAGAAATTTCGTAGTCGACTTCCGAAATTCTTCTCACAATTTTAAATGGTCCCTGCCAAGAGGTTGATAGTAAATCTCTCTTGTCGGGTAGCAATAGTAAAATATCCTGATCTGGTTTTAATACAATCGTTTTTGCACCTTTATTGGCGTACTGCCTGTACCTAAAACCTTTCTCCTGTAATGATGTTCTGGCCAGTATACAGGATCGTATGACTTTGTCTCTGGTGTCAGTGACTAAATCATAGGTGGAAACTGGTAATTGGGTATTTACAGGTTGTGATATTATATCTTTGTAAATAGTGAGAGGTCCTCTTGGGTTCGCTCCATATATCAATTCGAACGGAGAGAACCCTGTGCTTGATTGTGGGACTTCTCTATATGCGAACAGCACCGTTGGGAGAAGTATATCCCAATCGGCTGGATTTTCAGCTGTCACTTTGGATAACATATGTTTCAGGTCCCCATTTAGTTTTTCGCAGATTCCATTCGCGGCCGGTCGATAGGGACTGGTGAAACATTGTTTTATGCCTAGTAACTTAGTTACCGATTGGGTGGCATTAGATATGAACTGTGTTCCCCTATCTGAAATTATCTTCTCCGGAAAGCCAAAACGGGAGAATATCTGTAAAAATACATCCGTCACATCCTTAGAGGAGATAGATTTTAATGGAATCATTTCTGGCCATCTCGAACATAGATCAATAAGCGTAAAAATATATATATTCCCTTTATTTGAGATGTGGTTTAAAGGACCAACTAAATCAACTGCCACGATTTGAAATGGCCTAGAGGCAGTTGTGGTTGATTGAATTTCTGCCGTAGGGTTTTTTCCCTTTTTAACCAGTTTCTGACATGTATCACATGATCTACAATAGGTTTTTATGTCTTGGCAAAATTTAGGCCAATAAAATTGGGTCAGGACTCTGGCTCTAGTCTTTTCGTAACCCATATGACCTCCGAAAGGTGAGTCATGGGCTATATTTAGTACTTTCTCACGATGTGATTGAGGTAGAACTACTTGCTGTATCGTGGTCTGATCTCTGGTATATAATCTAGTCAGAACATTGTTCTTTAATCTAAATGTCCACGACGCATTTTTAGTCAATTTTGGCTTAAGTCCTACTAACCTAAAATATTGTGAAAGTGTAGGATCTGCTTTCTGTTCTTCTCCAAAATTAGTGATGGTAGTGTTTGGTGATATGATTTCTAGTGATTCCTGAAGTTGGTCGGTGTGGGTTTTGTGTGTTTGTCGTGTTATTGCATTAGTGTGTTGTGTGTGTTGTTGCACATTTACAGGCTTGGCAATTTGTGGATCGATGGCATCCTCAGTTCGAGGTTTTAAGTTGGTGGTATCACTGACAGATTCAACCGCCCCTGCATTATGCACCTCGGTGAATTCATTTTGAATTCCGTCATTGGTTGTCTCCCTTGTACTTTTGGCAGTTTGAGACAAACACGTGTGGTGTTTCCCTTTAGAATCGCTGTTTGGGTTCTGGATACAGTTTTTCTGCTCCCAATCTCTGATTTCCTTCTCAGAGCAAGATCTTATATTGGAGAGATTCCCAAGGATAATCTCAGCGACAGGATTTTCTAGTACTGCGCACAATACTAGTCCTGATATAAACGGTGTGCGAATTTCGACAAGTGCTAGGGGGTATTTTTCGATGGTGCCTGCGAATGTGAGACAAGTTACGTATTTGTGTATGTAGTCTTTGTCGTTAACTAAGGTTTTCTTAATTCCACACAGAGTTGCGCCGGAATCGAGTATTAATGTACAGTTTTTGTTATTTACAAACCCTGTTAAGAAATTTAATTTGCCTGATGATGATAAGGCTGCGTTGGCCATTTCGTTAGAAATAGGAATTGTGTGGCCGCATAGCAATGTTGTATCAAGCTGGAATTTTCTACAGGTGTTACATTTGTTATCTGTAATGGTGTCAATGACTTGCACTGCATTCCCTAGCTCACTCAAACTTTCATTCTGATTGTCACCTTCGTTCAGTTGTTCAATGTCTTCATCTGAGGAAGTGTCAATTAGTGCGGCATTGGCCTGCTTCATTATCTTTCGCCCTTCACAAAATCGTGAATAGTGTCCAAAGCTGGAACAAAAATAGCATTTGACCGCTCTCCGATACGCATTTCTCTTGTTCTTTTGTTTCTCCACTACCATTTGGAGATGATGTGGATAATTTGGTGATCTGTCACACATCACGTACTCTTCGTGTGTCAGATGACAATACTGGCACTTAACTGGTTTCGTGAACTTCGAACGTTGTTTAAACTTATTTTCAGTTGGTTTTGAGTATCTAGTGTTTGTAACTGCTGCTGTTTCGTTTTGACTCATGTTTAACTGGAAAATGTCGCTGTTCGCTGTAAAAAAATGCGCTCCATTTGGTCTCTACTTCTTGAATAGTTTTACAATCCATTTGTTTCAAAAATTTAGAAAAAGGTGTTGGGATTGTACTAATAATTTTGTCAATTATAATGAGTTCTTTCAGTTTGTCATGGTTGTTATTAGTTTTAGCTGAGTTTATCCACTTTGTACAAACGTCCTGAACTATAGACACGTAGTCTATGAAAGTTTGGTTAGGTTGTGGGGATAATTTTGCGAACTGTTGTTGATAGCCTGCTGTATCTAATGAGAAATGTTGGAGTATTCTTTAGTTAGTTAGTTTGTTAGTCGCGGTTCCAACTTCATGGCAACGGGTCGTCCCCATATTGCTCCGTTCCCGTGCCAGTGAATATCACACAAAACGCTCCTCACTGCCCTATGTGAACAATGGAATAGACAGAACTGTCGGCAAGCCAACAGCCCGCACAGGTACACTGTGCATAATGCCGCCGCCAGAATGCCAACACAAAAGTCCTCCACGAAAGCCACAGTTCATCGTCGATGGAAACAGCAGTCACCAGAAAGACTTCATTGACCTGGGTTTTATCCCATGGAGTATTCTTTGCTTTAAATAATCATAATCTTTCCTCATATCTTGTGGAACTGTCTCTATTACTTTTAAGGGTTCGAGAGCTAAATTTCTCATCAAAATAAATGACCAATCGACTTTTGCGACCTTATGGTAGGACATTAAACACTCAAAGTTTTCCAGGTATGCGCTGATAGAATCTCCTGAACAAAATGCTTTAACGAGGCCTTTATATTTGTTGTATTTTTGTTCCTCTTCCTTACTTCTCATTTTATTTACTGATATTTCTACGTTGGAAACAATTTCCATTTGTTTTAGTCTTATCTGTGTATCTGCATTTAATTGGGCTTGTTTCGCAGCGGCCTCAAGCTTCATTTGTTTCTCTTGAGCCTGCAATTGCATTTTCTTTTCTTCAGCCTGTAGTTGCATTTTTTTATCTTCTGCCTACAATTGCATCTGTATCTTTTTCTCTTCTGCCTCCATTTGCATTTGCATGTTTTTCTCTGCTCTTTCTGATTGCATCTTTATTTCTTCCCGTTCTATCGCTCTTTCTTCTCGGGCAATGTTTTCTGAGTGCGTCTTCTGTGCCCATTCTGACAGTTTCTCCTCTTTATAACCTAATCTAATACCTAACTCAATACATTTTTCTAACGTTGACATCTTGTCTTTTACTTGTTGTTAATTTTACTGAAAATTAAATCCCTTAGAAAAAAGTTGGGGAGTAGAAAATTTAGTTATCTCCCTTAATGTTTACATGAGCAAATACACATGAACAGTTTTGTTGGTTATGAGGTTATGAATATACATACAAATCAATGCAAAGTAACAATGTTACATGGATGGATGATGGTAAGTACCGCTTAGGGTTGCAATGGGCATGATATGAAACTCATCTTATTTTCCCTGAACTTGCGAATGTAGTCTTGTTCTCTCGCCACTGTTGGAGGATAGGTTACATACACAATTCGCGGAACAATCTGCTAGTAGAATCAAAAAAAAAATTAGTAACAGTCACGTAAATGTCACAGTCATGTCAAATCTCATAATATTAACATCATTTGAAATATAACTGAAGAGGGACTAATACTAGTTTATTACTAGATAGCTGCAAAGTTATTAAACTTGTTCTGTATTAAATTTGATATCATATAATTAATTTTTTTACTTGGCAACCAAGAGCTGTCTGAACGTAAAGCTTGTGCCAAAACCGGAGCCTAGCCCCCAAATAGCCTGTCACAGACTCGGATCTCTAGGGGATCTGAACTCGGGCTCAAACATGCAACAACAACTCCGTTAGATACAATATAGCAACATTTATTAATATGATATATACAGTGCGCTGGCGAAGTGGGTTTTGACAGCCCGCACTTGACAAGTTGCATATCACAGAGGTTTAACATCACACATGATTATAACAAACAATTCTAAGCAACTATCTAGCATATGTCTACGACCCTAAATACATATGGGTCTGAACTATCAAGTCCCTCTAAGGTAAGCCCTGTT
Organism: Cepaea nemoralis; assembly: GCA_014155875.1. NCBI lineage: Eukaryota > Metazoa > Mollusca > Gastropoda > Stylommatophora > Helicidae > Cepaea > Cepaea nemoralis. The sequence continues at coordinate 156,181 of JACEFZ010018628.1, forward strand.
GCTTCCCCGATGTCCAGTCTGTCTCTGCCGTTTCACACGTGTCGCAATCCGACACGGGTGGTAACTCTGTCCGAGTTCCTCGTGGACCCCGCAATCGGCGGGCCACATCAGTGTCCACGGGACAGTGGACACACTGACCAGTCCTTCGAGAAGGCTCTGGATTCTTCAAGCCTTCGAGTGACTCACTTCTTTCCCTTGAGCGGGAGTTTTAGCCCTTTGCCACTATATCTTACTTTATGTTAGTTACCTGCCCCATGTGAGGCTGTGACAATGAGCATATAGGAATATGTGTTAAACAGACATTTCGGCCCTGCTGACAGACACAATCATAATTGTTCTGAATATCCGCATCGGCAAGAGAAGTATGGCCACACTGCGGAAAACTCACGACGGCGCAGTAGCCACAATAATCAAAACTGACAAGAACTGACAAACAATGCCTATCAAAAAAAAAAAAGGAGTTGCAGTTGTCGCACAATATCAACACCAAAGCGACCATCTATCAAGCTGACAGATGATATGTTTGAAACGTATTTATACTCATATCACCAACGACTAAATAAAAAGCAGCTACCGCGAATAAAAAAATCCGAACATCACAGTCAACAAGATAGAACTGCCACTGGCGAAAACCAACAGACGGATAACTGTTCCAGTAATAACGGAGGAAGAGCAAGACATGTCCAACATAGGGTAGGAGATGTCAGCAGCTTGGGTATTACATTCCTAGGATTCTGCAATGCTAAAGCTGCCAGAAACTTGACAAGCCATAACAAGACAGAAATGTGCCCATACTGTGAGCAAGCCAACCCTTTCAGCGAGTGCCAGAGGCCAAGGAAATACGCAAGATGCCGGGGCTGTTCGTACCTCGAACGATACAGAGCCACAATGAACAATTCTTAAACGGCAAATTATCGTATAGGAAGGCGCCAAGGAGAGAAATATTACAATTGGGAAAGACACAGCTTTGAGGCAAGACAGCACACATAAAGTAACATTAGAGAAGGATCTTGCGGGCAAACAAACCAACTAACGACTTTTTACAACCAGGAGCTGACGCTGACAGACCAAAAGCATTCAAAACAAAATGAAAATGAAAAATAAAAATCGAGTAAGATGGATGCGACCCGTGTGGCATAAAATAAAAACAAAAACAAAAACAAAGTAAAACAAAAAAACCTAGACAGACAAACTACTGAAAAGGATAAAAGACGAAAGACATAAGTCAAAAACGTGTCGCAAAGGCCCAGAATGCCACACGTAGAAACCAGCAGTCAATCAGAAAATCGTAACAAACAGCAAGATCCGTCGACTAATATCTAAGAAATCAAAAAGGAAACAAATCCAACAGTAAAAGAAATACCAGATGTGGAACGGATGCGCCAAGTTCTTAAAAGCATTAATAACATCCAAGATGAAACCGACAGGGACTTCAACTTGTGAAAACACCAACATGAAAACATAAAACAGAATCAAAGGCTGAATACTTATTATCACTTGTAATTCTCAGGTCTACGTTCATAACGCACAGAAAATATACACAGCAACGACAAATCTACAGTAAGTCCTTCTACAGATCACTCCTCAGTATGAAAACCAGAAAAGCTGAAGAAGCGTGCCAACAACCACACTGAAGGAATGAAAAAACACTACAAACCAAATGAAAAAAAAACACCATAACCAACAAGAAGTATAACCACAAGGAAAAAACATTCAACTGAAAACAAAGGCAGTAAATCTGTACAAACAACTACAAAGATTGAATGATTTATAAACCCAGTCACAAGACAGAAACCTTCGTACAATAACTGCTACTGAAGACCGGTTGAACGAGGCCTAATTTTTGCATTTTATTTGGTTATGGAACAAGATAATCATCTAGCGTTCTACAGGAATACATCGGGATACAACGTGAGAGGCCGACTCCGGAAGAGTTGGTTAATGGAGTAAAACAGACATTAACTAAATCAAATATGACAAGCAAAAAAACATGCAATTACATGTACCTCTTCTCGGCTACACTTCCTTCACGACAAAAGCAGTAGGACAAAAGAAGAAGTAAGAAGTTTTACGATCTGATAGGATAAGATGCGTGTGTTTGAACACTACCCCGCATAGTGTGTGTGTGTGTGTGTGTGTGTGTGTGTGTGTGTGTGGGTGGGTGGGTGGGTGGGTGGGTGTGTGGGTGTGTGTGGTTTTTTTATTTTAAAAATATTAAACCCCTTCTTCTCTCTTTCCTCCACCACCTTGCCTAGAATTGTTTTCAAATTACTATACCGGCTCCGTGGCGATGAGTTTACGGACGTAGTTCGTGATCCAGCATGCCCAAGTTCGAAACATCTGCGCGTGATTTGGCAGCAGACCGCGTTGAGTTGAGTTTCTTACGAAATGGCAAACTACTCAACGTAAATGTGCCAAGAAATCACAACAGCAATAAATGCTGTTGTTGACTGCAACGTCCCGTAAAGGATATGCAACTAACTTTTTTATGTAATGTGACTATGCTGTTTAAATTTGAAGTAAATAATTCTGCGTTCTGTTTACATTATGCAGTCGGACTTTGTCAATTTACATTACCACGTAATACACATTTATTTATGGTTTTATAGTTCATCAGCTATAATTCATTTATCAAAACGCATTTATATACAGCCTATGAGATTAGCAAGAACTCTGCAGCGCGTATCTCTGTAATCTAATAAACGTTATATTGCGCAGTGTTTCTCAGTTTCTAGATGCGCTGTTAATCGTAGGCCCATGTTTATAATAAATGCAGGTTACTTGGATGTTGTAAAAGGAGATTACTAGACTACTATAACAGGCTGGTCACCACATGAACACGATGCTTTGAAATTAGCATGTCACTATAATTGATATTAAAATACAATTGTTTTGAAGCAATGTCCTCCAATGGGTCTGCCATGTGATAGCACAATCAGATGTTGTAGGCCTGAGAGCAAGGAGTAATAACTGGCCAATCGTTCTCTCACTTTGGCAACCGCTGAACCTACGTGTCTAACTCGCGTCCGATCTTCCTCATGTTAGCTCAGTTAGCTATCAACTTCGCTAGGTACCCAAATTCCTTGATATTGCTAAAGTATAATCACAAAAGCCATACTGAAATTGCGTTAGTTCTTCTGTAAATATCATCATTTTAGTCAGTTCCAAATGGAACCAGAAGAAGCGGCAGACCATGTAAACGATGGTCAGAGGGAAAACAAAGTCCATGGGAATCTTGATATATGAAGCCCATGAACGGACACTCTCCCGCAGTTTATATTTCACATCGACAGCGCAAGTTACAAACAAAACAAGATGAGATGAGATGAGATGAGATGAGGCGTTGAAATCATTTGATCAGCCCCGTGTTCTACTGATCAGTTTAGTCAGTCCGTAGAGTGGTGCTGACGTCAATAGATCATCTCACCCCATTGTGCCACATGTTGATCATCATCAGGTTACTCAGTCATATTACTGGTGTTGAAGTCATTTAATCATGTCACCCCATTGTCCCCTGTCCTCAGTAATTCTCTTCAGCTCAACGTAAGACTGAGCCGTAACTTTCCTCCATGTTGGAGTTGTCTCTTGGACATGTTCGTGTCCTCTTGTCCTGGATATTTCTTTCAGTATTTTCAATATTCGACTTCGAAATCTCATATTGTGACCAACGAGAGACAGTAATAATAATGTGTGTTTTTGTAATATTTTGTTGAACTGTATATATCCGGAAGTGTAAACACATTAACAACAGGCTAAAGAAATCGGGTTAAATTAAAACTACACCGAGATTGGGACAAATCACGACGTAAACTCTTATTTCTTTACTAGAGAAATGAGTATCTTTTTTTTTTTTTAAATTGCATATCCCTTATAGGACGTTGCAGTCAACAGCTGCATTTTTCAGCTGTTGTTGATGTTCTTGGCAAGATTACACTCAGTAGTTTGCCATTGCTTTCTGAGCGACCGGCTTATATAACCCGTAAGTAACCAACGCGATGCGATCCGCTGCTGAATCTCGCGCAGCTGTGTTCCTCACGTGGATATACGGGATTACGGAGAAAGTCAATTAAAGCCTTCGCCAGGGAGCGCGGAGTATCTTAGCACGCAGGAAAATACAAATAAGTACTGGGTTTTACAATGAAAGGATGAAACAGTATTAATAGGTCACAATTCTGAACATTATGAAGATAATGGAGGTGATGTTGTTTTGAGAGATATGTTATATATGAACTGAAAGGAGGTCAACGTGACCGAATAAATAAGAGTGTTCGACGTGAAATACACAAATAAAGCGTGTGGGAAGATATATTGCAAGAGAAGAACAGAAAAAATAGAGAAATATTTATGTGGGGATTGCAGAAAAACTGGGTAAAAAATTAAAATATCAATCAATCGGGTGATGTCTACACAATAAAAGTTGGCTTAAATGGATCTCCAAAGCTGGACCTGATTGTATATTATGTCAGATTGCTGTTCGTCCATCCCTTGATGTTATCTTCCCACTTGTATCGTTGTCTGCTATTAGCTAGCATGTCTTCCACCTTACCCTCCAGTATGGTTTTTATAAGAGTGTTATGTCTTTTAACGTGGCCGAAATATTTCTTGCGTCTGTTTTATTTCTGTCATAAACTGTATTTCCATTCCCAGCTCTACTAGAATCTATGTAATTTGATTGTTTTTGTTTCCATGAAATACGAAATATTCTTCAATTAAGATACGTTCAACATTAAAGTTATTAAAATATCTCATGACAGGGAGGTTTGGTGAGAAATGGTGCTCCAGGTCCAAACGCCAATGAAAAAGATACTTGTGTTGCTTTCTTTTTCAGTGGTTATATTATGTTTAATTTTAATGGTCAAGTTTTTCCAAGATTAAACTATGTTTATGTTATAATACCTGCATACAGAAGAAACATAAACAGTCGCAAATAGTAGACAGATCAGATCAGCTGAATGGATACAAGCGGTCGTTCTTAAACATATGCTATGCTGATACCGAAGTAACGGGTTCAACCCTTTTATCGGTCAGTTGGACTAAAATGTTGACTTCTCGTCCTTGGCTTGGAAACGTGAATTACAAGTACTTCTGAAATCGGAGTGGGTTCGCCTGATGGCGAGGGGCACTGGTTATAGGGAAAGTTATTCCATACACAAAAATCAGTCTATTGCATTAGAAGTAGAGGCACGCGTATGGACTTTGCTTGAATTCAAAGCGAGCGAACGCAAAAGAAAACAAAAACAACATAAATTGGACAGCTGTCGCAAAAAAAATATCGACCACAAATGTTGCCCTCTTCAAATATACAAGTTAATCCGTTTTAGAATCGGGAGTAAATCTGTCAGCGCGCGTGAAAGCTGCGGTAACTACCTCCGTGGGGAGACAACATTGACTTACTCAGATAAGGCAAAACTGTGAGGTTTTAGCGCGTGTGAATGTGTGTGTGTGTGTGTGTGTGTGTGTGTGTGTGTGTGTGTGCCCCTGTATCCGCGGGCTCTGTATGTACTTGTCTATGTGTGTAAATGTGCGTGATATGTCTTTGCGTGCGGGTGTGTGAGAGAATATGTCCATATTATTGTGCGTGCATGTTGGTGTGCGTGTTCGTGTATGCCTGTGTATCCATCTCTTCTCCTTCTTCTTCTTCTCTTCCTCCTCCTTCTTCCTTCTTCTTCTTCTTCTTCTTCTTCTTCTTCTTCTTCTTCTTCTTCTTCTTCTGCTGCTGCTGCTGCTGCTGCTGCTGCTGCTGCTAGCTGCTACTGCTGCTGCTGCTGCTGGTTCCTCTTCTACCTTTTATTCCCTACTTGAGTACATTCCTTCAACCATCTCACGGCATACTCAATGTTGTCTACTATCTCCTGCAGCTGGCTCAGCTTCCTCCCGACAATATTCATCTCCATTGCTAATTTCTTTCTCCGTGTGTTTCATATCTCCCTTCATTTCGTTTCTTCTCTGCTTTCCGGTGAAGGGACTCTCTAGTCTAGACGAAGTTTGATTTATTTTGACTTCCACACATTTCCTAGTGCTATGAAAACGCATCTTTTCTTTTGTATTCTTATTTTAACAATTCCGTCTGTTCTGTTCCCACATGTTAGTTTACTTTAGTATCTGTGCATATGTTTAATTCCATCTCTTGCCGCGAGGTTTCACCAAGGGAGTTCAGATTATCATTTGATTTATTCTCATTATCTTTGCATTTCCCTTATCAATTGTGAGATTTGATTATTGTGAGCTCCCATCAAGTCTGATTAGCTTATCTCGAATTTGATTTCGTGACTGGAACAGGCGGACAATGTCATCAACGATGTGTAGGTCAGCATGGCCAAATGGATACTATCACTTGTTTGTATCCAGTTTTAATCATCCAAGTGCTAATGCCAAAACCAGTGAGTTGGACTAAACTATTGACGTATTGTCCTTGTCTTGGGGAGGTAAATTACAAGAACTCATAAGTCGGAATGGGTTCGCCTGATGGCAAGGGATACTGGTAATAGGGACATGTATTCCCCACGCAAAAAACAAAAAATCACCCCAGCGCAATATCAGTAGTAGCACATTTATTGACTATACTTGAGTTTAAAGTGAGCCGAACACAAAAGAACAAGAAAGAAATCAGCTGTCTACATTATCAGTCTGCATTGTCAGACTCCGTTACATTCCATTTCTAGTGGTAGTTATTGTTGTTTTTACAATGCAGTCTATGGTCATAAGAATAATAAAAGGTGACAAAGTGTTTTCCTGTCACACTCCTGATCTTATTTCAAAGGTATATTTCTCCCTTGGAGATCTCTGCATTTCGTGTTATTATTTGATGCCTATTTGATATACAGTAAATGATTTTCTGTGGGATCTCACAGTGCCTCAAAGCGATTCCCTACCAGTGCCGGCAAATGCCTTTTCATAGCCCAAGAACTCGCTACCTTGACATCAGTACACCGGAAGTTTAAGACTGAGCGTTCTTATCTATTTGGCCATGCTAACCTCCATGGTTATTGTGATAAGGCTCAGAGGGAGAGAGGGACAACAAACTTTACTTTAAAACGGTTAGGAATTTGGCATGCATACCGTCTGATATTATAGCTGTCTTGTCTTTCTCCTTTCATAAATTATGCTATGTATACATCACTTGTTAGCTTAACCGTAATAAACAACAATAATATATACATTGCAAATGCATTGGAATATGCAAAACATCATAAGAAACAAACAGAAGGAGTGACATCCGTACAGAAAAACAGTGGCACATGTACACAAAGACAGTGGTACTTGTACACAAAGACAGCGGCACCCGTACACAAAGACAGCGGCACCCGTACAGAAAGACAACGGCACCCGTTCAGAAAGACAGCGGCACCCGTACACAAAGAGAGTGGCACCTGTACAGAAAGACAGCGGCGCCCGTACACAAAGACAGCGGCACCCGTACACAAAGACAACGGCACCCGTTTAGAAAGACAGCGGCACCCGTACACAAAGACAACGGCACCCGTACATAATGACAGCGGCACCCGTACAGAAAGACATAGAACATATGTATAGATAGTGTGAGAGACTCAGACACACACAAAGAGAGAGAGAGAGAGAGAGAGAGAGAGAGAGAGAGAGAGAGAGAGAGAGAGAGAGAGAGAGAGAGAGAGAGAGAGACTACATGAGATACCTAGGGACATAGAAGTTCAGAGTGGAACATGTAGACATGAAAGAAAAAAACGAGACTAAAAGAGGCGCAGACACAGAGAGATGGAGAGAGACATAAATATCGATATAGAGTGAGACTCCGAGACAGAGAGAGATAGCTGAAGACCGATAGAGAGAGGCTCGGAGACAGAGAGAGACAGCTAAAGAAAGACACAGAGAGATTCGGAGGCACAGAGAGAGAGAGAGAAAGAGAGAGAGAAAGATCGACAGAGAGAGAGAGAGATACCTAAAGACCTTCAGACAGAGAGAGAGAGAGAGAGAGAGTATCGAAGACAGAAAGAGAGAGCTAAATACCGATAGAGAGAGACTTGGACACACACACAGAGCTTGAGACCAACAGAGAGAGACACACACAGAGAACGAGAGAGAGAAAGAGAGAGAGATTGAGAGAGAGAGAGAGAGAGAGAGAGAGAGAGAGAGAGAGAGAGAGAGAGAGAGAGAGAGACAACATTACATTTACCTTCATGAACTCCACACTAGACTCCAGCGGATGCTCACGTCGAAACAACAATAGGAAATTCTCTTCCATCGGGAGCAACTGGGCCAGCTGAAACAGAAACAACACCTTGTAAGGGCTTCCCTGACTCATAATGTGGGGTCAATTCCCGGTAAACGAGGTAGAGTTATTTAACTAAGCAGTATGGTTTCTGGATCGAGACCATTAAATGAGTACTGTCAATTTCTACGGAAATGTGTCAACGCCGGGGAATTATTGACCAAGGTCAATCCACTATTTCATAGACCAATCGGGACTCGATCAGAGATGTGGTCAATATCATTGCTGACGCCTTTACTTCCCATGGCACTTCCTAGTTTGTATTTTAGGCTAGCTGGAACTGGGAGCTCTAGTCAATGTAGAAAATAGATAAACATACCTGCCTCTGCGCTGTCACACTTAAAGTTGTTGACTTTCTTAATATAACCTGCTTCTGTTGTTGTTAACATAACCACATGCTTAAATACATTGACTTGTTTCCGACTGGTTCCATTCACTTTGATGATGCTCTTGGGTATAGATTTATTCTTTATAGTAACCATTACTTCCGATATTGCTATTATTCAGACAAAGTTTTTTGCTTCGATTTTCCTTTGCAATTAAATATATTATTCTTGGGTCTGTGTTTCATATTCAGCGACCAAAACCATGCCATCAGCATAAGGCAGGTTTTTTTTTTTTTACATAATGGCAACCATATGATATTCCTGGCGATTCTGATATGGATCTCATGATTATTTCGCTGAACAAAATGAACAGAATGGGTGACAGCATACAACTTCCTTTTTAATATGTTGAAAAATTCATGATGATAATACATTCTAGCAAAAGCCTTAGCGTAGTCAATGAAACAATGTATACATCTCCGTTCATTTCAATCATTCGTTCATTGTAAGCAAGATGAATGCGACGTTGTCTATGTCTTTACCTTCTATAAATCTAAACTGCTAATTCCGATTTTCTGGTCTTATTTTACTTCTTCGCATTTTAATTCTCATCAGTATTACATCAACATGGCACACTATGCTAAATTTGTCATATTTTGACAATCTGTTGCACTAGATTTCTTTGGTAAAGCTATAGAAATAGATTTCTAGAGCTCATGAGGTATATATTAATCGTTGCAGATGTATTTGAACAATTTATATAATAATAATAATAAGAATAAAGAGAAGGCCCACCAGAGAGACGAATGGAGACGGATTGTATTTGCAGCAAAGAACCTCAATGGCTCGGAACGCTAAAGAAGAAGAAGAGAATAATAATAATAATAATAATAATAATAATAATAATAAAGCCCCAGTATAACAGTCAGTGCGCTATTGGTAGTACCATATGTCCTCCATAGCGAATAACAATTACCCAGGATTGAATCCACATAAAATGACAGATTTGTGTTTTCTGTTGGGGGAAAAATGAAAATCCTAGCCTGCACAGTTCTCGGCAACTGCACTAGTCAGGCGGCCTTAAACCCTCAGGTTCTAGACTGTCCTACACCGCAAGGTATTATAGACAGTAATATCAGTTTGGCATCTGTTGGTTATACAACTAAATGCTACTAAGTATTTCAAGATTTATACATATCTTTCTTCTTCCTCCGTCTATTCGATCATCGAATTTCCCTACTCAGAAAATCATCGCTATTCAACCTTTTCTGTTGATCTGCCACATACACTGCAGTTATCTTCTAAGTGTGTTTGTGATGAGCCACCCCGAGAGGGCTGTAGTAGTCAGTGCTTCTGGGTTTGTTTTCTGCAATCGTTTGCATCATGTACCTTGCCAAATTGCGTAGGCATTCAAGAGTTTCCCCATATCTTTGTCTCTCATGTTCTTGAGCAATTTTCATTGAAGTAATTCCTCCCTGCTACAGTCTTAGACCATCCAGTGGCATTTATCTCTGTCTGCCTTTGTGACTTCTCCTTTTGATCTTTCCAGTCGACACGATCGTTTTTAATACGTCTCTTTTCATTACATGACCAAACAGAACGTTTGTTCTCTCTCTCTCTCTCTCTCTCTCTCTCTCTCTCTCTCTCTCTCTCTCTTCTCTCTCTCTCTCTCTCTCTCTCTCTCTCTCTCTCCGAGGAATAGGTGGTCATTCTCACTTAGCAAACGCCTGCGGTAGCCATATAACAATAGGTAAGGAGAAGCGTACGCAGAAAGCAAGTGGCCACTCATCTCATATACCGTGGCCACTCATCTCATATACCGTGGCCACTCATCTCATATACCGTGGCCACTCATCTCATATGAGTCACCTGGTCCTCCAGGTTGGGGGTTGAAGCGTGGGGTTAACATCCCCACCTTTGTAAAAACCTTTCTTTGTTACGAAACAAATACATGAGCCTCGATATCGGACTGACTTATCCGGACAACGATCTTGGAACGGTAAAGGACTTTTGAGATTTGGAACATGGAATGTACGGACACTATATCGAGCTGGAGCGGCCGAAGAACTAACCCGGGAGCTGGTTGAATATCAAATGGATATAACAGCAATTCAAGAAATAAGGTGGCCAGGAGAGAGTACTTTAGAGCAAAATGGAATGATTATAATATATGGAGGAAACACCCAAAATAAACATGAATTAGGAACAGGATTTGTCATCAAAAAAGAGTTATGGGGGAACGTTTTAAACTTTAAAGCTTTTAATGACAGGATTAGTAAATTACGAATAAAAGGTAATTGGAAAAATATAACGATGATTAATGTACATGCACCTACTGAAGAGAAAGAAGATGATATTAATGACTTTTATAATGATCTGGAAGATGTCATAGAAGAAACCCCCAAACAGGACATCCTGATTGTGCTGGGAGACTTCAATGCAAAAATAGGTAGAGAGCAAACTAATAAAAAAGTGGCCGGTATGGAAAGCCTACATACAACTTCAAATGATAATGGATGGAGAGTCATCAACCTGGCAGAAGCCAAAGGACTGCAGATTAGCAGTACCAGACTATAAAGAAAGGATATACACAAACAAACTTGGAAATCATGTGACAAGAGAACCTATAATCAAATAGATCACATTTTAATTAACAACAGAAATGCATCAAACATACAGCAAGTCAGAAGTTATAGAGGAGCTGAGTGCCACAGTGACCACTTCCTCGTTGGAGCAAAATTTAAAATAAAACTTAAGAGAGCTTTCTATACTAAATTACAAAGATTACACCCAACATATAACAGAGAAAAACTACAAGACATTACAGTCAAAGAGAAATTTACAGATGAAATAAAATGTAAACTTGAAACTTTGCAAAACCCTTTGGAGGAAAGCGTTGACCAAACTTGGTTGAACATCAAGAATACAATTCAATCTACCGCAGAAGAATGTCTCGGTGTGTTAACCACGCATAGAAAGAACAGATGGTTCAATCAAAAATGTGAAGAAGCAGTCATTAGGAAGAAGAATGCCAGACATGTATGGTTAAATGACATCAATAACATCCAAAAGGAAGAGCATTATAGAAATGAATGTAAAGAGGCTACAAAAATAGTCAGACAGCAGAAGCGAGAATATATGAGTATATAATCAAAGATATGGAAACTAATCACCAGAAAAATGAATCCAGAAAATTTTTTACAGAACTGAAGTCAATGAAACGAGGGCACCAACAAAACACATATGGTTTAAAAGACAAAAATGGGAATATGATAAATACCAATGAGGAAATGTGCAACACATGGAAAGAATATTTTATTGAATTACTAAATTGTGAAGCTCCAAGTAACATTTTCCCACAGGAAGAGGTTCTAACATGCGAACCACAAATTGAAGAACCTACATTTGAAGAAATCCTATATGTAATCACACGACTTAAAAACAATAAGGCAACTGGGACTGATGGAATTGCTGCTGAATTTATAAAGGCAGGTGGCCATGCATTACATCTAAAGCTATACGAACTAATAATAAAAATCTGGAGGACAGAAGAATTACCCCATGACTGGAAAGAGTCATTATTGATACCTATCTTTAAGAAAGGAGACAAGTTCCAATGTGGAAATTATAGAGGAATATCACTACTGTCCACAAGCTATAAGATACTATCCGCAGTATTACTAAATAGACTAAAACCATATTCAGAAGACATATTAGGTGACTACCAGGCGGGTTTTAGACAAAACAGATCAACAATAGATCAGATATTTATCTTACGACAAATAGCCGAGAAACATTGGGAATATAAAAGAGATCTCCATAACATTTTTGTGGATTTTAAAAAGGCGTATGATAGTGTCCATAGGAATAGTCTATGGAATGCTATGCAGGAATTTGGAATACCAAGGAAGTTAATCAACATGACCAGACTATGCATGGAAGATACTTATAATATAGTAACATATAAAGGCAGGAAATCAGACCCCTTCCAAATAACATCTGGCTTGAAACAGGGTGATGCACTATCGCCGCTACTCTTCAATCTGGCTCTAGAGAAAGTTGTAAGGAAGGTAAAGGAGGAATGTGATATTGGAGGAACATCCAAGCTGCTTGGTTATGCAGATGATATAGATATTATAGGGCAAAGTGAACAAAAGACATTGGAAATATTGACTCACTTAAAGGAAAAAGCCCAACAGATGGGGCTGGTTATCAACCAAGATAAGACAGAATATATGGTAATTTCAAGAGACGGAATGGCTAAAAACTCTGGCCACATACAAATAGATAATATGACCATTAAAAGAACGGAAACATACAAATACCTGGGTACAATCTTCAACTGCTCCAACATCATAAGGGAAGAAATACAAACTAGAATCAACTCTGGAAATAAGATATACTATGCACTACAACATCTACTAAAATCAAAGGCGCTATCTCGTAACACCAAAATCACAATATACAAAACACTGATCAGACCAGTTGTGCTGTATGGCTCTGAAACCTGGAGTACAACGAAAGGAGACGAAGTCTTCTTACAAACCTTTGAGAACAAAATTTTAAGACTCATCTTTGGACCCATTAGGGATACACAAAGTGGAGAGTGGAAAAGAAGAAGTAACAAAGACATTTATGATTTGTTTAAGTCCCCGCTAATCACTGGTATCATGAAAGCTAATAGACTACAATGGCTGGGGCATATAGAAAGAATGGAAGATAATAGGGAAACAAAACTCGCTTACACTCAGGAAATAAATGACCGTAGACCCCGAGGTAGACCAAGAAGACGGTGGAGAGATAATACATGTACAGACCTACAAGCACTTGGAATCAACGACTGGCAGGAGTAGGTCCATTAGAGAGACGAATGGAGACAGATTGTATTTGCAGCAAAGAACCTCAATGGCTCGGAACGCTGAAGAAGAAGAAGAAGAAGACTCATCTCATATACCGTGGCCACTCATCTCATATACCGTGGCCTAAAATATAAAATTCCCCTTTTACACGTCTGTGAAGCGTTGTTCATGTTGAACTAGCTGTAATTTTTTTTTTTATAGATGGAATGGTATGCCGTCTTCCTTTACTTCCCAACACATCACCTGGTGTCCATTTTTGACTGGGTCATTCTGGACCCCCAGGTCAATTTTAAACATTTTAAACCGCCTTGATGCGGATCGAACCCAAAACCACCCGAACGGCAGGCGAGCGACTAGCCACTACTATCATGTGGCCTAGAATATGTGAAGGCCTATAAGTCACACTTCTTCTGTCTGCCTACACCATTACTGCTGAGTCACCATGCCACGCCCATGACGTTTCTCTCACAGTCAAGTCTTTCAAGATGAACCGAGGGGTCGATACTCCCATTGCATGCTTGTGTCTCTTCCAGATTTGTCAACAGCCGCGAATCTCACAGAACAACGATTAAGCACACAACTGCACGACTGTCAAGTTAACATCATCTTAGCATTTAAGTGTATTTTTTTTCTGTTCACTTTGGAAATGTGTTGGCATTTGAACTTAATTCTTCCCTCCCAGCTTTTCTCATCCTTTGACAGTAGAGGGAGCAGCAATAAGTTTTTATAAGTGTGATTAAACGACGATATTACATTACCACATATAGTTAGATGCATATCCTTTACAGGACGCCGGATTCAACATCAACATTTGTTCCTGTTTGTGTTTCTTGGCGAGTTTACGTTCAATAGTTTGCCTTAACTTTTTGAACAACCTGCACTCATACCATTGTATAAAATATGCGCAAGGCAGTCTGCTTCCAAATCCCCCGCAGCTGTGTTTCAAATGCGAACGCGAATTCTCTTCGGTTCTCCTTTACCACAGCGCTGGCAACAACAATATAACGCATGGCTTTCACAAAACCTGAGCCAGATTTCACTCCGGCGAAAACCTTGGAGCACTTCTTTGCAGTGTGGTCTGTCCACAGACTATCACTAGAGCACCTCTTACACTGTAGTCTACCCATAGACTATTCTTGGAGCACCTCCTACACTGTGGTCTATCCACAGACTATCCTTGGAGCACCTCTTACACTGTGCTCTATCCACAGACTATCCTTGGAACACCTCTTGCAGTATGGTCAATCCACAGACTTTTCGCTCTATGCACTATGGTCTAATCACAGACTTTCCTTGGAGCATGTCTTTGCAGTATGGTCTACCCCCAGACTATGTCCTCAGTCAGGTTATGAACCCAAGAACTGCAATGGCTCTGTACAGATGCAAGTTGTACATCCCATTAGTTTCTGAGCTTCAATAGAAGAGATGAAGAGTTCAATTTGTAGCCCCGAACTCTTGACAATGTTCAGGCGACATGAACGTCAATGCGTTAAAACTAGCTTAAAAGCAATTGACAATCAACCATCCACTAAGGTACCAAACCAACCACCAAACTAACCAAACAACTAGCCACCCAACCAAACTCAGTCAACTACCCAATCAAATCTTCAAACAGCCACCAACTAGCTAACCAAACAGTCACCCAATACACCACCCAACCAACCAGCCACCCAAAACATCAGCCATTCTCAGCCAGTCACCAAAACACCACTCCACAAACCAGTCAACAAACACACCACCCACCCCCAACAAGTCACTCAACACACCACTCTACCAACCAGCCACCCAAAAATTCACCCAACCCAACCAGTCACCCAACACACCACTCAAACAACAAGTCTCCAAAAACACCACCCAACCATCCAGCCACCCAACATACCAACCAACCAGCCACCCTATACACCACCCAACCTACCAGCCACCCAACACATACCCAACCAACCAGCCACCCAACACACCACCCAATCAATCAGCCACTCAAAACACCACCCTACCAAACACTCACCTTACACACCACCCAACCAACCAGTCTTCCAACACCACCCAACCAACCAGTCTCCCAACACCACACAACCAACCAGCCTCCCACCACACCACCCAACAATCAGCCACCCAACAAATCACCGGAATAATCAATCACCCTATTACATTTTTAGACTTTTAAAGTAGCCAGTCACCCAGTCAGAAACACACAAACGAGCAATTACCCATGCAACTAATCTATCAACCAACAAACTTACCACGCAACCTATTAACTATCAAACCAGTCATTTAATCAACAACCTATCCAACAAATCATCCAGCCAAACATAAACTATTCTAACAAATAACACAATATTTTCTACTAAACACATTTGAATCCATTCTTTACTAAGGACGTCCCATAAGTTTATTGCTGAAAGCTACTCAACTAACAAACCACCCAACATTTCAAATAATAAATAATCACAAAATAGCAAACGAACAATGAACCATCAAACCAATAAACCAACCAAGAAACCACCAACCACCACACCTATTAGGCAAGCACCTAACTATCAAGCCAGACAAACAATTTAGTTGAACTCATAATTAATTATCTGCATAAAAAGAATTAAATCACACTCCAAAGTAAAGTGTCAGGGAATGCGCCAATGACACTTTGATATTCAGGGGTTAACTTGCCTCATGAGTTAATACTTTAACTTAACTATAATAATCATCATCATATGACATGCCGGCAAGCGTGGGCGTTCATGTTTCGCCATCTTACAGGATACAAGAAAAGTGAATCAGCTCTGTATTCTTGTCCCGACTTTACCTTGAGGACAGGTCATCCAGATATGTATTTCTCTGCTTGTCCTTTGTTCTTTTCCCATAAATCTTGCCAGTTGACCACGTTCTTTCGTTTATTTCTTATCATAATATGCCTAAAAATGTGACTATCAACGTCTAATTTCTCTAATCAGTTTGCGGTTTTCATTCGTCTCTTGCATAAATTGTACATTGGTTTTTCTGTCTGCCCATGACATTCCTTGCTATTTCAAAAACCAAATTTCCACTGTCATTAGATGTTTTTAAAAGTTCAGGTTCTATGTAGCACCTCACACACTAATTATCTTTGCAATTGACATCTTTTTATTAGTCAGTGTGCTTTCCATTTGGCAAAAGGCTACCTTTGTCGTAGCAATTCTTGTTCTAATCTCTTGAAAGCACCTCCCATCAGATCTTATGACTGTCCCTGAGATAGTTGTACTGATTTTCTTGTTAAAGAATATTTCCAAGAAATTCTCATAATACATAATAGCCCATTACCCTTATCATAAAGTGCTCATCCAAATTGTTCTCAGCATCTTGCGATCTCCAACAGCGTTGATGAGGGGACATTTGTCTGTGTCATGTTAAAAGAACATAAAGCATCATATGTTGCTCATCATATCTCTCATCTCATCATGTTTCTCTTGTACCTTGCGATGTCGAGGTGAAGTATAAACAGCGGGAGAGTGCTTTTTTGGCTTCATATATCAATATTCCCATGGACTCTGCTATTCCCTCCGTCCATCGTTTACGTGGTCGGCCTCTTCCTCTGCTTCCATCTGGTCTGTACATCATTGCTTCTTGTGGTATACTGTAAGTTGGCGCTGTCGTTATCAAATTCATTTTCTATTAACTTGTCAATTTCCTACAATATATTACAGTATTTATCTTCTTACAATGTAGTCACAAAATTCTCTTTCTGATGTTTATTATGATTAGACCTTTTATATTACTCATTTTAGCTATACAATTGGTTTTTTCTTCTGTGAGAATGTTTAATTTCTACAGCTGTATTGAAATTATTCTTTCAGTGGCCACCTGGTTAATACGGTTATTCTTTTGTCTTTTACCTATGGGAGTAGTTTAATTAATAACGTGCCGCTTCTACAATGAAGGTTGGCTGCATTGGATTTCAAATATTTCATTCGCTTTAGTTGTAGACTCTTATCGACTGTTGCCCATCCATTCCTTGTTGCTATCTTCCGACTTGTATCGTTGTCTATCTCTTGCTTGTTGAAAGTGACATTTCTTTCTTTTGTGGCTTTAAAAGTGCGCTGTCTTTTACTATGGCGAATATATTGGTTTAAAACTTATAGACATACTAATTCTTCAAGTACGTGGCATTTCCCCATCTTTGGTATTGGA
The DNA here is from genome assembly GCA_014155875.1 of Cepaea nemoralis. Lineage (NCBI taxonomy): Eukaryota > Metazoa > Mollusca > Gastropoda > Stylommatophora > Helicidae > Cepaea > Cepaea nemoralis. The sequence continues at coordinate 173,772 of JACEFZ010018628.1, forward strand.
ATACTCTGCGTTTGTGAGTTTCCCATTATTAGATTTTCGGTCATAATTGTCATTACTATGTACCGGGTCTTTTACAAGACATCGTTCTCATTACGGCCTACCTCTCAATCTCTTGTCCTTTCTCCCTCCTCATGCACCCTCGTGTTCAGGATGTCTGCAAAGTCTTCTGGCCATGTTCTTGCAGAAACCCTGCCTTCCATCACTGTTCTCTACAAGTCACTGTCATCTTGAACGTGGCCATTGTATTCCAGTTTTAGAGACATGACACTGTCTATGAACCAGAGTTCTTCCATGTTCAGGTTTCCTAGAACTTTGGTATCTTTCTTCTTCCTTGTCCTACATACTCTAAGAATGTTTTGTTAAAGTTAGTTGCATATCCTTTACAGTACGTAAATAACCAACGCAAAGCGGTCTGCTGCCAAATAGCGCGCAGTTGTGTTTCGAACTCGAGTAAGCGGGATCACGAACTTCGTCGGATAACCCATCGCCACGGAGCAGGCCTAAAAATGGCACTGAAATATTTGTTTTTCCTTTCCTTTAAAGAAAAAAACACTTCCCGAGTGGCAAGAACACCACGTTATCGTTCAGGAGGGCCGGGTTCGAATCCTCGGTAAGATGTGGATTTATTTTTTTTTAAATTGTCGGGGACAAACAGAAAACATAACCTGCACAGTTCGCGGAGACTGCACTAGTAGCCAGGCGGCCTTAATTCCTCAGGCTCAAGACTCCCCCCCCCCCCCTCTCCGGTCCTACACCGCAAGGTGCTATAGGCAGTAGATGACAGATGACATGACAATTCAGGAACAATGTTCATGTTTTGTGGCAAACAACAAACAAAATAGAACAGGTCCATTAGCAGTGAACTCCTTTGTGTCCGTGATGTTTTAGCGGCATCACTTTTTGTACGCCTGTATGCACGGAGGAATATGGGGCCAGTCTTTCCCTGAGCTAGCTGTGTTCCATCGCACTCTCGTCCACCCCCTTCCCTCTTCCCGCGTTCATGACATAATCAGCGCTATCTCCTAACGATTTCGCCAAGGCGCCTCGGGGATATTGTCAGTCCCATAATTGTTATAGATCAATCGGCACTCAGTGGGTGTTGTCATCGCCACGCCAGTCGCCTTTGCTTTCTAGAACATTTCCTGGTACCCACTTTAGCCTGGCTCGACCTGGGAGCCTAGGTTAATTAACAAATGTCAACCTCCATGAGGATTTGAACACAAAACCACAAGGCGGGCAGGCAAGCCTGCTAACTACAGCATTACTGCTGAACTTCCCTTTATCGGACCCCAAACAGTGACTCGCCGATCTCTAAGAGTTAATCTTATCACTTTTGGCTGGTTGAGCCTTTCCCCAAGCGTTTTTTACTTCCTTGTTGCTGGCATAACAGAAAAACACGACGGATCCTCATCTGAGGCAGCGCTTACTTTTATTGACACTCATTCTGCTCTGGCGTCCACCCACCCTCATAACCAAAGGTACTTGTATGTCGGTCGGTCGGTTCAGTCGGTCGGTCGGTCGGTCGGTCGGTTGGTCGGTCGGTCGGTCGGTCGGTCGGTCGGTCGGTATATTTTGTTTGTTGTGGGTAGATGGGTTAGTCGGTCGCTAGGTCGCTCGCTCGGTCAGTCTGTCGGTGGGTGGGTGGGTGGTGGGTGGGTGGGTCGATCGGTCGGTCGGTCGCTCGGTCGCTCGGTCGGTCGGTCGGTCGGTCGGTCCGTCGGTCAGTCTTGGGTCGGTCGGTGGGTTGGTCGGTCGGTCGTCGGTCGGTCAGTCGGTGGTCGGTGGGTCGGTCGGTGAGTTGCTCGGTCGGTCGGTCTGTCTGTCTGTATCTCTTCCTTTTTCTATATTCTATTCTTCATTCATTGGATATGTTTCTTTTATTTTGCGTACGTTCATTTTCTTTCATTCTATTTGCGAAAACATAAAGTGACTATACAGCTAACAAAGTTGAGAATCCCTGTACCCACACAGAAGACAGCACACGGATAACCGCCATATTTGTATATCCACCGAATACTATGATTATGGATGTACCCAGACAACAGAATCCAATTCCCGATTAACCACCGTCTCCAATACTGTAATAATGAATCCGTTCACGTGTTGTGCACTTTAGTATTTCATTGAACATGAGAGCACTAAACTATATTCACTATAACTTAAAATTATCCCTTATCGCGGGTTCCGACAGCAGTTTAGTGTTGGCTTCAATTTCTCTTTATTATCTATGATTTTCCATCTTATGAATATGTTTATATACCGGTGAGAGACTGATATTAGAATTGATATCAAATGGAGATGTTAGATACAAATAAAAAAATCTAAAATTTCCCAAATTCTAACATGAAAGGTTTGAGTTGAGTTGAGTCAAGAACCGACATCAGAGCACTCTGGACTTCCTCGTCTTCAAGAGCCGGTGAAGAGTCCCAACACTAATTGTATCACTTGCTGTTTGACTATGTCCGCCTGGCCTTTCCAGTGAGTACATACAAGAGTGCACAACTATCTATGAAAGGAATCTTCCATAGGCAGCTATGGACAGTATACGATATGTATTTCTGACATAGTCAGTAAGTACATGACACTCCATCCATCCATCATGTGCCATGCCGGTAAGTGTGGGCGGTCATGACTCGCCATTTCACTCGATCACAAGAGTCGTGGATCAGCGCAGTGTTTTTGTATCGACCATACCACTTGGTAAAGCCATCCGGGTATTTACTTCTCTGTCTTTCCCTTGCTCTCTTCCCTTCAATCTTGCCAGTTGTCACCAAGTTCTCTAAATTATTTCTGTTATTTCAAAAACATTTTGACTGTCTACGTCTAATTTCTCTAATCAGTTTACGATTTTCATTTGTTTCATGAAGTACTTGGTCATTGGTTTTTCTGTCTGCCCATGATATTCTTTGCATTTTCCTCAGAAACCACATTTCTACAGCCATCAGATGGACACTACAACACGCTATAAGGAAAATTTAGCATTTGTAGTTAGTCCTATATATATATAGTAATCTATGGGTGATGTGGTCAGTGTCACACCGGTCACCTTTACTTCCCAAGATATTTCCTGGTATCCATTAGAGGCTGGGTAGATCTGGGGGCAACAGGTCATATTTTAAAATTCAAATCCGCAGATATGAGGTTCAAAGCCATGACTACCAGACAGGCAGACGAACATCTAGTCACTACTATACTGCAGCTCCGTTGTAAATATGCACAGTGAATGAATAGTTTATGGTTTATTTAGAGGCATTCCGTGTGTGACGTTTTCGACAGACTAAAAAAATTAAACTGACAAATGAGCAAATTCTAGAACATATAGCAGAACAAGTACAATGTTTAAAAGTCATATGAAGATGTTTGAAAGTAATTGAATAGCGAAGTCTCTTGCAGCCTGGTTACACCCATACATTTTATTTTTTAATTGTTCTCGCTTTTAACTCCAAGCGTAGTCCATACACGTGCTTTTAGTCCACTGGACTGTTTTTGCGCGTGGATTAGCTTCCCCTATTACCAGTGTCCCTTGCCATAAGAGAATACTGCTCCGACGTCTGAGGTACTTGTAATTTACGTCCCCAAGTCAAGAACGAGAAGTCAACAGTTTAGTCCAGCTGACCGGCGTAGGGGTTGAACCTGCTACCTTGGCATCAGCAAACCGGATGTTTAAATATAAACGCTTTTATCCATTCGGCAATGCTAACCATCTGACCCTTTATCAAAGGTACTATCTGCCCATGGCTAGCGTTTTATTCTCCCAACAATTGTCTCAGAGCAGCGTCGTTACGGCCTACTCAAAGTGATTTCCAACTAACATGGGTTTTTAACATGCGCATTTGCACACGGGATCTCTTGTTTTTTCGGCTCTAACCGAAAAGACTTAGTACCGACCTCAGTAACTAAGACAGCAGATGCTATAAGTTGTGTGCCTAACAGCGTTAGAAATTCGTTGCTGTTGTTAAAGTCCCCAGCCCTACAATATAATTAAGCCTTGTACCTTTGCCGGCTCCGTGACAAAAATTTTATGGACGCAATTCGTAATCCCGCATACAGCGTTCGAAATATAACTGTGGGCGTTTTGGCTGCAGACCGTCTTGCGTTGTTTTTTTAAATGAAATTGTATGTGTGCCGGTCGTTCAGAAAGCAAAAGCAAATTAATGAACGTAAACTTGCCGAGGAATCACGAAAAGCCAAAAAAAAATTTAAAAAAATTTGGGTTGACTGCTACGTCATGTAATGGATATGCAACTAACTAACTTCTGAACCCTGGCATGACATTGTAACCTCGGGGCCACCTCTCCCTCACACCAAGTCAGGAATAGGTGGATCCTGTGAATGAACTGAACCCCAGCCATTATGCTAGCATATAAGCGTAATAACCACTGTGCCAGAAAGGCATTCATTATAGCAACAGTAATAAACATAGAAGGATAACTCGAAGTGAGAGAACATAATCCTAACTCACAGCAGCAACTCGTGCCTACTAATGTCTTTGTCTTCTTCTGCCTTGATCCGTCATTGAGCCGTCGGTCACCACCAACATCACGCCAAGCAGTACTATCTTTTCCCACAAATGTATTTACCTTTCATTTGACCCACCGGGACGCAGAGGTGTTTCCAAGGCACCAGGGCCGGGTTTTATACTGGCCAAGACCTATTGACGCGTCCTCGTCGAGCGTCCTGGGCAACAGGTCCCTTCGGGGTCCTGGCTGAAGTCAATAGGATCGCCGATTCCTCCGAAGTCGGAGAGTGTCTGCCTGTATGGCGAGGAACCACCAGTCTGCACACCAATAAGCCAGACATGGGACAACGGATACTCACGCAAACCTCAGGTCCTGTATGACATCACACTGATGTTGGACAACAGGATGCCTTCATCCGACATACAGGACTTTGCGTTGGAGCTCAAGCCAACGAACACAAGCAAGCAAGCAAGCATTTGACCCACCAGGGCCACCCCCGTAGGGAGATGGTTACGTCGTCTGCCTAGTGCTCCAAAGGTTGTGGGTTCAATCCCGGACCACGTCGTCAGGTTCATGAGTACAATTATCTCGGCGTTTCCTGGGGGTCGTCGCTGGAAATACGGAGTTCATGCTTACTGCTACGCTTTCGGCACCACCCCCCCCCCCCCCCCCCCCGCGACAGGAAGAGATTGAGCCATATGGAATGACACCTGTGCTGAAGTCGAACCTCTTTAAGAACAAAAAATAAAAAAATAAAAATAGACGCAACCAAGTCGTTTCACTCTAATTCAGAGGTTCCCAAACCACGGCCCGTGAGCCAAAAGTGGCCTGCCAGCTGTACGAAAGTGGCACGCGAGGTCTCGTTGATTAATATAATATGTTTTAATAATTTTTTTTTTTAATGCAGTCGGAGTACCCCGTCAGCGTGCGATAATTTACTCTGCTCGTAGTTGTTATGGTTATATATTATTCAATGAGACTGTTCAGTTCACAACGAAACGTTATGAAGTTCCCATATCCCAGCCTTCTCGACCAATCAGAGTGCGCAAGGCGCTATGTTATCGTCTGTTACAACTGTTTAGCAGAGTCGGTAGTATTGTGTTGAAATTATATTTTTTTCAAAAGAAACTTTATCGTTAAAGCCTATAAACATGAGTGTGGAAAATCTAAAATCAAACAATGGTAAAAAGCGAAAATGTGAAGATGTTTATGCCTATCCCTAGTGGTAAACCAGTTTGCTTAATCTGCGGATTTTGTGTTTCTGTTACACAAAAATTTAATCTGGACCGACACTTCACGGCCACACATTCAGACATAAATGCTCAATATCCGATCAATTCGGAGTTAACAAAAGATGTCACAGAGCAAGTTCTCTGACCAGGCAGCAGTCTTTTTTCACAAAGGCTAACGAACAGAGCAAAAAGAGTGCTGTTGTTGCGTCGCACGAAATCGCTCTGTTCACCGATGCATAAGAAATAATCAAGCCTTCTTTTAAAATTGCTGCTAGAATGTTTGGCGATAAAGAGTATGAAAGCAAATTTGATCAGATTCCTTTGTCTAATAATACTATCGCCAGGTGAGTTGAAGGATTAGCCAACGATGTTCATAGTCAAGGAGCAGCACATATAAGAAATTGTAAATATGTCTTTCACTGGCAGTGGATGAATCCACTGATAATTCTGACAAAGCTCAGGTCGCAGTTTTTGTTCGAGCATTAAACGATTATTTTGAGGTCATTGAAGAACTCTAGGACTTGAATCAAGACATGCAATTACCAAAGGGACTGATCTGTTTGAAACTTTGAAGTTGTATCTAGAGAAAAACAACGTAGAATGAACCAAATTGGACAGTGCATACACCGAGGGTGCTCTTGATTTGACGGGTAAAAAGTCTGGATGTCTAGCATTATTGGAACAGTTTCTTGGCAGCATTATGTTAAAATATCATTGTATCATTTACCAAGAAGCTCTGTGTGAAACGACTTTAAATCGGAAACATGTCATGGATGTTGTTCTGAGATGTGTGAAAAAAATTCGAAGTAAGGCGCTGAACAGGCGTTAGTTCAGATAGTTTCTATCAGATCTGACCGAGGAATACGGTGTTCTACTGTTACTGTTACACTGTGATGTCAGATGGTTATCTAAAGGGAAAGTTCTGTCACGTTTCTGGGCACTGAAAAATAGTGTCTAGTGTTTCTGTCTGGAAAAAAAAATGCATTGCCTACAGAACGGGAATGTCTGCTGAACGATGACTGGCTTAATGACCTGATATTTTTGGTGGACATCACGTCACATTCAAACTCTTTAAATGTGAGGATCCAGGGGAAAAAAAACTATTCACAAATTTTTGCGATGACATTTCTTCATTTACAATAAGACAACGACTGTTTATCGGACAGCTGACTGAAGGGACTTTAGAGGTGTTTCCAACTTGTGGTGGAAAAGAAATGTGACTTGTTACAGTACAAGGTAAAAGTTGAAAGTCTTCTGGATATGTTTCAGTCGAGATTTCAAGTGTTCACAATACAGGGGAATAATGTTGCCCTCTTCATAAATCCGTTCGTATTTCCAATTGCCGAGCTCTGTCAATTACAGCAAAACCTTCAACACGAAGTAATTGATTTGAAATGCAATTCTGCACTGAGATGTAAATTTCTGGAGCTGCCTGCTTCACCTTCAGCTGATCATATGATTTTATTCTAGCGACTATTGCCTGTCGAACAATGTGAACACTTGTGTTCATTCGCTCAGAGATACATTTGTCGTTTTGGTTCGATTTACAGATGCAAGCAGTCATTTTCGCCAATGATTTTCGAAACATTAAAAATTTATTGTTAAATGAAATTTTGCTTGTAAAATAAAAACAAATGTAGTAATGCCACTGACTGCCTTTAAAGTTTTAGAATTGTGTTGACCAAAGTTAAGAAAGGTAAGAATGATATTGCACGACTTTTATAATTCTATAAAGTTGTGGCCCGCTTAACCACCGAAAATAGTAGATATGGCCCTCTGCTTGAAAAGCTTGGGAACCACTGCTCTAATTGTTTTGCTCGAAAATGGAGCGATGGCATTCACACTATCGCTCTCTGATTTATGGAAAATTACAATACAAGAACAAACAGACAGTTTTAAATGAATGTGGGCTTAATCGTTTAAATAATCAGATTTGAATATTGGAAAGTAATCTTCAAATTTTCGTTCTTCAAACGCTTATAGGACTCCTCCGGAGTCGCCTGTGGAGGATTAAACTTGGCGGATTAATTTTGCCTGGCGTCACTTGCATACATAAGACGTAATTTCCTGCCCGATCCTGCACCTCTCCCCCTCATGTACAGCATAGGGTAAGACAACAGGGAGAAAGAAGCCTATACACGATCACATCTTCAGAGGTGTTCAGTTTTTCAGCACAATAATATCTTTAATCTTTAATTAATAGAAACACAGAAGCCACAAACAGTACGATTTATTATTATCGATAGCGAAATGTGTCATGATGGAAGTTGGAAAACATACTGACCAATAAAAAATGTCAGTTGCAACTAGACAAAGAGTGTTGAGGTGCTACATTAGACCTTGTACTTTTAATTTTACTGATGTGAAGCGCAGATAATGGAAGACAAGCTGGACAACATCTAATGGCAGTGGAAAAATTGTTTCTGAAGAATATACAAAGAATACCACGGACATTGAGAAAAACTATTGAGCAAATCACACAAGAAACAAATGAAAATCTTAAACTGGTTAGAGAAATTAGTTGTAGACACTCAACGTTTTTTGGACATGTTATGAGAAGAAATAAATTGGAGAACTTGTTGAACACTAGCAAGATTGAGGGTAAAAGAACACGAAGAAGGCAGATAAGTAAATAAATAGATGACTTAGTCGCGTGGTATGGTGGAGACAAGAACCATCAGCTAATCACGACTTTGGTGATCCTGTGAGATGGCGAAACATGAATGCCCATGTTTATCGACGTGGCGCATGATGATAACGATGATGAAATATATCAGGCAATAAATCGTGCAACATATTGTTTGTTTCAGTTAGTAGGCCAGAGCTCGAAGTCGCAGAGCTACAAAAGAAGGACTAGTTCCAACTAGGTCCACTGACAGAGGTTTAACTAGGTCCACTGACAGAGGTTTAACTAGGTCCACTGTCAGAGGCTGTATCTGGGCCCACTGACATAGACTGTATCTAGGTCCACTGACAGAGAGTGTATCTAGACCCAGTGACAGAGACCGTATCTAGGCCCACCGACAGAGGCTGTAACTAGGCCCGCTGACAGAGACTGTATCTGGACCCACTAGCAGAGACTTTATCTAGGCCCACTGACATAGGATATAACTAGGCCCAATGACAGAGGCTGTAACTAGGCCCACTGACAGAGGATACAACTAGGCCCAATGACAGAGGATGTCGTGAGGATGTGATGTTTCAGACCTTCACATACTCTAGACTACGCAAAATGTGATAGGGTGGGCAGCTCCCTTCCTTCTCGTTGTTTCTTCTCAGACCATTTGTAGAACATTCCTACAACCATCTAGATCAGGGGTGGCCAGCCTTTTCAGCAGGCGGGCCAAATTTCAGAAATAATATTTCCTGCCGGGCCACGCACCTAATTTTTTTGTTAATTAAAGTAAACAAGCAAGTGTGCTACAGCTTCGATCACATCGTCGTTACCCACTCCGCGGGCCTCGTGTTGGCCACCCCTGATCTAGATCATATTTTGAGGTTGGTGTTTGTGTAGCGGTTAGGATGTTAAGCTGACGGCATTCTTCTATAAAACCACATCTCAAAGACTTCTAGATATTTCTTCGCCTGTTTACTAACTGACTATGATTCGCAGACGTATGTTAAAACTGGCTCTATGTAATATACAAGAATTCTTTTTCTATGACATATACAAGAATTCTTTTTCTATGTAACATACACGAATTCTTTTTTTAACTTCCAATGACAAAGACGTATTGCCTAAAATGTTCTGCATTGAAAAGAAAGCAGTTTTTCTCTTGTCCTATTCTGTTCTTCATCTCTGTGATGCATCCTCCATCTACTCTACCACATTATGAAAAAGGCCATGAACCCACAGACGATACACCAGGAAAACAATTCAATAACCACGAGTTACGCCAAACAATTTTGCTATGTGCGAAGAAAATGTTACATACATTAACCCCGTGCAACTTCGTTTTTCCATCGGCCTTGAAACACAAAACGGGTCTATGATTTACTGCTAGATCTTGTAGAGCAATGAAAGAGTTGCCTTGTCTCCAGACCCGATTCAAAGGGCAGAGGTTGAGAAACGGACGAAGATTTCAAGCTTCCAGTGGTTTATTAGACCGGAGTTGAATGTCAACAAGCTGTTAGTTAGATGGGACAATGGCGTTTTGCTAAAGGACAGGAACTTTTGAGAAAAATATCAAGAATTGTGTTTTTGTCTTCAGAGATCAATCGGACGTCTTGTCACGCGTAACAAGACAGGACCTCCATTAACTGTGAGCATGTGACAAAAGCGTCAAATTGATGTTAAAAAGCTGCCAGGTTACTAGTTAAGAGAAGGTTTGTCTTGTAACATGAAGGAGATGCGCGAGAGAAGTATCATGTTGAGGTATTGGGGATGAGGTGAAGTGTAGTTATGTTATGTTATGTTATGTTATGTTATGTTATGTTATGCTATGTTAGTCGCGGTTCCAACTTCACGGCAAAGGGTCGCCTCATTATGCTCCGTTCCCGTGCCAATGAATATTACACAAAATGCTTCTCAATGCCCCATGTGAAAACTGGAGCAGACAGGAGTCTCGACACACCAACAACCCACACAGGTGTACTATGCATAATGCTGCTGCCAGAATGCCAACAGTGAAGTCGGCCAAGAAAAATACATTTTATCTTCGATGGAAGCGGTAGTCACTAGACAACCATCAGCCACACTTTAACGCATAAGGCAACCCAGCTAGTTCAGCGTCCGGCTAGCCGTCATTTTTCTGAATATAGGCTGGCTGGCCGTCATTTTTCTGAACATAGGTTATGTTATGTTATATTATGTCGAAAGACCTTACAGCACATTGGATATCCCTATGCATGCCCAGTCTTCCACTGCAGCAGCCATCCAAAAGCTTTTCTGCTCACTGTTCCCATAAAGAGTTGGTTAGGAATTGTCCTATAATAAGGAGGATACATTCATGTATTCTTTGGGCCAATTAATCTAAGAATGTTTTTAAAGCCATGAGATTAAGTCCCTCCACTGTCTCCCACTCTCAGCAACTCTCTTCTGTTCAGCAGAGTTCTATGCTGTGTCCCAACGTCCTTACATGTTTGTGTGCTGTCGTTTTTCTTTGGAAGTTAATTTTGTCTCTTGTCGTGATCTTGTCTTTCAGTTGATACAGTAATTGACCTCCATGTCTGTTGTTGTTGTTGTTGTTGTTGTTGTTGTTGTTGTTGTTGTTGTTGTTGTTGTTGTTGTTGTTGTTGTTGTTGTTGTTGTTGTTGTTGTTGTTGCTTCTTTTGTGTGTGTGTTTTTTTCCCGTCCGCTCTCTTTGAACTCAAGCATAGTCTATACACGTACTACTACTTCTAGTGCATTGGAGTAATGTGTGCTTGTGGATTAGCTTTCCATATTACCAATGTCCCTCGCCATCAGGCGAACTCACTCCGACTTCAGAGGTACTTGGAAATTTACATCCTCAAGTCAAGTACGAGAATTCAACATTTTAGTTCCCCTGATCAGTGTAGTAGTTAAACCTGCAACTTCGGCATGAACACACCGGATGTTTAAGAACGAGCTCTCTTATCCAGTCAGCCATGCTGGCCTCCCGACCTCCATGTATAATATTATGGCAAAGATATGCTAATCTTGTTTGTATGGTATACCATTTGTCCATTTGATATCTTATCTGCTCCGTCCGCGCAAAGTATAAATAACAAACAAAGCATCAGCAACATAGTGGAAATCGTCCTAAAACACAAAAGGACCAGGACAAGATTAAAACTGCACTATGTAACACCCTCAATTATAACTAAGGCTGAAGAAGTCGATTCAATGAGGTGGAAACCTTTTGATTTCTTCTAAATATCGGATCTGATTGGACAGCAAAACAAATGGTGCAATCTTCACTCTAGCCATGGGGTCAGGGTATATTGGCAATGAAAGATCTGAAACATGTGGAGGAAACATCACCAGCCTGGGTTTAACTCCCCAGCCAATCCGCATGTGTAGAGCTGAATCCTGATTTGTTTACACGCTAATATGCCTCTCCGCGGATGTAAAGTTGGAGTATCGGTCTTTCACACTTCTGGCTTCTGAGCTTGGAGAGGCGAAGATGACCTCGGAGATTTTGGTTTGGTAGCGAGCCGGGAGAAATCCTCTACATCAATCTCATTATAATAGATGTAAGCCACTTTCATGGTGTGGGCGATTGATGCGTACCCATTTCAGGGTGTAGGCGACAGATGCAAGCCAATTTCAGGATGTAGGCGATCTGAATGCAAGGCCCTTTCAGGGTATAAGCGATAGATGCAAGCCACGATTAGGGTGTAGACGATAGACGCAAGCCTGTTTCAGGGTGTAATCGATAGATGCATACCCATTTCAGGGTGTAGGCGATAGATGCATGCCTATTTCAGGGTGTAGGCGATAGATTCTTGCCTATTTCAGGGTGTAGGCGATAGATGCATACACATTTCAGGGTGTAGGTGATAGATTCCTGTCCATTTCAGGGTGTAGGCGATAGATGCATGCCTATTTCAGGGTGCAAGCGATAGATGCATGCCTATTTCAGGGTGTAGACGATAGATGCAAGCCCATTTCAGGGTTAAGGCGATAGATGCATACACATTTCAGGGTGTAGGCGATAGATTCTTGCCAATTTCAGGGTGTAGGCGATAGATTCTTGCCTTTTTCAGGGTGTAGGCGATAGATGCATACACATTTCAGGATGTAGACGATAGATTCTTGCCTATTTCAGGGTGTAGGCGATAGACGCATTTCTCTTTCAGGGTGTAGGTGATAGATGCAAGCCACTTTCAGAAGGTAGGCGATCTAAATGCCACTGTATCGGACTTTACAGTCACAAGCCAGTCTTCCAACGGATTCCCAACCAAGTAACCACGCAGTCAAACCGAATAAGAAAGTTCTAGATTAGCGAAGGTACTGTCTACCTCACATTGTAATGTCACCATATTGGGGTCGATGATGCAGACAGCAAGGATGACAAGTACGCCAGGCCTCTGCAATAATCACTGCAGTGTTATTACGTGCATTTGTTTGCTCAAGATAGGTCATGATTCTGGCATATACATTCAGCAGATAGTTAGTTCAATGGCATTTTCCTCTCCATACTTCTCTACACTGTAAAGTAGACTGATAGGTCGGAAGTCATTCAGTTCTGCCAGGTATTTTCTTTTCTTTGGGACTGGGTGTATCTTCCTTCCATGCCCGTGGGAGTATTCCTTTCTTCCAGCTGTATTAAGGTTTCTTAGCTGAATTAGTACCTAGTCCCGATAGCATTAAATTTGAAGCGCCAACATTTCTCTTTGATTATTTCTTCTTTCAGGCATACATTGCATGGTATATTTCTTCCATTTGTAAATGTTGCCATCATGGCTACTGCTGTTTTAGTATTAGTATATGTCCATTCGTGTTTGATTGCATTTTCCAGTTTTGTTGTGGCAACAATGTTGTTTTAATTAGTATAATATCCCGTCATTGCGTTTGCATATTTTTCTCTTAAGCAGTGTTCTTGTTGATTTGCTCTTTGATTTTACTAGTTTCTGCAATTTTTCTTTATCTCTGCCCAAGTTCAGGTTTTCGTGTCAACAGTTTATCTTTATCTCTAAGTTCAGGTTTTCTGTCTACAGTTTATCTTCATCTCTGTCTAAGTTCAGGTTTTATGTCTACAGATTATCTTCATTTCTTAATTCAGGTTTTCTGTATGGAAGTTTATCTTCATCTCTGTCTAAGTTCAGGATTTATGTCTACAGTTCATCTTCATCTCTGTCTAAGTTATTTTTTTCTGTCTACAATTCATCTTCATCTGTAAGTTCAGATTTTCTGTCACAGTTTATCTTCATCTCTGCCTAAGTTCAGGTTTTCTGTCTCTAGTTTATCTTTATCTCTGTCTAAGTTCAGATTTTCTGTCTACAGTTTATCTTCATCTCTGTCTAATTTATGGTGTTCTGTCTACAGTCCATCCTAATCTCTAAGTTATGGTTTTCTTTCTACAGTTTATCTTCATCTCTGTCTAAGTTATGGTTTTCAGCCTACAGTTCACCTACATCTCTGTGTAAGTTATGGGTTTCTGTCTACAGTTTATCTTCATCTCTGTCTAATTTATGGTGTTCTGTCTACAGTCCATCCTAATCTCTAAGTTATGGTTTTCTTTCTACAGTTTATCTTCATCCCTGTCTAAGTTATGGTTTTCAGCCTACAGTTTACCTACATCTCTGTGTAAGTTAATGGTTTCTTTCTACAGTTTATCTTCATCTCTGGCTAGGTTCAGTTTTTGTGTCTACAGTTCATCTTCATCTCTAATTTCAGGTTTTCTGTATGGAAGTTTATCTTCATCTCTAAGTTCAGGATTTATGTCTACAGTTTATCTTCATCTCTTAGTTCAGGTTTTCTGTCTACAATTCCTCCTCATCTCTAAGTTATGTTTTTCTTTCTACAGTTTATCTTCATCCCTGTCTAAGTTATGGTTTTCAGTCTACAGTTCACCTACATCTCTGTGTAAGTTATGGGTTTCTGTCTACAGTTTATCTTCATCTCTGGCTAAGTTAGATTTTCTGTCTACAGTTCATCTTCATCTCTAATTTCAGGTTTTCTGTATGGAAGTTTATCTTCATCTCTAAGTTCAGGATTTATGTCTATAGTTTATCTTCATCTCTTAGTTCAGGTTTTCTGTCTACAATTTATATTCATCTCTGTCTAAGTTATGGTTTTCTGTCTACAGTTCATTTTCATCTCTTAGTCCAGCTTGTATGTATGGAAGTTTATCTTCATCTCTAAATTCAGGTTTTCTGTCTACAGTTCATCTTCATCTCTTAGTTCAGATTGTCTGTATGGATGTTTATCTTCATCTCTAAGCTCAGGATTTCTGTCTACAGTTTATATTCATCTCTGTCTAAGTTATGGTTAGATCATTTCTACTTATGTCAAGCAAGGAAATACTGTCGGTATGTCAAGCTAGGAGCTACTGTGGGTATGTCAAGCAAAGACCTGTTGTGGGTATGTCAAGTGTTAGCACCATTACACTCTGTCTATCTAAGTCCACTGAGACTTAAACGGCAGCCTTTTCCTTCTTTAGCGAGCGACGATATCTGACGTCGAACCTTTGTCCGACAACCTTCACGCCATCGATTGAGTTCCGCCCTAACCGTTATACCAACGCGCCGGTGACTTGTATGCCATGGCTGACATCAATAACCATACAAGTGGTGTGACAGTCTTGGCTCAGAGTTGGTGAACAGGAAACCGAATCTGCTGTAGTCACGAGCCCTGGGCTCTTGGAAATATAATAGGGAAGTCGATGTCAGCGCTGCTGGGACGACGCTTTGAATAATTTAGACAATTATTGTTGGTCTGCCTCGACAAATCTGCGGTCTAATTGGTTGCCTTCTTTTATGACATGTTGTGTACATGATTAGTGGACAATCTCAGTGCGTAGTTTCTAGAATCTGTTTTTTTTTTTTTAGTCCGTTTTTCTTCACCTTCTTTTTCTTCATTCATTACACAGATAAGTAACTTGTATATTTATATTTCCGTGTAGTCGTGTCGGTTTATGAATACTTTTTTTGTGCTGACGAAAGCTTTGGCCATAACTTCCATGTCGTTACATATGCTTGTTTTCTAGTAAAGTTTACCGACTACTTCTGAGTTTGTTTGATTTCTCTTCTATTTTTTTCGGGTGAGGTGGGGGGGGGGGGGGGTGTTTAAATTCTTTTTAAAGTTTTACTGCAGTTCTTCTTATTCCAGTGTCAATCATCGCACCTTCCCTGAGCTGCTACTAACTGTTTCTCGTTTCATCTTCGTAGTCTGTGAAGTTTTTTTTTTATTTCTACAGTCGTTTTTTTTATTTTCTTCATTGATTTATCACATAGTAACTTCTATATTTATATTTTCATGTAGTGTTTTTCATGTAGTTGTCGGTTTGTGATTGCTTTTTCTGTGCTGACGAAAACTGTGGCCGTATTGTTACTTGTGATTGCCTTCTACGGGAGGGGGAGGGGAAAGGGGAGGGGAGGGGGAGGGGGGGGGCTTCAAATGAAAACTTCACAAGTGTGATAGAAATTACAATAACCATTTCATTCATTGTTTTTTAACCTGCCAATATTGTTGATAAGGATGTCAAGAGTGTTAAACACGTGACATCACAGTGCAGACTAACACGGTGACGTCATTAGAATTCTGTAAATATGGCCGTCCCACGTTTGACATGCACCAAAGAGGAACAGAGATCTGTTATCCTTTAAAAAATAAAATTGAAGGGGTAAAATCATTTAGAAATTCATCGAGGAATGAGGATCTAGTAAGGTGATGTACATCTGTCAGTCCAGCAAGTATAGGAGTGGAGGAGGACGTTTCCAAACGGCGTGACAGACTATTAAGGGCCGGGTCAGACACGCCGAGTAGTAACCCCAGAGTCGATCTTTCTACAGGAAATCCAAGCACCTACTCGGCGCCGGAGGACTTGCATTGAACACAGTGGTGCCTGTCGTGTCCTCCTTTAAAGTGTCGTCCCTGGAGTGAGGAGATCCGACACCCACATTATAATATTTTTTTTTTCCTCTCAATATTCTGGAGAATCCACCAGCTTCCGTCCAACACACTCCATCAGCCTATGGACACCTTTTCCTATCACTCTCACACTGTCGTACTATGCCCCCTTCTCATACTTCCCCAACGCAACATACTCAACAACTCTTGCTTCTAGAAATTAATAAAGAGTAATTTATTAAAATAAAAGTGTAACGTATATGAGACGTGTATGTGAAGAAAATGTGTGACGTGTTCTATAAAGTGTGTAGACTCTGACTCTCAGACAGCAACCCAGTCAGCTGATCCCAGCAAAGATAGACCACAGCACGGTACGTCAGAACATGTACTTCTCACCCGTTGCCGAAACCATCTTGCCGGATACTGCTTTGCCTCTGTAGACCTCTGGTAATCCAATTTCATGAACATCCGAAATAGACACCGGTGGTATTAACAGTTAATCATGGACCGGTTGCACTCTACACAATGTCCGTTCCTACTGTTCCTTAACAAACTGCACAAGTCTTTTGTAGTGTGTACACCGTCATTAATGTTAATTGTTAATGTGATTGATCCTCACTCGTGTCTATCTAGCCTCACGTATAATGTCTTGTGTTCTATTACACGAGATTATATAACACTAGGTAACTATTAGACTGTTCTCATTTAGTTACTACTGTCTGATGCTGTGTGGTGCATCAGTAATCATCACTATCTTTGGTGAATCAACTTCCTTCTAGCGTAAGTTACGTTTCTGTATGCAACTTTATTGATTGTTGAACTGGTGTTCTTCAGAATGGGATTGGATTTTTTTTCCCCAAAAAACTTGTTGAGTTTCCTTGGATCTGGTAGGGAACCTAGGATAGAAACAACACATCTGGTGATAGTACTAGTCACTGATCCCTTCGGCTGAGTGTAAGCCTATCACCTTGCTTAATGATCTTTAGCTAACTAGACTTAGTCACAGAGCAGATTAGCTACCCACCTAGAGCCGAATCAGGCTATGACAAAGAAAAAATCAGCAAACAGAATGCGGAACCCCGCCCACCAGGGACACCTACGGGAGGATCCCAATTATCCCTCATTACTCAATTCTCAACTAGTAAAGCTTATCAACACTTCACTAATCTATTCTTAACTAGCAGAGTTAATATCACTATTCTACTCTAACTAGTTTCCACTAACAGTGCTAATCATCACACTATAGTTTAACAAGGCTACTGCCTAAAGTAATTATAACGAATATATTATAATAGGTTATACCTTAAATGGCACTACTGCAGTCCTATAAATCATATCTACATCTGCCATTATAGGCACGTGTAAAATTAAGTCACTAATTAACACACGGTAGATATTATTTCCACTAGGCGCTGCAGTGCCCTGGAACTCTAACTAGAGCATTATTCAAGTCCACCCTAGTTGATCTCAACTCGAGTTTATATCGCAAACTACCAAAGTTGGCCACGTGACGTTATCCTTTACTCCCCCACACAGGTGGCACAGTGGCAAATCATCCCCTGTCAAGAACTATTTTCCTGGCTTAAATCCTGTCAAAGTTGTCAGTAATTGCCTAGATTCTCAAAACAAGCCAGCTAGTTTCTGTATACTCCCAACAAAGAGTTTCAATACCAAGCTGCCAATCATCTTGATGTGCCGGAAACCAAGAATTGACAGATGCACTGTTTTCCGTACTAGGTACTTCCGTTTTACATCTGCCCCTGTGATCTCACGGCTTCCCTCTGCATTCAAATGTTGACAAACTTGTCACTCTTCTGTTCCGTGGTGACAATCCCAGCAGCCATTTTCGTCTGATGTCCGGCCGTATAGATGACAAACGGAACCATTCCATATCCTCAGCTGACAATATATGTGATTCTACTTGTTAATGAACTGCCAACTCTGTGTATCCATTCCTACTCACTCACCACCAAATGTGTATATGGGCTGACACGATGTAACCTGTACAGCTGTGTTTACTCTGTTAGTACGACTGTTGTGGCCCAGAAAATATACGCCACGCAAACGTCGGTATTATTATCTGGGTTAACTCAGGGCGCTCGTGACATAGGCCCCCTCTTAAGAGAGTAGTCCATCTCACTCTTCTCCACCATGAGTTAAATCCAGATGATTCATTCCTCTTCTTCAGGAGCTGGGTGTCTTGACAAGAAGTCCGCTCCAACATTTTCCTTCCCAGGAATGTACTCTACTGTGAAATTATACGGTTGAAGTAACAACGACCACCGCATCAAACGTGCGTTGAGCTTCTGAGAAGTAGCCAGGAACATCAGGGACTGATGATCCGACTGAACCCGAAACTTAACTCCATACAAATATGGCTGAAATTTTTGCACTGCCCATACGAGGGACAAGCACTCTCTCTCGACGGTTGAATAATTCCTCTCCGCCTGTAGAAGTTTCTTACTTGCGTATGCTACAGGTTTCAAAACCGAAGCATCGTCTTTTCCTTCCTGTAATAAAGCGGCTCCAATTCCAATCGCACTCGCATCCGTTCTCAACACAAATGGTTTGGAAAGATCAGGGAGCTGTAATACAGGTTTGCTGACCAAGGCCTCCTTTAACTGACTATAGGCATTCTCACATTCTGGTGTCCAAATGATTTGATCCGGTAATCCCTTTTTCAAGGTTTCCGTCAACGGAGCTCCCAGTTCAGTGAAATGTGGGATAAATTTGTGGTAGAACCCACACAACGAGAGAAAAGATCGCACATCCTTCTTCGTTTTTGGCCTTGGTGCATTTCTGATTTTCTCCAGGTTCTTCTCTTCTGGGACAATGTGTCCTGGAGTGATGGTGTGACCTAGAAATTCCAGAGTCTGGTAACCAATCATGCACTTGGTTGGACGAGCAGTAAGCCCTGCTTCCTTGAGTCTATTAAACACTCTCTCCAAGGATTGTAAGTGGTCATCCAAGCTGTCACTGGAAATCAGAATATCATCCATGAATGAGATGATGGACGGATCCTGTAACGGATCTAGTAAAGTCCTCATCATGCGTGTAAACACACTAGGTGCATTGCTGAGTCCAAAGGGCATGACCTTGAATTCGTAGTGTCCACTGGGTGTACTGAAAGCTAACAGTGGTCGAATCTCCGGTTTGACTGGTATCTGATAGTACCCCCGACTCAGATCCACCTTTGAAAAGTACCGAGCCTTATGGAGCCTAGCGAATAACTGAGTTGGATTCGGCAAAGGTTCCACCTGAAACTGTGTATGACTGTTCAGCAGTCGGTAATCTATACACAACCTGTGTTCTCCACTTGGTTTGCGTAACAAAACTACCCCCGCATTGTATGGGGATGTGGATGGGGCAATCACATCATCCTCCAGCAGTTTTTGTATTTCCTCCTCCAGGGCCTTTTCTTTAGAGAATGGCACTGGGTAAACCTTTTGGCGAACAGGCTCCTGTGTGGTCAAAGTCATCTCGAACTCAACCAACCTCGTTCGTCCTGGTTTATCAGTCAGTATCTCCTTATGAGACTTGAGAACCTGGGTTATCCTTTCCCTCTCCTGGGAGGTCAGATCAGGGTTCACTTGCACATCCCTATAGGTTTCCTGGTGTACTAAGGGATATTCCCTGCCCTCGCTGGTTCCCACTTCTGTCTCCACTGCAACTGCCATTGCCATGAGGTGAGCTGCCTTGTCTCCTGGTCTCTCTTCGTATTTCCGCAAGAGATTGATATGGAAAATCTTCGACTTTCCCCGGATCCGGATCTGATAGTTGGTTCTGGATATCACCCTTTCCACGGGAAATGGTCCTTGCCAACCTATCTCCAGTTTGTTGTTTCCCGTTGGGAGTAGCAACAAGACTTTATCTCCCACCTCTAGAGGATCTTTCTTTAGACCTACGGTTGTAGTAAGCCGCATGTCTTTTCCTGGCCTTTTTCAAGTTTTGATTTGCCAGAGTCCATCCCTTGTGGAGTTTTTCTTTCAGTTCCTCCACGTATTGATAGGATGAGATCACTTCTTCTGACGTCCCCTCTTCAGTCCAACTCCTCAACATGGCTTCCAACGGTCCTTTGATTGGACGACCAAACAGCAACGTAGCGGGTGGTAGTCCTGTTGAGCCATGAGGAACTTCCCGATAGGCAAAGAGTGCTGCTGGGATATATTCATCCCACCTATCAGGTTTTTCCTGCGCTAGTTTCCTGAGCATTGTCATCAACGTGCCGTTGAAACGCTCTACTTGTCCATTGGCTTGAGGGTGGTAAGGGCTGGTATGTATGTGGTTAGAGTGAAACACCCTAAATACCTCCTCCATGAGTTTTCCACAAAACTGAGATCCATTGTCCGTCAGAATTTGATCCGGAAAGCCTAATCTGGTAAAGGCCTCCATCAGTGCGTCCGCCACTCTTTTCGAGTCAATCGTGGTCAACGGTATGGCTTCACCCCACATTGTACAGCAATCCACCATTGTGAGTATATACATGTTCCTCTTCCTAGTCCTGGGAAGTGGACCCACGATATCGATGGCTACCCTCTCGAAAGGAGAGTTCATGATGGGCATCTCACCCAACACCACCGGTGCTGTCCAGTGTTTCGGTGCCACCCTCTGGCACTCAGGGCATGACTTCACATACCGACGCACATCATCTGTCATTCCCGGCCAATAGTAGTGGCAGGAAATCCGCTGCATGGTGGCGGCAATACCCATGTGTCCACTAAAGGAGATGGTATGCCCCATATGAAGAATCTGGGACCGATGAGCTTTCGGGACGACCAACTGACCGTATAGGTTGTCTCCCCTTCCTGCTCTCCTGTAGAGTATCCTATTCTTCATGTAGTACTGCCCCCGTCCTGGTGGATCAGCACTTTTCTGCAGCTTTTTGTAGCAAGGACGTAAAGTATCATCCTCACTCTGGGCAGTTCGTAGCTCCCCCGGCATTGGGTTAGTCACAATTGCGTCTGCCTCTTCCGTTTTCGTCTGAGAGCGAGTCTCCATTGCTCCCATATGAATTGGCTCCCTGGGCATTCCCAGAAAGACATACCGGCAACCTAGGATGACTGGAAAAATGGGATCGGTCAATACAGCGGCCTTGATGGTGCCGGTGACGTACCGTGACCGAATCTCCACATTAGCAATGGGCAACTTCATGACTACAGCACTCTTCTGTGCAGGCTGTATATCCAAGGTTTCACCTGTGAATTGTTCTGGATGTACCAGATCCGCAGAAATCACGGCCTCCCCGTCCAGTCCTGTGTCGTATAAACACTCCACTTGACGACCGTTAACCTCTACCAATTCCACTACAGGTGGTTTTTCCTGGTCTGGAGTCTCTTCCTCGGCCTCGACCTGTTCGGTGGGCTCCACCTTAGGTTTTCCCTGAGCACACGACGAATTGAGTGTCTCCTGACTTTCCCCTGCAGTCAATAGCATTGTGCGTTTTTGACTGACATTGGTTGCACCATTTCCCTGTCCTAGATTTTCTATTGTCGGACTTGAATGAGCTCTCCTGGTGGCGAGCTTCCTTGTTGACCTTGGCATTTTCCGTGACAACCTCCTTGGAAGTCACTTGACATGCTGCAAAGTGAGGGTTCTTAGCCTTCGATTTGCAGTCCCTCAGTATTGTGAGAGGGTGACTTACAAATTGAACACCACTTCTCCGACCACGGTCGTTTAGGTGTAGAGCTTGAAGTGCTCTTGCTTCCCTCCTTCTTCTTCTCTGAACTATCCTCTGATTTTTGCACATAAGGTTCCCACTTTTTGGTTCCTGAGTTTTTGGCTTTCTTCTTGTCATGTTTCTCTTGACTTTTGGTGTTGGTTGAAAGGTTTTCCCCTGCCTCCCCATGTACCTCGACGAACCGTTCTGCTAATTTATTCACGAGGTCAATACGTTCCGCTCCTTGTTCTCCCAGGAACGTCCTGAGAGGTTTAGACATTTGCTTCTTCAGCTGGTCGACCACCATGAGCTCTTCCAGACTCTCATAGTCATGTGCGAACCCAGCCAAATCCATCCACTTATGGAGATAAGATTTAAGACGCAAACTGTAGGCGGCAAACAACTCCCCCGGTTCTCGTTTCGCTGCTCGAAATTTTTTCCGGTAGGTATGTGACGTAACCTCGAATCGTTTCAGCAGAGCCGTCTTTAGCTCATCATAATTGTTCTCATGTCCTGGTGGCAGGCGAGTATAAACCTCGTATCCCGTCCCGCGTAATCCCTGGGATAGCTTAAGATTCCATTTGTTACGCTCCAGACCCATAGCAACTGACATAGCCTCGAAGCGTTGAAGGTATTGGTCAATCTTCTCTTTGTCCTCCTCGTAGACCGCTAAAGGAAACTTCATAGCATGGTACCCATGTCCACCTACTGGTGTTGATCCTGGGATGGAGGAACCTCCAACTGCTCCCTCAGTTTCTCCATTAGATTGACTCTTCAACTCGAGTTCCCTCATCCGGTACTCGTGCTCCCTTTTCTGTGCTTCTTGTTCAGCTTCTAATTTCCTAGCTGCTTGTTCAGCTTCAAATTTCCTAGCTGCTTGCTCAGCTTCCAATTTCCTAGCTGCTTGCTCAGCTTCAAATTTCATAGCTGCTTGTTCAGCTTCCAATTTCCTCCTTCTCAATTCCAACTCGGCCTTTCGATCTTCCCGTTCTGCTTGACGATACTCTCTCTCCACTTCCTGTATGTAATCCGTTAGAGCATACCCCGCCAATCCCATTTCTTCCCCCCTTGCCTTTAATTCTGCTGTGCTAAGTTTAGGGGTGGCCATTATACAGAGAGGTAAGCTAGCAGGTCTAGTACAATATAACTGCAAATTACTATACAGATATATGAACAAGTACTATAAATCTAGATATACCACACACAGCACATTCACGCAGTGACAAGAGTAGAATCAGGACCACAGACCTATGCAGACGTGTGAAGTGTGAACAGGTAAGATATTAGTCCTAACCCCTATCCACATTCACTCTAGCTGGATTCTCCAAGATGATATCTCCCTTTTATAACTAAGGATCCCGTGTCAAAAGACCCCGTTGTCAGAAGATCCCACTGTCAAAGGTTCCTGCTTGCAGGAGATCTCGCTGTCCAAGGATTCCGTTTACGGGAGATCCCGCTGTCCAAGGATCCCGTTTACGAGAGATCCCGCTGTCCAAGGATCACGTTTACGAGAGATCCCGCTGTCCAAAGATCACGTTTACGAGCCCCCAATAATGTCGTGTCCTCCTTTAAAGTGTCGTCCCTGGAGTGAGGAGATCCGACACCCACATTATAATATTTTTTTTTCCTCTCAATATTCTGGAGAATCCACCAGCTTCCGTCCAACACACTCCATCAACCTATGGACACCTTTTCCTATCACTCTCACACTGTCGTACTATGCCCCCTTCTCATACTTCCCCAACGCAACATACTCAACAACTCTTGCTTCTAGAAATTAATAAAGAGTAATTTATTAAAATAAAAGTGTAACGTATATGAGACGTGTATGTGAAGAAAATGTGTGACGTGTTCTATAAAGTGTGTAGACTCTGACTCTCAGACAGCAACCCAGTCAGCTGATCCCAGCAAAGATAGACCACAGCACGGTACGTCAGAACATGTACTTCTCACCCGTTGCCGAAACCATCTTGTCGGATACTGCTTTGCCTCTGTAGACCTCTGGTAATCCAATTTCATGAACATCCGAAATAGACACCGGTGGTATTAACAGTTAATCATGGACCGGTTGCACTCTACACAATGTCCGTTCCTACTGTTCCTTAACAAACTGCACAAGTCTTTTGTAGTGTGTACACCGTCATTAATGTTAATTGTTAATGTGATTGATCCTCACTCGTGTCTATCTAGCCTCACGTATAATGTCTTGTGTTCTATTACACGAGATTATATAACACTAGGTAACTATTAGACTGTTCTCATTTAGTTACTACTGTCTGATGCTGTGTGGTGCATCAGTAATCATCACTATCTTTGGTGAATCAACTTCCTTCTAGCGTAAGTTACGTTTCTGTATGCAACTTTATTGATTGTTGAACTGGTGTTCTTCAGAATGGGATTGGATTTTTTTCTCCAAAAACTTGTTGAGTTTCCTTGGATCTGGTAGGGAACCTAGGATAGAAACAACACATCTGGTGATAGTACTAGTCACTGATCCCTTCGGCTGAGTGTAAGCCTATCACCTTGCTTAATGATCTTTAGCTAACTAGACTTAGTCACAGAGCAGATTAGCTACCCACCTAGAGCCGAATCAGGCTATGACAAAGAAAAAATCAGCAAACAGAATGCGGAACCCCGCCCACCAGGGACACCTACGGGAGGATCCCAATTATCCCTCATTACTCAATTCTCAACTAGTAAAGCTTATCAACACTTCACTAATCTATTCTTAACTAGCAGAGTTAATATCACTATTCTACTCTAACTAGTTTCCACTAACAGTGCTAATCATCACACTATAGTTTAACAAGGCTACTGCCTAAAGTAATTATAACGAATATATTATAATAGGTTATACCTTACATGGCACTACTGCAGTCCTATAAATCATATCTACATCTGCCATTATAGGCACGTGTAAAATTAATTCACTAATTAACACACGGTAGATATTATTTCCACTAGGCGCTGCAGTGCCCTGGAACTCTAACTAGAGCATTATTCAAGTCCACCCTAGTTGATCTCAACTCGAGTTTATATCGCAAACTACCAAAGTTGGCCACGTGACGTTATCCTTTACTCCCCCACACAGGTGGCACAGTGGCAAATCATCCCCTGTCAAGAACTATTTTCGTGGCTTAAATCCTGTCAAAGTTGTCAGTAATTGCCTAGATTCTCAAAACAAGCCAGCTAGTTTCTGTATACTCCCAACAAAGAGTTTCAATACCAAGCTGCCAATCATCTTGATGTGCCGGAAACCAAGAATTGACAGATGCACTGTTTTCCGTACTAGGTACTTCCGTTTTACATCTGCCCCTGTGATCTCACGGCTTCCCTCTGCATTCAAATGTTGACAAACTTGTCACTCTTCTGTTCCGTGGTGACAATCCCAGCAGCCATTTCCGTCTGATGTCCGGCAGTATAGATGACAAACGGAACCATTCCATATCCTTCTCCCTCACCACCAAATGTGTTTATGGGCTGACACGATGTAACCTGTACAACTGTGTTTACTCTGTTAGTACAAATAGATGTCGCTGGTCGATCGTCCGCTTAATCCGAAAATCCTCTGTAATAATCAACCGGATAAACACACGGTTTCATTTTGTGACAGTGCCCTCATCGAAAAATGATACATATGTTCTATACTTTTTCAGAATATATTCACACACACACACACACACACACACACACGCACGCACGAACGCACACACACGCACACGCACGCACGCACGCACGCACGAACGCACGCACGCACGCACGCACACACATTTAAAGTGTTCATTTAATACCCCCTTGTAGCCTATATCTCGTGTTTTGATGGTTCATACATAGAATCGTCTTTGACACACACGTACATTGGGAGACACGAGGGTAAGTCAATAAGTAAATCACAAATGGTTGTAGAAAAATAATTAAATATGATAACAACTTGAAACCAGTTTTATATATATATATATATATATATATATATATATATATATATATATATATATATATATATATATATATATATATATATTGTCGCTTTATTTCTCAACATAATTTCCACCAACATTGATGCACTTATCCCATCGTTTTATCAGTCCTCCCAAACCGGCTGCATAGAACTGCGTGCTCTTGTTTTCTTAACCACATTTTCACTTCACATTCAACTTCGGCGTCATTCGCGAAATGTCTCCCGCCAAGGTGGGTTTTCAGTGTTTATGCTGACAAATGTTTGTCCCGTAAAGCGGTGCATAGCTGGCTAGAAAACGCTACGAAGGCGAGTCAATAAGTAAGTCACACTGTTCTGTGGGATGGCAGGTAAATGAAACCAAAGCACACAGTTCTATGCAGTCGGTCTGGGAAGACTGAAAAAAACGATGGATAAGTATATCAATGTTGGTGGAAATTGTGTTGAGAAATAAAGGGACAATGTATGTATAACAATAAACTGATTTCAAGTTGTTATCATATTTAGTTATTTTTCTACAGCCATATGTGACTTACTTATTAACTTACCCTCGTATTAAGGTTGATGCTGCTCTGTGTGGTATGTAAACAGCCAAAGATCCTTATCCAATGGAGTCTCTGCGGTGAAGTGCTTACGCCGACTGCCTCGCGCTCCAAAAGTTGTGGGTTCGATTCCGGACTACATCGTTCGATTCACGAGTGTAATTTTCTCGGAGACCCCTGGAGGTGGTCTCTGGAGGTACAGAGTTCGTGCTCTATGCGACGCTTTCCGCAGGTCGACCGAGCTATATGAGGTAAAACCCGGTGCAACTGAGTCGATCATTGCTTCTTAGATCCACGTCCAGTTTATGAAGAATTCTATCTCTTCCCAACTCATCCGATCATTTATATTTCAGGTATTATTAGTTCAGTAATCGGCCACGATAATTCTGTGTATCAATTAACATGTGATCACAACAGCAAAAAATGCTGGTGTTGACTGAGACGCCATGTAAAGGATATGCAACTAACTGTACCTAACCGTATGGCAGTAAACACTAAACAGTGCTACCTGCTTTCTGTTAGCACCGAATTTTGGGCGGTGGTCGCCAAACTCAACACTCAATATTGTCTCAACGGCTTCGGACGGAGGATAACAATCGGGAGGGTACAAGACTTATCCTAGTGAGAGGACATGCAATCTAAAGACTAAATGTCATGGCAGGGCAGACCAGGCCCTAAACTTTAGCCAGCAACTGGTCTGTAATCGAAGCTCCTACAAGCGGACAGTTAGAGCATTGTTTTGCTGATCCGGCAGCTTCTTCAGCTTGTCTTGTTCCATTCGTACTGGTGTTAATTTCGTCTGAATTAAACTAGACAGGCCGAGATAGGGATCATGCTGCAGGAGTAACATATAGTCTCTACAATTCATCCCAGTCTTTGTGCTATAGAGAGGTATAACTCCACCCTGGTTCCCGCCACAGGTTTTAGTTATTATTGCACATCCCTGACCGGATCCGGAAACAGTCCCGGATCACGCGTGTGAAGCGGGTGTGTAACCACGCGGCACACACTGGACACACCAAATTATCATAACAGAATACCACAACGCCACCCATCGTAGGCTATGCTCAAGATCGCCCAATCGCCGCGAGAAACTCGAGTCTAGTGCTTCCATATTGACGTGGATAGGCCTTAGGTTCATACGGGAATGCGATCAGCGTTGCCAGTAGTGGGTTGTGCTCAATATTTAAATTTCAAATCCCGAAACAACCAAATAATCAATTTAGTTATTATGTCTTTTTCGCAGCACAATGTAGCAAACTATTATCTGTCTAGACGGCAAGGTGTTAGTAAAGTATTAACATGTAATTTCACATCTATTAAGTTAAACTGAACATCATTTAACACACACACACACACACACACTCACACACACACACACACACACACACACACACACTAATAATAAAGACAGGTACAATGTAACAAACTGATGCAAGTAGCTGAATAGAAATTGAGACAGGCAGTGTCATTATTTCTCTAAATACCGAGTCGAGGGCTCGAAACTAGCCGTTGGCGATATGGAAGCAGGCCGCTTTGCGTTGATTTCCATGTTATAAGACGTCGGTATTGCAGAAAACAGTGGCAAACTGCTGACCTAAAATTTTGCTTTGTAAATCACAGTACATGATCGGGTTGGTTGCAACGTCCTGTACAGGACTTACAGCTAACTTTAACAGTGTTACTTTAGAAAATAAATATAATGTATAGAGATAATACAGATTATTGACCAACATTCTGGTATTATGCGTGTGAAGAAATGCAACAGACATTAAAATAAATAATTTCCCCAATAAATTGAATATGTTTTTAAAACTTATAACGAATGAAATTCTGTTGATGAACGAAAGAGGAAAAAGACAGCAAGATAAGAAAGAAATAATACATTATATACGGATGCAGTAGGCCATATAGTGATAAGGGAAGATCTGGAACACGTTGTATCAATGAGAAAGATGTGTGGAACAAGAGACAACGAAGGCAAATAAAGGATATTCATGACAGCCGTGTGTCATGGAACGGAAATTAACCATCACATGAATCAACATCATGTTGAATATCTCTACATGTAGAGAAGCATGATCACCAATGCCAAACAGCAAGGCATTTGAAGATGATGGTTATGAAGTCGAAAAGCATGTGTTGTTAGAAGGAACAGCAAAGCACAGTAGAGAATAGAGAGGGCTACAAAATTAAGCTGGTTTTGTGGTGTATTGGTTACGGAATCTCGCTTACCGCGTTTGAAACACAGCTGCGGCCGATTTGGCAGCTAGCCGCCTTGCATTTGTATTGTCATAAAAAATGGTATGAGTGCCGGTCGTTCAGAAAGCAATGACAAACTACTGACGTAAACTTGCTATGAAATCACAATCAGATACAAATGCTGGGGTTGACTGCGATGTCATGTGAAGGAATATGTCCTGCATAGAATATGCAACTAACTAACTAACAAGAAAATTAACAAAAACAGACATTACCATTTACAGAAATAAATAACAAGATATCCACAGAAAGACTGAAACCAAAGGAAAATATAATCAGCGAGAACGACAAACAGACACAGATACAACAAATGGTGTAAATAAAAATCACTGTCCATGCATTAACAAGGCAGGAAACATAAAGAAATGACAATCGAACGTCAAACAAAAGTTACATAGAAATTATGGTGAACGAACGAACGAAAAATCTTTAGTTTCATAGTGTTGAGAATTGACATTCTGCCCTAATTCTCTAATTCCTCTCATACATTATTTCATTCAGCATCACTTATGAAGCTAATCTTAGACAACAAAAAGAACAATAAGCATTAATACGCAGGAAAATTAATCAATAATATATGGCTCACTGAGAGAGTGAGCATTATAAATACCTAAGGAAGGTATAATGTGCCATACATATGGGGATGTTTATTATACAAGTTGTCGTTTGAGATAATTTACCATTATTATTTTTAAGGGTCATGTAGTCTGTACTGAGGTAGTGGTCAAACAGGTTACGACTTGTGTGAATAGCACTGAGACAATAAACATGCATGTATGTGTATCTGTATGCATGCCTGCGTCTCGTTCTATCTATATGTGTGTTTGTCAGTCTGTTTTATGTTTGTATGTGTGTGCGTGCGTGCGTGCGTGCCTATATGTGTATTTTACGCATATGTTTTCTTGTAGTGTATGAATGTCGTGTTTATCGCGGATGCTGTCTCTGTAAAATGAGTCCGGGCGTGTGTGTCATTGAGATGTGTATATACTCCCATGTGTGTATGGCATGTGTGTAGGGTGTATCCAGGAATCAACATACAACTTCCTTACTTCTGTAATGTCAATCTTTCCATCTTTATTTTCATCGAATGCGCTTAGAATAGATTCCTTGGCTTCCTTTAGAGCTGCCTGGGACACAACCTGCGGATATAATTATACGAAAAGCTGATTCAAGACATATTCAAAATCTACAAAAGAGGTATCGCGCTCGCTCTCTTTTCAAGATCTCACACAGTCACCCGAGTCTTGGGCCCGATCTTTTCAAGATCTCACGCAATTAACAAGGTCATGGATCCAATCTGTTCAACATCTCACAGAATCACCCGAATCTTGGATCTGATCTTTTCAAGATCTCACGCAATGACCTGAGTCTTGGATCTGATCTTTTCAAGATCTCACACAATCAACAGTCTTGGATCCGATCTTTTCAAGATCTCACACAATCAACAGTCTTAGACCCGATCTTTTCAAGATCTCACGCAATCACCTGAGTCTTGGATCTGATCTTTTCAAGATCTCACACAATCAACAGTCTTGGATCTGATCTTTTCAAGATCTCACGCAATCACCTGAGTCTTGGATCTGATCTTTTCAAGATCTCACACAATCAACAGTCTTGGATCCGATCTTTTCAAGATCTCACACAGTCAACAGTCTTAGACCCGATCTTTTCAAAATCTCACACAATCAACAGTCTTGGATCCGATCTTTTCAAGATCTCACACAATCAACAGTCTTGGATCCGATCTTTTCAAAATCTCACACAATCAACAGTCTTGGATCCGATCTTTTCAAGATCTCACACAATCAACAGTCTTAGACCCGATCTTTTCAAGATCTCACGCAATCACGTGAGTCTTGGATCTGATCTTTTCAAGATCTCACACAATCAACAGTTTTGGATCCGATCTTTTCAAGATCTCACACAATCAACAGACTCTTGGATCCTGTCTGTGTCCTATTCCCGACTTATACAGAAATATATATTGGTGAACCCTTTGAAGACACAATAAGTTAGTTACATATCCCTTACGGGACGTCGAAGTCAACCCCAGCATTTTAGCCGTTTGTGATTTCTTGGCAAGTTTACTTTCAGTAATTTGCCATTGATTTCTGAAGACCGGCCCTTTTACCATTATATGAAAACCAGAGCAATGCTGCCTGCTTCCATATCGCCCTCACCTGTGTTTCGAACGTGGTATCCGGGATTACGAATTGCATTCGTAACGCCTTCGCCGCAGAAGCCACTAAAACAGTTCACATATAAACACACAAGTATTGATTGGCACTCACAGGAGTAGAAGAAAGAAGTAGGTGATTAGAGGACGCGCTCGACAACATAAAAATTGAAAACTATAGAATCTGGAACAAGACAAGCTATAGAAGCTACCGAATCAGCAATGCAATACTCTAACTGTCCGCCTGTCGGAGCTTCAATCCTAGACTGTTATCGACCAAGGCTTAGAAGAGGAAAGATGAAGTACTTCGTGAGAACAGGAAAGTTGGGGAGGGGGGACAAAGGGAGAGAGAGAGAGAGAGAGAGAGAGAGAGAGAGAGAGAGAGAGAGAGAGAGAGAGAGAGAGGGGGAGGGGCAAGAGGAGAGCACGAGTGAAGATGCTGGACAGTGTGACATCATGACATGGAGAAACATCAACAACAGCAATGATTTGCAGAACACAAGAGAAAATGCTGTTGACAGACATGGTCACCAATGCCACATGGCATTGATTACAGAAGAAGAAGAAAGGGTTGATATTTTAAAAAATAGTTTCAGAAAAGAATAATGAAATAAGAAAGCAGTTTCAGAACAGAATAGTGAGTTGGTTTAGAAGAGAATAATGATAATGAAACAGAAAGTAATTTTAGAACCTATTAATGAAATATAACGTAGTTTAAGAACCGAATAATGAAATAAAAAACAGTTTGAGAACTGTGTTGTTTATCAGCGATTTGCAAGGTTATATGTTCGTCCTTGTCATTCGTTGAGATATGACCTTAATGACGTCATGCACGGGAAGCCATCTTTTACAGCACCAATGTCATGTCACTAATTGTTTGGGCTCATTTTTATTTCAGTAATTGCAGTCTTCCTCCTTCGATCCTAGTTTGTAGGGTTTCTTAAGAGCTGTGGGAAAATGTTAGCTCCAATGGCAAGGTCACATGTCAAGCTGAAACAAGTTCCGCAGCACAATAATTACAGGAGCAGTCTCAGGAAACAGAAAAATAGTGGGGAACGAATACATCTTTAAGAGAGAAATTTTTTTCCAAATGACAGAAGCAGAATTACAAGTCCACATAAATAATCTAAACCAAGTGTGTACGGGACATAACATGAAAGTTTTCATCAGTGAAACATAAGTAATGACTATAACCAAAGAAGAAAAGACAACAAAGATGCATTTAAAAACACACCCCTCCTCCTGAAACAAGTGAAGAGCTTCAAGTAATTAGGAAGAGGATAATATCATCAAATGTCAAATCAGAAGATGAGATCGAAATTAGATGCAATAAGGTAAACCAATCATTGGATACATGGTATCGAAACTAAAGAACAAACACGTATCATTGGATACTGAAAAAGCACTCTACAACACAATCTTCCTACCAACTCTATGCTACCAATGCCAAACCTGGATAATGACAGAAATGGATAAAAGAATAATTACAACAAAGGAAATGAAATTCCTGAGAAGAATACTCAATGTATCAGGAAGGCAAAAATCCAGAAATTATGACAACAGGAGTAAAGTGGGGATTATAGCAGCGCTAGATTTCATTAGAAAACAGCAAGTTAAATGGTTCGGCAACATATCTAGGCTACCAATTTACAGTAAAGCACACAAGCAGTTATGTACAGACCAAATAGAACCAGAATAAGAGGCTGACCATGTAAATGGTGGACAGAGGGAATATCGGAATCCATGGGAATCTCGATATACGAAGCCCATTAACGGGCACTCTCCCGATGTTTATGCTTCACCTCGACACCACAAGGTACTATAGGAACAAGATTAGATGAGATAAGATGAGAATTGGAAGAAGTGAAAGTAGAAGATAGAGACAAGTGGAAATAAGTTGTACATGGTGACATAGAGGTGCCGTGCCATAACGATAATCTGGGTTATGAGAGAAGGCAAACGAGTTTGGAGCCATGGCATCCAACTGTAGCTTTAACCGTGCTTCGTTTATAAATAACTAGCTGACCCGGCCCGGCTTCGCCCAGGCCCTGGTGGGGAGCATCTCATTTAATTCATATAAGTAGTCATATAAGTTCCCGTTACCGACTATCTATCTGTCTGTCTGTCTGACCCGGCCTGGCATCGCCCAACTCCTGGTGGGGAGCATCTCATTTAATTCATATAAGTAGTCATATAAGTTCCCGTTCCCGTCTGTCTGTCTGTCTGTCTGTCTGTCTATCTATCTGTCTGTCTGTCTGTCTGACCCGGCCCAGCCCATGGTGGAGAGCATCTCATTTAAATCATATAAGTAGTCATATAAGATCCCGTTCCCGACTATCTGTCTGTCTGTCTGTCTTGGGTAAATGGAGGAGGGAGGAGGAAGAGGAAGGTGGAGGAGGGAAGAGGAGGGAGGAGGAGGGAGGAGGAGACAGGAGACAGGAGGAATAGGGAGGAATAGGAGGGAGGAGGAGGGATTAGGAAGAGGAGGGAGGAGTAGGGTGGAGGAGGAGGGGGAGGAGGAGGGAAGAGGAAGAGGGAGAAGGAGGGAGGAGGAGAACGCAGGAGGAGGAGGGAGGAGGAGGGAGGAGGAGGAGGAGAGGGAGGAGGAGGGAGAGGGAGGAGGAGGGAGGAGGAGGAGAGAGTAGGAGGAGGGAGGAGGCGGAGGGAGCAGGAAGAGGGAGGAAGAGGGAGAGGAGGAGGAGGAGGAGAAGGAGGAGGGAGGAGGAAGAGGGAGGAGGAGGGAGAAGGAGGGAGGAGGAGAACGCAGGAGGAGGAGGGAGGAGAGGGAGGAGAGGGAGGAGGAGGGAAAGGGAGGAGGAGGGAGGAGGAGGAGAGAGTGGGAGGAGGGAGGAGGCGGAGGTAGAAGAAAGAGGGAGGAAGAGGGAGGAGGAAGAGGGAGAAGGAGGAGGGAGGAGAAGGAGGGAAGAGGATGAGGGGGAGGAGGAGGAAGAGGGAGGAGGAGGAATGTGAAGGGAGGAGGAGGGAGGAGGTAGAGGGAGGAGGAGGGAGGAGGAGAGAGGAGGAGGAGAGAGGAGGAGGAGGAGGAGGAGGGATGAGGAGGAGGGAGGAGGAGGAAGAGGAGGAGGAGGAATGTGAAGGGAGGAGGAGGGAGGAGGTAGAGGGAGGAGGAGGAGGGAGGAGGAGAATGGAGGAGGAGGGATGAGGAGGAGAGGGAGGAGGAGGAAGGAGGAGGGGGAGGAGGGGGAGGAGGAGGGAGGAAGAAGGAGGAGGGAGGAGGAGGGGAGGAGGGGGAGGAGGAGAAGGGAGGAGAAGGGAGGAGGAGGGCGAAGGAGGAAGGAAGAGGAGGGCGAGGAGGTAGGAGGAGGGAGGAGGAGGAGGAAGAGGGAGGAGGAGGGAGGAGGAAGAGAGTGGAGGAGGGAGGAGGAGGGAGGAAGAGATAGGCGGAGAGAGGAGGAGGAGGGAGGAGGAGGAGTAGGGAGGAATAGGAGGGGAGGAGGAGGGATTAAGAGAAGGAGGGGGAAAGGGGAGAAGGAGGAGGGAGGAGGAGGAGAAGAGGGATGAGGAGGGAGGAGGAAGGAGGAGGAAGGAGGAGGAAGGAGGAGGAGGGAGGAGGAGGAGGAGGAGGGAGGAGGGTGAAGGAGGAGGAGGAGGGAGGAGGTGAAGGAGGAGGAGGAGGAGGAAGAGGGAGGAGGGGAGGAGGGAGGGGGAGGAGGAGGAGGAGGAGGAGGGAGGAGGGAGGAGGAGAACGCAGGTGGGGGAGGAGGAGGAGGGAGAGGGAGGAGGAGGGAGGAGGAGGAGAGAGGAGGAGGAGGGAGGAGGTGGAGGGAGAAGGAGGAGGGAGGAAGAGGTAGAAGGAGGAGGGAGAAGGAGGAGGGGAGGAGGAAGAGGAAGAGGAGGAGGTATGATGAGGAGGGAGGAGAAGGAAGAGGGATGTGGAGGAAGGAGGAGGAGGTAGAGGGAGGAGGTAGAGGGAGGAAAAGGGAGGAGGGAGGAGGAGGGAGTAAGGAGGAGGAGGGAGGAGGAGAAGGGAGTAGGAGGGATGAGGAGAAGGGAGGAGGAGAGGGAGGAGGAGGGAGAAGGGAGGGGGAGAAGGAGGAGGGAGAGGAGGAGGGGGAGGAGGTAGAGGGAGGAGGAGGGAGGAGGTAGAGGGAGGAGGAGGGAGGAGGCGGAGGGAGTAGGAGGGAGGAGGATGGAGGAGGAGGGGAGAGGAAGAGGGAGAAGGAAGAGGGAGAAGGAGGAGGGAGAGGGAGGAGGGGGAGGAGGTAGAGGGAGGAGGAAGAGGAGGAGGGTGGAGGGAGGAGGTAGAGGGAGGAGGAGGGGAGGAGGTAGAGGCAGGAGGAGAAGAGAGGAGGAGGGAGTTCGCCATTCCGAATTCATACTCGTCTATTGTTCTTCCCTTCTACACGACTGTAGATAACTTCCTTACACATAAAAAGATGAATTGTTATTGATATTGCCGTGGCATGGAGGCATATATATCAGCAGCAGAGTTGAACGCCTACGCCAGCCGGCACGGCACTTGATGATGATGATGATTGCCGTGTGACGATTCTGTTTAGTCACGTCATTTTCTTCCCTTTCCCTAGCGTTTTGGTTCGGGGATTCTTTCATCATCATCATCATATATTTACGTACGTATTTTGGGAATGGGAGGAGGGAGGAGGAGGAAGAAGAAAAAAAAAACGACAGTTGGCAGCGCTGGAATGAAAGGAAGGCGTGTAGAAAATTTCATCTCAATCGGATGGGCCGTTCGCGAACGTATAAAGGACATACAGACATACAGACATACATATCCACACACATCCAAATTTATATATAAGATTCACTATTTCGGGTTCCGTGAGGTGTTACTTTATCTCCTTCGATCCTGGTTTGTGGGGTTTCTAAGCAGTCGGGACAAACGTTAGCTCCAGCGGAGTGGTCATATGTTCAGATGAACTGGTTTTTCCTAGAACTCTATTTACTGGAATATCCCCAAGAAACAGAATAAAGGGGAGACCGAATAATTCGTTTGCAGATAATATTCTGAAGAAAAACAACAACAACAACAACAACAACAACAACAACAACACAAAGATGGAGATGGCAGAGTGATAGTATGAGATAAAGATAATTGGAAACAATGCACACGGGCTGGCGCAAGAGGTCTGTTGCCCCAAATAGCATCTAGCTGACGGGAGAAAGCAAGAGGTATGTTGCCCCAATTAGCATCTAGCTGACGGGAGAAAGCAAGAGGTACGTTGCCCCAATTAGTATCTAGCTGACGGGAGAAAGCAAGAGGTACGTTGCCCCAATTAGCATCTAGCTGACGGGAGAAAGCAAGAGGTACGTTGCCCCAATTAGTATCTAGCTGACGGGAGAAAGCAAGAGGTACGTTACCCCAATTAACATCTAGCTGACGGGAGAAAGCAAGAGGTATGTTGCCCCAATTAGCATCTAGCTGACGGGAGAAAGCAAGAGGTACGTTGCCCCAATTAGTATCTAGCTGACGGGAGAAGCAAGAGGTACGTTGCCCCAATTAGCATCTAGCTGACGGGAGAAAGCAAGAGGTACGTTGCCCCAATTAGTATCTAGCTGACGGGAGAAAGCAAGAGGTACGTTGCCCCAATTAGCATCTAGCTGACGGGAGAAAGCAAGAGGTACGTTGCCCCAATTAGTATCTAGCTGACGGGAGAAAGCAAGAGGTACGTTACCCCAATTAACATCTAGCTGACGGGAGAAAGCAAGAGGTACGTTGCCCCAAATAGCATCTAGCTGACGGGAGAAAGCAAGAGGTACGTTGCCCCAATTAGCATCTAGCTGACGGGAGAAAGCAAGAGGTACGTTGTCCCAAATAGCATCTAGCTGACGGGAGAAAGCAAGAGAGTGTGGAGGTAAGGCATCCATCCGTCTGCAACTTGAACGATTCCTTGTTTATAAGTAAGTTGATCAAACAATATAAGGCACAATGTATGCCTGGCATATTCCGCGGTAAATAGTCGGGTACATACTACAGAAAGATAATAAAGACAACTGGAAATCAAGTCACAAAAAGTGTGTGTGTGTGTTTTTGTTTTTTTTTCTTTAAATTTCTATATGTGTTTTGTGTAGTTCACTTAACACGATTAATTACCATATTTCAATATAAGAATTTCACAATTTCTCGTTGTGGCAAAATTTCACCTGTAGAAATCATATCTAATCCAAAATATCTATAAGTGTTGTGAAGTTGGAAGACTACTACCCCAATTAACAATCATGTATAGGAAGGCTTCGCTATACGTCGCTCCGGTTTACGTCGTTTCGCTATAACGTCATTGTCACAATAGGACATAACTTCACTTTACGTCGCTACGTTCCGCCATAACGTCGTCACCTGCGTTGCTATGGTGCGTTAACGTCGTCATTTTACATTTTGTACAGTGCATTTTCCAGCATGTTATCGTGTAATCACCCATAATTATGAGTTCAAAGCGCACAGTAAGTGCTTACAGGTGTCTGGTTGTACGAGAACTAGGAAAAGTGATACTCTTGAGGTGAAGTTAGATGTGTTACGTCGTTTTGAGGCTGGGGATCGGGCTGTTGATATCGGTAAAGTCCATGATTTACCTCCAACTACGGTAAGGACAATTCGTGTAGGTGCTGACAAAATCAAAGAGGGTGCTAAAAGCGTAACCCCTTTCAGTGCTTCCAAGATAACTATTACCAGAAGTACTCTTATGGAGGACGTGGAAGCTCTATTGGCTGTCTGGATTGAAGACCAGAACCAACGGAATATCTCTGAGCAAGATGGTTATACAAGAGAAAACAAAGTCTCTCTATGAAGATCTAGCTAAGAAAGCGGGTGAGAGCAGTACTAGTAGTGCTGATGATAGTTTTGGAGGAGTCGTGGTTTTAATGCCTCTACGTCCCAATAACTTTATTACTCGCCCTCCATCCCACCTCTATTTAGCCAGTAAATATCAACAACCGTCAAAATAAACATTATATAATGCACTGTATTTCATTTAATTCTATGGGAAATAGTGTTTCGCTGTACGTCGTTTCACTTAAAGTCGTGTTTTCCAAAAACGTAACCCCGACGTTAACCGGGGCCTTCCAGTAGTGCTGAGACTGGGTATATTGTCCGAAAGCGGATTATATCTTCGTGTTACTGTACACGAACGAACCAACCAACTTTATTTTTACAGAACAAAAATTTGGCACGCAGGTCCGTCTTAAATTCAGCCCTTCCAATCACTCATCTTTTGTACATCAACTATCTATTATGCATGTTAAATTCACATATACAAAACAAACATTCTCAAATAAATGTTGTGACAAAAAAAAGGCATAATGCAATGCTATCAAACAGGATGACAGATAAGCAGACACACATACACACACAGACAAGCACATATGCATAAACACGTGCATACATACCTAAATACACACAAATATCATAATTACAAAAGCTCTCACAGTTATGCACCCATTCAATAACACACAAATACACACTCCCTCGCATACACATATACACATTCACAACCACACACGTACTAATAAACATTTACTCATAAAAATGTCTCTCTTTTTTCATCTCTCCTTCTCTCTCTCTCTCCTTCTCACTCTCTCTCACTCTCTCTCCCTCTCTCTTCTCTCTTTCTCTCTCTCTCTCTCTCTCTCTCTCTCTCTCTCTCTCTCTCTCTCTCACTCCCATATATCCTACTTCATATATAAAACAGAGCACACATACGCCTTCCCTTACACACATAATCGACACATTCACACTTTCATACACGCAAATAAACAAATACTCACACAGCGGTACATCCACACAATCATACACCCACACACACACACACACACACACACACACACACACACACTTCCTTACACAACCCCATACTCACTCACAATCACAAACACACTAAACCATTCACTCATTCATACTCTTTCTCTCTCTCTCTCTGTCCCCCTCCCTCTCTGTCTGTCTGTCTGTCTGTCTGTCTGTCTGTCTCTTTCTCTCTCTCTCTCTCTCTCTCTCACTCTCTCTCTCTCTCTCTCTCTCTCTCTATATATATATATATATATATATATATATATATATATATATATATATATATATATATATATATATATATATATATATATTTACCACGTCAATATTGTTCAATACACAAAACCACGCACATATGCACACACTGCTTCACACAATCACCCAAACTAATATACACAAACTTCCACACTTTCACGCACAGCAGACACACAACCACACACAAACACACGCACACACATACACACACCGACAATTTTCATGAGCCTCCATAAAGGCGGGAGTGTTGAATTCACCGAGCTTTACCTCTGCTGTCTGAACGAGAAGTCAACTGTTGAGTCTAACTTAATGCACCAGTAGCGCACCGGAAGTTTAATAGCGAGCTCTCTAATCCTTTCGGCTTCTTCAAAGTCATATATACAGTGTTAGCTACATGTGTGTACACACCAGTCGAAGTCATATATAGTGTTAGCTACATGTGTGTACACACCAGTCGAAGTCATATATAGTGTTAGCTACATGTGTGTACACACCAGTCGAAGTCATATATAGTGTTAGCTACATGTGTGTACACACCAGTCGAAGTCTTATATAGTGTTAGCTTCACATGTTTATACACCAACCGAAGTCTTATATAGTGTTAGCTTCACATGTTTATACACCAACCGAAGTCTTATATGGGTGATGGGGATTAATATCACGTGGCTGGACTTTATGTCCCAGGACTTTCCTGGTATTCATGTGAGGCTGCGTCGACCTGGGAGTCCACATTAAGGTAAAAATATCTCACCCTCAGGCTTCGTTTTCTCTTTCTCTCTCTCTCTTTCTCTCTCTCTCCCCCTCTCTCTCTCATTCTCTCTCTCTCTCCCTCTCTCTCTCCCCCTCTCTCTCGCTCTCTCTCGCTCTCTCTCGCTCTTTCTCTCCCTCGCTCTCTCTCGCTCTCTCTCTCGCTCGCTCTCACGCTTTCTCATTCTCTCTGTCTGTTCATCTTTCTCTCATAATTTCTTAATAACTCTCTCGTTATCTTTCTCCGATTCTCTTTCCATCTGACTCCCTCTCTTTCTCTCCCCCCCCCCCCCCCATCTCCCCCGCGCTCTCTTCTCTCAGCCTGAAGCCAACCATACTACATACGTCTCATTCTCCCGCTTTAATACACATACTCCATCTTTTTCTTCTCTCTCTTGTTTAAATGTTCCTTCTCTCTTTCTTCTCTTTATGTCACTCTGACTTTGTTTCTCTGTCTGTCTGTCTGTCTGTCTGTCTGTCTGTCTATCTGTCTGTCTGTGTCTGTCTGTCTGTCTGTCTTTCTTCCTGTCGTTCTATGTAAATGTAACATTCACAATTGATTGATGAAAGATGAGTGATTGGAAGGGCCGAATGTAAGACGGGAAATTTGCTCATCATCATCAAGTGCCGTGCCGGCTGGCGTAGGCGTTCATGGCTCTCCACAGATCTCGGTCTTTGGTGTTCTGGGTCAACTCTGCTGATGATATTCCTCCATGCCACCATCTCAATCCGTCCAGCATCATTTCTCTTGGTCTGCCTCTGCCTCTCTTCCCCTCGATCTTTCCAGTTGTCACGATGTTCTCCAATGCCTCTCTTCTCATCACATGACCAAAGAAAGCTGTTTGTCTCTTTCTTATTGTTGTATATAGTGTTCTAGTTTCATTAGCCTCTTTCAGGCAATCGGTGTTAGTTACTCTGGCAGTCCAAGGAATTCGCAACATTCGTCTTAAAAGCCACATCTCTGTTGCTTCTAAGTTCTTCCTAATTTGTTCATTTACATTCCAAGATTCGCTGCCATACAGCAAAACTGGTTCTATATAGCATTTTAGCACTCTCTTTCTTACATTCATTGATAGCGACTTATTGCATAAGATACTCTTCATTTTCTGAAATGCGGCTTTTGCCTGCCCTATTCTGCTCTTGCCGGTCTCTCTGGCTGAGGGGTTACACCACTTTCTCCGTAATACCGTTTATCCACGCAGGGTCTCGCAGCGAGGCGAGAATT
This sequence comes from Cepaea nemoralis, assembly GCA_014155875.1. Lineage (NCBI taxonomy): Eukaryota > Metazoa > Mollusca > Gastropoda > Stylommatophora > Helicidae > Cepaea > Cepaea nemoralis. The sequence goes on from JACEFZ010018628.1 coordinate 214,518, forward strand.
GGAAGCGGTTCGACCCGCGCTCGTGACTTGCGGGATAATGAGCCGGCCGCTCAGGAAGCAATGGCAAACTACTGAGCGTAAGCTTGCCAAGAAATCAACATACAGCTGAAAGATGCTGATGTTGACAGCGATGTCCTGTAAAGGATATGCAAAAGCAAAAAGAAAACATGCTGCTCTTAATCTCTGTTGTACATCTTCCATCCGATGTTATAAGTGCCCCTAGGTATTTAAAATTATCCACTTGGTTGAGAATTTCCCCTTCTATTTCTATGTCACATTTTGGTGTCCCCATTTTCTTTGATATCACCATTGTTACTGTTTCTTAATATTCAAGGAGAGTCCTTTCTGTTCACTCTCTGATACTACAATGTCCAATAATTGTTGTAGGTCGGTTGAATTATCCGCCACCAATACTGTGTCATCTGCATAGCGTATATTGTTTATATTATAATCCTCCAATAGTATTCCTGGCTTCTCTTTGATCTCTCTCATTATTACTTCGCTATATAGGGAGAAGAGATCGGGTGACAAGACACACCCTGTCGTACTCCTAGCTTTATCTGTTCGTAACTACCCTCTTTATTTCCCATTTTAATTGCTGCTACTTGGTTCCAGTATATATTCTTTATTATTCTTAAATCTTTCCCATCAATGTTGATATCGTCCAACATTTTAATCAGCTCATCATGTTTTACTTTATCAAATGCCTTAGTATAATCTATGAAGCATAAATATATGTCCCTCTGTTTCTCTATTGACCTTTCTATTAGTGTTCGTAATATATATATTGCATTGTTTGTACCCTTTCCTTCCATACAACCGTACTGTTCTTCACTAATTTCTATTTTTATTGTCTTTCTTGCTCTTCTCATTATAATTCTGAGTAGAAGCTTAGTGACATGGTTTATGAGGTAAATTGTACGAAAATCTTCACATTCAATTGCTCCTGGTCTCTTTGGTATTGCTATAAATACAGATTTTACCATATCGCTCGGTAAATATCCACTGTTGTAAATATCATTTAGCATTTTGGTTAATATATCTACCCCAAATTCTCCCAATACTTCTAATTCTTCTACTGTGATTTCATCTGGCCCAGCTGTTTTTCCTTTCTTCATATGTTTCATAGCGTCGGCGACTTCTTCTTTTAGAATAGGTGGGCCTTCTAAGTTACTTTCTTCTGTTAATTCTTCCCTTTCTCCATTATATAATTCTCTTATATACTCATTCCACCTCTTCATTATAGCACCTTCCTCCAATAATATCTTTCCTGTTTTTGATTTCAAACACCATGTATTTATTCTTATTTTTCTTTCTGTGAGCTCACTGATTTGTCTGTGGATACTTTTTTTTAATCTTTATTGGAATTTAATTCAATTTGTTTGCATTGCTCGTTTAACCAACTTTCTTTTGCCTTCACACATTTATCTCTTATTTCTTTATTTATCTTAGCATACTCTTGTTTGTCATTTTTATTCTGTTTCCTTTTGTCCATCAGCATTAAGATTTCTTCCTTCATCCATTTTTTCTTAGCTTTTTGGCTTCTCTTCGGTAATATTTCTTTGCTAGTTTGATGAATGGAACATGTCCCTTAACATTTCCCATTGATCATTTATACTCTGTATTTTAGCTATTGCATTGTACCTATTTTTCACAGTCACTCTGTATTGTTCTTGAATTTCTTTATCTACTTTCAGAACCTCTTTATTAAGTCTCAGGTTCTTAACCATTTTTCCCCTCTCTTTAATCTTACTTTTATTTGTCCACATAGTGGTACATGATCACTATTACCGTCAGCACCAGGCATTGTCTTTACATTAATTAATGCATTTCTAAATCTTTTATTAATAAGTATGTAGTCAATTTAGTTGCGTATTTTCATATCAGGGCTTTTCCATGTGTATAGTCGTCTTTTATGGTGTTTAAACCATGTGTTTCCAATTATCATATCATTAATATTTGCCCATTCTATTAGCTTCTCTCCTCGTTCATTTCTTGTACCTAAATCGTAATTCCCCACTATATCCTCTATTTTTCCCTTTCCTACTCATGCATTAAAATCTCCCAGTATTATTTTTATTTCTTGTGATCCAATTTGAGCTATTGCCATTTCTATTTCATCGGAAAAGTGTTGTATTTCCAATTTGCTAGCCTTTGAAAATAAAGATCGTTCGTTCGTTCTCTCTCTCTCTCTCTCTCTCTCTCTCTCTCTCTCTCTCTCTCTCTCTCTCTCTCTCTCTCTCTCTCTCTCTCTCTCTCTCTCTCTCTCTCTCTCTGTATGCCCCCGTGTACGCGAGTATTTAATCCTACTTTTTATTTCTTGTTCTACCTATTCGTTTGTTTCCACTTTTATTTGTCTAGCTTTCTATTTCATACTATTTTCTTGTATCTGTTTCTATATTTCTTTCTTAAACCGTCAAGTTCGTATCGTATTTCTATCTCTGTAACCATTTACTGTACAATGAGGCAAAGGAAATTCGCTAGAGACGCGTCACAAACCAGACCGAGGCTCAGCATTTATTAGGTTACGTTATAATTGTGAGAGACAACAGGTTCATCCTTTGTCTTGTTTCATGATTAACATATGTAAACATTGCCTAGCAACCGCTGTTGAAGAAAAACAACAACAAGGAGAACAACAACAAGAATAATAAGGACACAAGTGACAAGAACAAGAGTAACCTGAATAAAAAATAATAAAAATGAAGAGGAGAATGATGTTGAGGAGAAGGTGGATGAGAAGGAGAGAAATTATCAAGAGGAGACGGGACGAGAAAGATGAAGAAGATGGGGAAAGGAATGATGGTGGTAATGACGGTGAGTAGAAGGAGGAGCAGAAGGACAGCGCACGAAGAAGAGAAGGAGGAGAAGCAAGGGTAATGAGGTAGAGAGAGGACGAGAAAGAAGAAGAAGGGCAACACGTACAAAGAACAAGAAGATGATAAAGACTAGAGAAGAAAAAAAAAAGAAAACTAGGGCCTGTAGTTATTTCAGGACAGCATAAACTGGTGACTGCCAGCTGATGAAGACACCGTGTGACAGCAGAGAAAGCTAAAGTGTTTATGTGACCCAGTTGCCATGAAACTGCTAACATGTCAGGGAATTTGGTGATAAGGGATGGTGTCTGGCACTAGGGAGTAATTGATTTGGGCACAAGATGACCCGGGGGATTCAGAAGAGAATGGGAACAGTGGCTAAGAGAAGAATGTGGTGTCAAGTGTCAGTGAACTGAACAGAGATGTATTGTATGGAAAGTTGCTGTTCTAGCGGCTTATGTGTTCTTCTTGTGTGTGAGTGGTTTGAGGTAGTTTCTTAGTTTGAAGATGTCTTTGTCTTGTTATTTAGCTTCATATTTATGTCTTCTTCTTGTCCTTCTTGTTCGTGTTCTTCTTGTTGTTGCTGTTGTTGTTGCTGTTGTTGTCCTCCTCCTCCTCCTCCTCCTTCTTCTTCTTCTTCTTCTTCTCCTTCTCCTCCTCCTCCTCCTCCTCCTTCTTCTTCTTCTTCTTCTTCTTCTTCTTCTTCTTCTTCTTCTTCTTCTTCTTCTTCTTCTTCTTCTTCTTCTTCTTCTTCTTCTTCTTCTTCTTCTTTTTCTCCTACTTCTTTTTCTCCTACTTCTGTTTTCCTTCTTCTTCTTCGTATCCTCTTCTTTGTTCATTTTCTTTTTCACTTATCCAAATTAAATTCTTTCTTATGCCCTTAATGGGACCACTAGTAAACATTATTTTACGGGTTTGAATCTAGCCTCACTTCTTTGTTAGCGAAGAGCTCTAGAAAGACTTGTTAACAATTTTTTTCAGTCTCAGGTCTGACTATTAGGGGACATAAGTATCACATCAAAAACACAGGTGTATTACTTTCACATGGGCCAAATAAAGATCGTAAACTGATTAGAGTCATTAGATGTAGACCAGTGTTTCCCAACGTGGGGCCCACGCCCCACAGGGGGGCAATTTGACTGTTAAGGGGGGCAATTCGAAAATGGAAGAAATCGGCTGAATATAACAAAACGGGGAGACTTGAGACTGAAGTTAACTAAATTGGAACCTGACATAAGATCTCTTTACAGCAAGCATCAAGCGCAAGGATCTCACTAAATTTAAATAATAAATAATTACTAATAATTAAAATAATATAGAAAAATCTTTCATTAAAATTATTTTGTACTTGAATTTCAGTTCTCCATTATGTTTTGAAAATTTACTTACTGTGTTTGCTCAATAATTACCTAGTGATTTCTTCCTAAAACCTATCATTCAAGTTTCTTTAGTGAACATTTCAATTTTTGAATATTAAAAATAATGTATATGTTGAGGGGGGGGGGGGGGCGTGGGGCGGGGGAGGGGGGCAATATGAATTTTAGAAAGGCTTAAGTGGGGCATGGCACAAAAAAGGTTGGGAAACACTGATGTAAACAGTCAAAATCAAAATTTTTTGGGCATGTTATGAGAAGAAATGAATTGGAGAACTTGGTGGCGACTGGCAAGATCGAAGAGAAGAGACCAAGGGGAAGACTGAGAAGTAAATACCTGGATGGCTTGGCCACGTGACATGGTCGAGACAGAAACACGGAGCTGATCCACGACTCTGGTGATCGAGTGAGATGGCAGAACATGATCGCCCACGCTTATCGGCATTGCACATGATGGATAGATGGAATTATATGCACTCTATTAAAAACAGAAGATTCCGAGTTACACAATTAAAAGGTTACAGGCTTTGACATTATTGCATCGGTTTTCCCCCATATTATTCAGCCCGAACACGAACTCCGTAGCTCTAGCGATAACCCGCAGGTGTCAGTAAGATTGCTTTAGTATACAATATGCAACCGAAGAACAGCCAAACATACTTGACACGTTGATTGCAACCCATGAAGAAAAGCCAATCACACATGCTACCTTGTTTGAAACACATGAAAAACAGCCAATCGAATTTTGCACAGTTGTTGAAACACGTGAAGAATAGCCAATAATATTTGACATATTTATTGAAACACATAAATAATAGCCATTCACACACGATACGTTGATTATAAACACACGAAGAATAGCCAATCACACATGAAACTGATTTTACTCATACAGAATATCGATGCACACATGATACGTTGATTTAACATATATAGAATATCGAATCACACATGACACGTTGATTTGTCACATACATAATATCGAGTCCACATACTACGTTGATTTATCACATACAGAATAGCCAATCTCACATAGTGTGTTGCTAGGATCATAAAGAAGCAACATGCATTTTACAAATGCGTTGGACAATGTGTTTTAAATATTACACGTACAAGAACAGAACATATATACACAGTGCACTTTGAAAACCCTGACTATATAAAGTAAACAGCACAGATAGCTTGTATTTTAATGTACATCTGAAATACAAAACAATCCAAATCCACCCCTTGCACACCTTACCATAAGAAATGGCTGCCATTGCGCCGCTGGACATAGTTTGAAAACCACCGACGCAGGATAGAGCTGCCTTAAAGGGAGGTAAATCATAAAGTATGTCTCTTTTAATTAAGAATTACATCCCTTGTAATAATTGGAAGTAAAGTCTTACAGGCTTTGATGGTTTATCTCTTCGTAATGACGGATTTGCTCTTCTTGTGGATTTTCATCATGTTAAAGGTCAATTATTTTCCAGTTTAACTGCAATTATAAAATGATTCTTTACATGGATCTACAACTGTTTTATCTACAGTGGAGTACATTGTTTTAGTTTCAATAATAATTTTCTTTAATACTCTGCAGTGTAAATTGTGCTTGTCAAAGGTACAGTTTGATCTTGTCTTTGTGTGTTTGCAATATGTTTGCCATTTAATTTCCATATCGCGTCTGTTTGTTACAGAGATTGTTACAGAGATTTGCTTGTGCACGCACACGCACACGCACACACACTCCCTTCCCTCTCGTCTTCTACATTCCTTTTGTCACGACATACTCCAGCTTTTCCCTTCTCATGGCATGCTCTAGGAATTGCGAGCACTCCTTCTGATGCGATAAACCAGTTGTCTTTGGGAGTTAACTTATTTTAAGATATATTAATGACTCCCTCTTTCCGTCCACTATTTTCTCAGTATTCCTCTATAAAACACATCTCAGTAGTTTTCTAAATAATTCCTAGCTTATCTGCTAATTGTCGTTGATACGCTTCCGTACATATTGGCTGGCTCGATATGGCTCTGATAATCCCTATTCCTTACCTTGATTGAGAGAGACATATTTCAGAGAAGATTCTTCATCTTATGAAATGCTGACTTTGCTTGGTCTATTCTAAAATTAATTATCTTCATAGATCTTCCATCTGCTTTTATTACTTCATAGATCTTCCATCTGCTTTTATTACTTCATAGATCTTCCATCTGCTTTTATTACTTCATAGATCTTCCATCTGCTTTTATTAAAGCACCCAACTACTTAAATACATTGACTTGATTCAGATTGGTTTTATTCAATTTGATGTTTCATTTGGGTATTCAATATTTCTGTGCAGTTATGTTTTTCTGTTATTCAAACTAAGCCATTTGTTTTGAGTGACATGTGTAAATATGTTATATATGCATTTTCAACATTGCGAATTAACGATGAGGAGACTATTGACTACAATCAGTGTAAAAAGCATACAAACTGGTGGAGTATTTATTCTTCTTCTTCTTCGTTCGTCCGAAATATTTGCTTTGGAGCTACGATATATGCTTCTTTCGGCCGACACATCCGATTTCTTCAGGCATTTGTTAAACGGGTTAACCTTCCCGGGGTGGGAGTCCAGTTTTGTTATAGCTGCAAGCGAATGAGCAACGAATTCTTATAGACCTGATTAAAGAATGTTATGTAGAGGGATCGACAGAATATGCCGCAGAATGGCCTGGTAGCCACATTAATTGCGTTTAAATCTGACGGTATACTAAAGAGAAGAGTTGATTGTACTCATGAGAAAACGAAAGAAGCAGGTTGGTAAAATATCCAACCTCAAGTATATTCTCCCTATAGGGTAATCCAGGAAATAGTTCACCAATGAAGTAAAGTACAAGGCCTTTTTACAAGCCGTAAAGTGCATTGGGCATATGGTGCTAAATGCGTATGTTTACACAAATTAACCAATAAAGTGCAATGGGATGATAAAGCGTCTTACTTAAACTTCATGAAACTGCCATGGACGTATAAATCGAACTATAGTTAAAATATCGATGCAGTAGTTTTCCCCATACAACAACCTTTAATGGTATATACAATACATGTCTGCTACCATATTAACATCTTTTAAATCATAACAGTGACACGCCCCTGCTTCAAAGTTTCCACCATCCACTTTTGTTTGATCAGCACCTTGATTTTGATAAGCACTAAATCTGTTAAAGCTAGTACCAAACTTAGATTATATAAAGTTAACGTCAAATAGGTACTTCTGCAAGGTTCAGAAATGTGGTGAACGACTAGAATAATTATTAATACATTAAAAGTATGAATGAGTTGGTGTGCCTGTACTCTATTAGGGTATACAAGACAGAAGAGGGAGCAGACATAATATGACAAATACCATCATCGTCACCGTGGAATTCCATGCCAGCTGGCGTAGGCGTTCATACCTCTCCACAGATTTCCGTCTTTGGTTTTCTGTATCAACTCTGTTCATGATATTCATGCTGCCCATGCAACCGTCTTCATCCAGTATTATTTCTCTTGGTTGTCCTCTGTTTCTCTTCCCCTCGATCTTTCCAATTGTCACGATGTTCTCCAATGCCTCTCTTCTCAACACATGACCAAAGAAAGCTGTTTGTCTCTTTCTTATTGTTGTAATATAATGTTCTGGTTTGATTAGCCTCTTTTAGGCAATCGTCGTTAGTTACTCTGGCAGTCCAAGGAATTCGCAACATTCGTCTTAGGAAGCACATCTCTGTTGCTTCCAAGTTCTTCCTAATTTGCTCATTCACATTCCAGAATTACAGCCATACAGCAAAACTGGTTCTATATAGCACTTCAGCACCCTCATTATTACATTTAATGATAGTGAATTATTGCATAAGATACTCTTCATTTTCTGATCCAATGACAAATATGACTAATATACGTTTAGAAAATGCGATTACATCGTAAGAGGAGAGACTGACCGAGCTGGCTAGAACACCATTCTTCTGTACGGGAGACGTTAAATTCTAATAAGGTGAATGTATTTATTTCTGTCGGGGACAAAAAGAAAATCCTAACCAGCACAGTTCGAAACGACTGCACTAGCCAGGCCGCCTTAATACTTCAGGCTCAAGACCCCCCTGTCATACACCACAAGGTATTATAGACAGTAAGGACAGCCTTTTAAAAAAAAAAAAATTAGCTTACATCTTGTGCTGCCTTGTTGTTCAACTTCAGATGAAAATACGAAGGCAAGCACAGAAGGCAGTATTCAACTTTGGCTTATTGACATCTCCTTAGAGTTTGTCCTCAACTGTAACGGGTGGAGGCCACAATACTTTTCACTGTTCTGCATATGTTGGACACTCCTGCATCAATTGTTTAGCTGTAATTTTACCATTTCCACAGTTGCATTCATCAGTATCTCCCATCTTTAGTGTATTAACTTATTTGATGCCAAACAAAAAGTACATTTGAACCAAACATGGTACAAAATAAAATGAACAAATGTTATAATGTAAATGTCCGCTCACTGAGCATTGAAAATGCGGAAAAGGCCAAGAATCAAAACAAATAACACTGAAATATGCCGATATATCGTCCTAATGTTCAAATGGGAGGTCATATTTGGCTATATATTATCCTTCGCTACCAAAGCATTTAAACATGTAATACATCTGAAGATAGTGTTACGTTACTTTAAAATAAAATAAATTAATATTCTGCGTCGGGGAGGGATTTGGGAGGAAATCCATGCTGATAGTAATAACAGACAAACAGTTTAGTTTAGTCGACGAATCAACATCGCGGCACACGGATGTAACCCATAAGTGCTCCTTTCTACCCTTACCTCAAGCCTGAGTCCGGAGAATCTCAGCTCAGTGCACAAACTCCGTAGCACCGACGAGGATCCTGAAATAATTTGGGTAGATTTTTAACTCAAAATTATGTCCGGGCAGCGCCGTTAGGCTACTCGTTTTCAATTTCCAACTGTCAAAGGAATTTTTACGTGCGCAACAATACACGCGGGCGTACGATCTCACTGCCCAAAGACCAGGGGAAATTTTGTTACTAGAAGTCCACGTGAAAAAAATCCCGGCCTTCACCGAGGCTTGAAACCGGGACCTCCAGCACTCGAGGCGGACACCATACCTCAAGACCACTCAGCCCCCTTAACAGACAAACAACGGAGAACCAATGGTCCAATAGTGCCCCAGTCTGAAAAGTTTGGAAGCATGGAAGGATAACTTAGCCAAACGAACAAATCATTTACAGAAGAACACTGCACAAATCTTATTTCAGAATGGCAGGCAATATGTGTACAGATGACGAGTTTTCTATTGTTTGGGCAGGCAATATGTGTACAGATGACGAGTTTTCTATTGTTTGGGCAGGCAATATGTGTACAGATGAGGAGTTTTCTATTGTTTAGGCAGTCTTGTTTAGCATACAGAGGTGATTACTCTGTTACATGGCATGTGATTCCACACACGTAATTTAAGAAATAAACGGGAATATGTGACGCCATTAGAATAATGAACCGTGAATTGTTCTCAAGCTTGCCAACATATTTGTCTGGAGTAACTGTCTGGGGGTTGCTGTTTCGATCATTTGAGGCTTTGGTGTCAAGCCGAATCATCATGGCAATGCCATTCTTTGAGGTATCTTTCCTATGTTTTGCTTACCTCCATAAAAATATTGATTTTAATCTACATGTTATCGATAAACCAAAGGGGACGGTGCTGAAGTTGTATATATTGATCAAAACGTATTGCTCGGACTTTTGTGCTTGTACTTGTATGCCATATCCTTAATGGACTATAGTCATCTGTTGGGCGCTTGATCCAGTTCTGAAGTCAGATCTGCTTCAGTTGTGGTTACACTTGATAGATTATATTCATCCGACTTCAAATGACAGTCCGAATTCGAGGCTTATTTATCTGTTTCGTAACAAAATAGTTTTTACAAAAGTGGTGATGTTATGACCGTAGACCCCGAGGTAGACCAAGAAAACGGGGGATAGATAATGTACATACAGATCTGCAAACACTAGGAATCAACGAATGGCAAAAGAAGGTCCATCAGAGAGACGAATAGAGACGGCTTGTATATGCAGCAAAGAACCTCAAAGGCTCGGAATGCTGAAGAAGAAGAAGAAGAAGAAGAAGAAGAAGAAGAAGAAGAAGAAGAAGAAGAAGAAGAAGAAGAAGAAGAAGGAGAGGAGGAGAGGAGGAGGAGGAGGAGGAGGAAGAAGAAGACGAAGAAGAAGAAGAAGAAGAAGAAGAAGAAGAAGAAGAAGAAGAAGAAGAAGAAGAAGAAGAAGAAGAAGAAGAAGAAGAAGAAGAAGAAGAAGAAGAAGAAGAAGAAGAAGAAGTATCATCCACCAGAACCCACAGTATTGGGCTATGGACATAACTCTTACACAGCCATCCAAATAGAACCATAGTTCTCAGAAGTATATGTAAACCAAGCATAGGTCAAATACAAACACACAAACAGATTGAAATCAGTGGACAACTCCGCGCGTGAGCAGAACAGGACACTCACTCCACAGCCGGAAATTACCGTCAAAGGCGGAAGTCACAAACCGCCGATGTGGACATGAGGAGCAAATTATCTTCTCAAGAATCAATTTATCAGAGCGTCACACGTGTGTGTGTCTTGTGTGGTGTGTGTGTGTGTGCGTGTGTGTGGGGGTGGGGGTGTATGTATGTGTGTGTGTGGGGGTGTGTGTCCGTGTGTCCGTGTGTGTGTGTGGGTCTGTGCGTATGTGCGTGTGCGTGTGCGTGTGTGTGCGTGTGTGTTTGTTTGTGTGTGTGTGTGGGTGGGTGTGTTTGTGTCTGTGTGTGTGTGTTTGTGTGTGCGTGTTTGTGTTTGTTTGTGTGTGTGTTTGTGTTTGTTTGTGTGTGTGTTTGTTTGTTTGTGTGTGAGTGTTTGTGTGTATGTTTGTGTGTGTGTTTGTTTGTGTGTGTGTGTTAGTGTTTGTGAGTGTTCGTGTGTGTGACTCTATGTGTGTGTGTGTGTGTGTGTGTGTGTGTGTGTGTGTGTGTGTGTGTGAGGGGGGGAGGTAGTCTCAAAGCAGGAACATGCTATGGGTCTCTGTTGTGTTTGGGATTATTATTTGTTATCTCTGCTGTGTTAGGGATTATTATATGTTATCTCTGCTGTGTTGAGGATTATAATATGTTATCTCTGCTGTGTTGAGGAGTATAATATGTTATCTCTGCTGTGTTAGGGATTATTATTTGTTATCTCTGCTGTGTTGAGCATTATAATATGTTATCTCTGCTGTGTTGAGGTTTATAATATGTTATCTCTGCTGTGTTAGGGATTATTATATGTTATCTCTGCTGTGTTAGGGATTATTATATGTTATGTCTGTTGTGTTGCGGATTATTATATGTTATCTCTGTTGTGTTGGGGATTATTATATGTTATCTTTGCTGTGTTGGGGATTATTATATGTTATTTATGCTGTAATGGAGAATGTTATATGTTATCTCTTCTGTTTTGATGATTATTGTATTTTTATCAACCTGAATGCATGGAGTAACACGTGGCAAGTTTTCTCTCACTTAGCGGACGACGAACGCAGGCTTCGCACTCTAGTCCGACCGCTCGCATAGCATTACCATTGTGACCTCTAGCGACTAAATTAGCGCGCCCGCTCGAATGTGGAAATAATTACAATATTGTCAGAAACTACATTATCGCTTTCGGACTGAAACACCATCTTCACAACATAACCGCTTTCGGGATGAAACACCATCTTCACAACATAACCGCTTTTGGACTGAAACACCATCTTCATAATATAACCGCTTTTGGACTGAAACACCATCTTCACAATATAACCGCTTTCAGACTGAAACACCATATTCACAACATAACCGCTTTCGGACTGAAACACCATCTTCACAACATAACCGCTTTCGGACTGAATCACCATCTTCACAACATAACCGCTTTCGGACTGAAACACCATCTTCACAACATAACCGCTTTCGGACTGAATCACCATCTTCACAACATAACCGCTTTCGGACTGAAACACCATCTTCACAACATAACCGCTTTCGGACTGAATCACCATCTTCACAACCATGTGTCTTGCAAAAAGACGATGGCATTCATGTATCTCCAGTTATCTCGGCCCTTGGAGTTCAGGATCGATTCAAATGATATTTGTCCTAGACAATCGAGCATCATTTTTCTCGGTCAGCCTGCCTTTTCTACCGCCGACCTGTCCAATCCGTACGATATCCTAAATGTCCCTCCTCTTATAATATGCTCAAAGATCAATGTCCTTTTCTTATCCTCATCGTCACGTGTCCTGCCAACTGGCGTAGGCGTTCATGTCTCTTAACAGATCTTGGTCTTTGGTGTTCTGGATCACCTCTGTTGATATTCCTCCATGCCAACGTTTCAGTCCATCCAGCATTCTTTCTCTTGCTCTGCGTCTGCCTCTTTTCCCATTGGTTTTCCAGTTGTCGCGGTGTTCTTCAACGCCTCTCTTCTCATCAAATTACCAAAGAAAACTATCTTTTTCGTATAGTGGTGTATCATATTCTAGTTTAATTATCCTCTTTCTGGCAATCTTTGATAGTTACTCTGGTAGTCCATTGTATTGGCAACATTCGTCTCATGAAACACATTTCCGTTGCTTCTAAGTTATTCCTACTTGTTCAGTTTACATTACACGAGTCACTGCCATATAGCAAAACAGATTACATATGACATCTCAGCACTCTCTATCTTACATTCAATGATAGTGACTTACTGAGTAAGATAATTCTAATTTTCTGAAATGTAGTTTTTGCTTACCCTATTCTGCTATTAATCTCTGCTGTGCATCTTCCATCTGATGTTATAATTTCCCATAGGTATTTAAATTTATCAACTTGGTTGGGCATTTTCCAACACCATAAGGAACAGCGAGAGAATTAGAAAGTAAATGTGAACTATAATTTGAACGACAATAAGTAAGAAGGAAATGAAAAGACAGAGAATCATAAAAACAAATTACTGCGAAACTGAAATTATTCAAAGACAAGTAACGATAACAATGTTGGATTATTCAAACAAACTAGTGGTAGTGGGAAGGGAATAAAATTGATCCTAAACAAGTCGGTACAAGAAATATTAATTGTAAAAAGAGAATACACAAATCCAATCAGACTGCTAGTCTATGACCCACACAAATAAATTACCTACTCAAACAAACAATCCCAGGATGACTGGCCCAACCAATCACAGCAGATTCTGCTGGAGCGAGTGCCAGGCGCGAGGTGTCATCAATCATAACGCTATATCAGCCCAGCGATCCCCAGCTGGTTTGGTTTCATCAAAGGTCTACGGTGTCAAAATAAAGGTTGTGGTTGCTGTCATAGTTTGTGTCGTAGTTATGGTTGCTGTCATAGTTTGTGTCGTAGTTGTGGTTGCTGTCATAGTTTGTGTCGTAGTTGTGGTTGCTGTCATAGTTTGTGTCGTAGTTGTGGTTGCTGTCATAGTTTGTGTCGTAGTTGTGGTTGCTGTCATAGTTTGTGTCGTAGTTGTGGTTGCTGTCATAGTTTGTGTCGTAGTTATGGTTGTTGCTGTTGTTTTTGTGTCTATGGCTTTCGTCTTTGTTCATGTTTGATATGTTAGGTCGCGAGTATACTTTGATATTGGAGCCGCGATGTCGCAGTGCATAACGGCTTCGCCTGCCGGCACGGTGGTATTGTATTCTAATCCACAATCAATATGAAGTTTTCTGGTAAACTGGCCTGGTCTCCCAAGTCATTCTGGACGACAAGTAGCTATAGGACTTGTCCTGGGAGGTAATAGCGGCAGGTGTGACATTGAAATCGCCCTGCAAGTCGCCTAGAATTTATACAGAGCGGGAGAGAGGGAGGGAGAGGAGGGAGAGAGAGAGAGGGATAGATGGGGAGATGGGGAGGGAGAAAGGGAGGGAGAGAGGGAGGAAGAGAGAGGGGAGGGAGTGATAGGGAAGGAGGGGGAGAGAGGGAGAGAGAGAGGCGGAGAGAGAGACGGAGAGAGAGGAGAGAGGGAAATAGAAAGGGAGAGAGAAGGAGAGAGGGAGAGAGAGCGGGAGAGGGAGAGAGAGGGAAAGATGGAAAGAGAGGAGAGAGAGAAGGAGAGATAGGGAGAGAGAGTGGATGAGGGAGAGCGAGAGAGAGGGAGGGGAGAGAGAGAGAGCAGAGGAGGAGAGAGAGAGAGAGGGAAAGATGGAGAGAGAGGGAGAGAGGGAGAGAGACTTAGTACTGAAAGAGGTAGGATAACGGAAACCATGGAAAAGCGAGATGAAAAGAATTTTACAACGAGTGAGCCACAGGCATGGACAGAAGAGAAAGAGAGAAAGAGAGAGAGGGGGAGAGAGAGGGGGGATAAACGTAATAAAGACAACAAGAGAATGAGGGTGCAAATGGGAATTACGGTATTAACAACAATAAAGAGGACAACAAACAGGAATGAAAACATAAATTACAGAAACTGAAATTATTCAAAGACAACAATTAGCGACAAAAATATTCGATTATTCAAACAAATTCTGCAAATTAGAAGTAGTTGGTTGGAACCACAACTGACACTAAACACGTCGGTAAAAGAGGATACACAAATCCAATAATAACGCCATCCCTGACCCATACAAATAAATTACCAAATTCAAACAAACATGTCCCAGGATGTCTGGCCCAACCAATCACAGCAAAGTCTGCTGGAGCGAGTGCCAGGCGCAAGGTTTCGTCAATCATAACGATAGACCAGCTCACGATCCCGAACTGGTTTGGTTTCATCACGAGAGCTACTGAAGGTCTTCGGTGTCAATAAAGGTTGTTGTTGCTGTCATGGTTCATGTCGTAGTTATGGTTGCTGATGATGTTTTTGTGTCGATGGATTTCGTCTCTTTCGTATATGATGTCTTAGATAGCGATTATATTTTGATAGGCAAGTCGCCTTAACCTAGTGGCTGACAAGAGTGCCTGTCGGAAAGGCGGCTTCCTTGATTGTACCTGACCTCACAGGTTATCCTAGCTCCAATGGGTCATCATCATCATCATCAGCAAGTGCCATGTCAGCTGCCGTAGGAATTCATGTCTCTCCATATATCTCAGTCTTTGGTGTTCCGGAATAACTCTGTTGCTGATATACCTCCATGCCACCGTCTCAATCTATCCCGCATCTTTTCTCTTGTTCGGCCTTTGCCTCTATTCCCCCTCGATCTTTTCAGTTATCACGATGTTCTCCAATGCCTCTCTTCTTATCACATGACCAAGAAAGATTTTTTGTCTCTTTCTTATTGTTGTATATAATGTTCTAGTTTCATTGGCCTCTTTCAGGCAATCATCGTTAGCTACTCTGGAAGTCCAAGGGATTCACAACATTCGTCTTCGGAACCATATCTCTATCATTCCCACGTTCTTCCAAATTTATTCATTTAAATTCCAGGATTCACTGTCATACAGTGAATCTTGGCATGTAAATAAACACATTAGGAAAATCCAAAGGATGCCAGAAAATATTATCGGATGTAAAGTCGACCGATGTAGTATTCACCACATAACCCATCTTTTAACGATTTTTCCCCGCATATCCTTTACATAACATTGCAGTCAACACCAGCATTTTTTCAGCTGCTGTTGATGTCTTGGCAAGTTTTACGTTCAGTAGTTTGCCATTGTTTTCTGAACGACCGGCTCACACACCCCTGTAAGTAACCAACGCGACGCGATCCGCTGCCGAATCTCGCGCAGCTGTGTTTCGTACCAGAATATAAGGGATTACGAACAACGTCCTTAATGCCTTCGCCAGGGAAACCGGCCATGGTGTATCTTTCTTCCACATTATACACATGAACTCAAGTGGCCTTGACCTCATCGCCTGATTGTCTTTGTTATGATAATTAGTGAGTACAGTTTGATTCCGAGAGTCGTAGTACAGTGGCTTGGGTACCCGACTGTCGTACCGGGGCTCATGTTTTCGAGTATCCGTCTAGATAGTAACTTTGTCATTGACATGGTCTCCTAAGTCCAGCCAGTCTGAAATGGGTACTGAGAAATTTTCTGGGAATTAACGGTGCTCGGTGTGATATTGACCATATCATCCATCGCATACCTATTGGTCTAATCATATGTGGCTGTCATCGTATACTAAATACGTTACATGGCGTCCAAGGGAACCTTTATCTTTTTACTTGTATATATTTATATTGTATTTGCCAAGTGTCTGTTGATGTATTATATGCAAATCGTGCTTGATCTATAATGTAAACTAAAAATAGTTAATGATGTATAATGTAGTAACTATAATCATATGACTTGTACATGGTGTTTGTAATGTCTCACTACACATTTTATATAGAAGAAATTTTTAAAAAATATATATATATTTCTTTCGTTGATAACACCATTCTGTTTGGAATGCAAAGAATTACTTTAGCAGGTGACAGCCATTCGCTACATATTGCTACACAATGAGCGGTGGAGCACATTTTATGATGACATCATTTTTCAAACTTTTCTACATACAAAGTGTAGTGAGACTTTACAAACACCTTATATAATGAACATTGTTTTGTTATTATGTACTGATTGTGTTTCTTGTAATATGTAACAATTATTTTATTTAACAACAACAACATGACGTGAAGCAGAAACTTGCTATGAATCCGTGATGAGATGGGGCAATCACATTGTGTAGGCCTGATTGCAAGAATAGGTGTTTACCTCTGTTGCTAGAAGACGAACTAAGTCAGTGATACGTGTAATCCCTACACTTGTTATTAGTTTTTTATTTCTCACTCAATTTTTCTCCTTGGTTTCCAGCTCTGTTTCTTGTGCATCTCATCTTACATGAACACTTAAACATCAACAACGGTAGAATTTGTGGAGCGGTGTTTGTAGACTTTAAAAAAGCTTTTGATATGGTAGATCACGATATTCTAATTAGAAAACTAAAACAAATGAAGACAGGCACCAACATGGTGAACATAATTACGTCATTTCTATCCGACAGACAACAAGTCGTGTCCTTCAACAACTGTCTATCAAGACCCACACAGCTTAATATTGGTGTGCCTCAGGGCTCAATACTAGGTCCGCTGCTTTTTGCAGTTTATATTAATGATCTTCCTTTATATATCAATACAACTTGTGATCTATTTGCAGACGACTGTACTATATATACTAGTCAAGAAAATCGTAGTGAATTAGAGAATTCTTAACAAAAGGAACTTGATAATCTTACTAGATGGAGCAATGAAAAGCGCATGCAAATTAACATTGACAAAACCAAATCCATGCTAATAACGACCAGACAAAAACTGCAGACACTAGCCATAACTGGAGCACCGCTCGAACTCCGCGTAGGCACGTTACCTATAGTTAATGTGACTGAACATAAAACACTAGGTCTTTTAATTGACAGCCATTTGAACTGGAGCTCTCATGTTCACGCTCGTACCAAGAAAATAGCACAGAAAGTTTACCAACTTGCTAAAATTCAGCACTTCCTGGACGAAAGCACACGAAAAATATTCTATACATGCTATATCCAATCACATCTCGATTACTGTTCCACAGTTTGGGATGGTTGCTCTAAATCTAATTTAAAACGACTATGTTCTCTACAAAACCGCGCTATTCGTCTGGTTTCTGGCATAAAGCACGTTGAAAGTAATAATTTGTACAGTCATCTAAGACTTCTACCACTTCAAAAGCGCTTCCTTTTCAACAAAGCCAAATTAGTGAATAAAATTATATCTCAAAATACCCCAGAGTATCTTCTGCCGCTGATTCAATCTAATGCAATGAACAGCAAGCGCCTAAATTTGTTACATATCTCAAAGCCTAGATTGGACCTATACAAAACATGTTTCGCCTATTCTGGTGCTCACTTATGGAATGAGCTGCCTCCAGATCTGAAAACTCCAATGAGTCCCTACGCATTTAACCGAAAACTCTTTCAATACTTAATCCATATCGACTATATGCCACCATAATTCATTTACTGGTATAATTGTTCATTATAATTGTTTAACTATAATTGTTCACTATATATGTGTGTGCGTGTGAGAGCGAGAGAGAGAGAGAGAGAGAGAGAGAGAGAGAGAGAGAGAGAGAGAGAGAGAAAGTGGGTGTCAGAGAGAGGGAGAGAGTGAATGTGTGTGTGCGCACGTGCATGCGTGTGTGTGGAGAGAGTGATTGAGTGAGAAATGGTGGGGGAATGTGTCAGTGCATGCATTCGTACGTGTATGTGTGAGAGTGAGTGAGGGAGTGTGTGCGTGCGTGCATGCGTTCATGCGTACGTGTATGTGTGAGAGAGTGTGATTGAGAGAGTGAGTGTGTGTGTGTGTGAAGGATTGTGTGTGAGAGAGTGAGACAGTGGGAGAGTTGATGTGTTAGTGTGTGTGTGTGAGCGCGCGCATGCGTGTGAGTGTGTGTATATGAAAGAATACAGAGAGAGAGAGAGAGAGAGAGAGAGAGAGAGAGAGAGAGAGAGAGAGAGAGAGCTGAGCAGATGCATGTCATGTAACACGAATGTTATGTAACACGTGAATCCATATGTTTGTGTATTCCCATCTGTCATATTATCAGTTAAATACCACTTGATTTTATCATGCATAATATAAACTCATGTTCATTACTGTAGTTTGAGTGAGAGAGTCAGTGAGTGTGAATGAGAGACAGAATGAGTGAGCGGGAGAGTGAATGAGTGAGCATGAGAGTGAATGAGTAAGCATGAGAGTGAATGAGTGAACGTGAGAGTGAATGAGTGAGCGCGAGAGTGAATGAGTGAGCGCGAGAGTGAATGAGTGAGCGCGAGAGTGAATGAGTGAGCGTGAGAGTGAATGAGTGAGCGTGAGAGTGAATGAGTGAGCGCGAGAGTGAATGAGTGAGCGTGAGAGTGAATGAGTGAGCGCGAGAGTGAATGAGTGAGCGTGAGAGTGAATGAGTGAGCGCGAGAGTGAATGAGTGAGCGCGAGAGTGAATGAGTGAGCGCGAGAGTGAATGAGTGAGCGCGAGAGTGAATGAGTGAGCGTGAGAGTGAATGAGTGAGCGTGAGAGTGAATGAGTGAGCGAGAGAGTGATGAGTGAGCGTGAGAGTGAGATGAGTGAGTGTGTGTGGTGATGTGTGTGTGTGTGTGTGTGTGTGTGTGTGTGTGTGTGTGTGTGTGTGTGTGTGTGTGTGTGGGAGCATCACTATTTTTACATCACATACTTTTTATGTACACATTTTTCTCCATGTTTAACATTTTTATGAGACTGCTCATGACAAGTGTCAGTGTATGTGTGTGAGTAAAGTGTGGGAGTTTGTTCATACTAGTTTCACTGCTAACTTGAGACATTTTGTATGTGCCTAGATGTGAGGAGGTGTGAGTGTGTGAGGAGGATATGTGTGGGTGGGGATGTGTGGGTGGGGATATGCGTTTGGATGGGTTGGGGTGTGTGGTTTTGGTGGGTAGTGATATTTCTGGGTGTTGGTGGGATGTGTGGATGGATGTGTGGGGGTGAAAGTAGGGGTGTGGGAATGGGTGTGGGGGATGTGTATATGGGTGGAGGATATGTGTATGGGATGGATGCGGGGGATGTGTGTTTATGTGGGTGGAGATGTGTGGATGGTTTGAGGAAGTATGTGTGGGTGGCGGGGTTGTGTGGGTAGGGGATTGTGTTGGGTGGATTGGGGATGCAAGGGCGGGTGGGGAGAAGTGTATGGTGTGTGGGTGTGAGATATGTGTGCGGTGTGTTGGTGCGGGATGTGTGCATGATGTGTGGGTGGAGGGTATGTTTGTGGTGGTATGGGTGAGGATATGTGTGTGGGTGGAGGATAGTGGGTGGTGTGGGGGATGTGTGTGATGGGTGCGGGGAATGTGTGTATGGGTGGGGTATATGTGGGGGTGAGTAGGGGATGTGTGGTGGTTGGGGGAAGTATGTGGGGGTGTGTGGGTGGGAAATGTGTGCGTGGATGGGGAATGAGTGGGTGAGGGTGTGTGAGTGGCTTAGGGTTGTGTAGGTCGGAGAGGGAGTTGTATGTGTCGGGATGGGATGTGTGAGTGGGTGGAGGATGTGTGTGGGTAGGGGTATTGTGATCGTGAGATGTTTGGTTGGGGGTGGGTGGGTGGGGGTGTGGGTGCGTAGTGGAGGATGTATGCGTGAGTGAGTGTGTGTTGGTGGACGGGTAGGGAATGCGTGTGTGGGTGGGGAGAGGTGTGTGGTGTGTTGGTTGGGGATATTGTGTGGGTGAGGTATGTGTGTGTTTTGTGGTGTGTGAGTGGGGGTATGTGGGGTGGATGGGTAAGGGTATCTGTGTGGGTGTGGGTGGGAATATTGTGTGGTATCTGGGTGGGGGATATGTGTGTGGTGTGTAAGTGGAGATGTGTTGGTGAGGGATATGTGTGTGTATGTGTGGTGCGTGGGTTGGGAATATTGCGTGGTAGGGGGTGTATGTGATGTGCGGGTGGGGGATTGGGTTAAGGCATGTGTGGGTGGGTGGAAGTTGTATGTGTGGGTGGTTGGGTGTGTGTGAGTGGTTTGGGGATGTATGGGTGGTTAGGGAGATGTGTGTGTGTGTGGGGGGGGGGGGGGGTCGGGACATGTCAGTTGGTGGGGATGTGTGTGTATGGTTTGGGGATGTGTGAGTGGATGTGCGATGTGTGGGTTGGTAGGGGGATTGTGTGCGTGGGGAGGTGAATATGTGGTCGATGGATATGTGGATGGGGGATGGGAGGTTTGAGGTGTGCGTGGGGAGAGGATGTGTGGGTTAGGATGTGGATGGGCGTTGGATGTGTGGTTTAGTGGGGGAATGTTTGTGGGTGGCGAGTGTGTTTTGGTTGGGGGATCAGATGAGGGTAGTGTGTGTGGGTGGGGGATGTGAGCGAGGGGGATGGGTCGGTTGGTGGGGTATGTATGTGTCCCTGGTGTGCGTGTGTGTGGGTAGGTGGGGGTGTGTGTGTGGGTGGGGTGATGTATGGATAAATGGGAGATGGGCCTCATAACATGGTAATAAGCCTTGTTTATGTTTACAACATTCATTTCACAATGTTTATTTTTCTTCCTATGTAAATGTATAATGCTCTTGATGAATGAAAGACGGGTGATTGGAAGGACCGAATGTGAGACGGGCCTGCGCGCCCAATTTGTGACCCTAATAAAGTTGATTTGATTTGATTTGATTTGATGTGATTTTAAGTCTGTGATTCTAGGACTGACCGTGTCTCGCAGTGGTAACACAGCTTTGCGACGAATAAAGAGTCTATCAACTTCTTTTACGCATTTTGAAATTCGGATATTATAGGGTAGATGCTATGTGATAGCTGATGTAAGTTTCTTCTTCATCTACCATATATCCTCTGTTGATCCATAAGTTCTCAACAAACTCACGCCAAGTCATCGTTTCTCCTGCTACCTCATGCAGCTCGACCCAATGTCCTCCCATATTATTCATATCCGTCTAAAACATCTCATCGCCACGTGTTTGTAGATCGTCTTCCACTTTGCCTGCACCATGGGATCAATGGGAAAGACCCCCTCCACATTTACATTAGCATTAGGTTCTCTCAGTGTGTTTTTCATATAGTGCCATCGTCCATCCATCACGTCTCCAATACGTGCGAGCGTCCGTTCATCTCGTATCGACTCGTCCCAACGCCCATCCATCACGTCTCGAATCCGTCCCAGCGTCCATCCATCACGTCTCCACTAAGTTCCAGTGTCCGTTCATCACGTCTCGACTACGTGCCGGCGTCCATTCATCACGTCTCGACTATGTGCCAGCGTCCATCCATCACGTCTCAACTACGTGCCAACGTCTATCCATCACGCCTCGACTAGCTGGAATCTCTCCAGCCCACTCACCAATTTCATCATCAGCCTCTCTGCTATATAACTCCAGTTCTTCTACTCTACACAGGCATCAGTCAGCGAATTTTTTGTGATTTATTGGCAATCGTTTCAGTCGCTCACCATTCCCAGATGCACACATCATTACAACGTTAGAGTTAAACATTCTAAGTTTCGCATTAGTTTTAATTTCCATTTAATTTCACGAATTTCCACAGAGCCCCGAAATCCCCACATTAGCTCATTGAATTCATATTTGAATATCTCAATCACTTCCCCCATCCCCGTCCACATTGCTACCGAAATAATTTATGATTCGCCCTCCCGAAGCCAAGCCTCATCTTGGAGTTCAGGCCACAAATTGCTTCATCCATTCTCGCTGTTTCTTTCATATGCATTCCATGGCATAGTTTGTGTGACGTCGTATCACACACACACACACACACACACACACACACACGCACACACACACACATACATGCTTAAAGAGATAGACAGATTGAGAGAGAGAGAGACAGAGACAGAGAGAGAGAGAGAGAGAGAGAGAGAGAGAGAGAGAGAGAGAGAGAGAGAGAGAGAGAGAGAGAGAGAGAAAACATCCATAGACACATACACACATGCATACATAATGTGCGCCCATGCCAAATTATACTAAAGGATTCACAAGAGTAGCCCATCCTCTTGCAGATTGCTGAGTTAGATCAATGGCATACATGACAATTGTCAGTGTATGTGTGTGAGTAAAGTGTGGGAGTTTGTTCATACTAGTTTCACTGCTAACTTGAGACATTTTGTATGTGCCTAGGTATGAGGAGGTGTGAGTGTGTGTGTAGGATATGTGTGGGTGGGGATGTATGGGTGGGGACATGCGTTTGGATGGGTTGGGGTGTGTGGTTTTGGTGGGTAGTGATATTTCTGGGTGTTGGTGGGATGTGTGGATGGATGTGTGGGGGTGAAAGTAGGGGTGTGGGAATGGGTGTGGGGGATGTGCATATGGGTGGAGGATATGTGTATGGGATGGATGCGGGGGATGCGTGTCTATGTGGGTGGAGATGTATGGATGGTTTGAGGAAGTATGTGTGGGTGGCGGGGTTGTGTGGGTAGGGGATTGTGTTGGGTGGATTGGGGATGCAAGGGCGGGTGGGGAGAAGTGTATGGTGTGTGGGTGTGAGATATGTGTGCGGTGTGTTGGTGCGGGATGTGTGCATGATGTGTGGGTGGAGGGTATGTTTGTGGTGGTATGGGTGAGGATATGTGTGTGGGTGGAGGATAGTGGGTGGTGTGGGGGATGTGTGTGATGGGTGCGGGGAATGTGTGTATGGGTGGGGTATATGTGGGGGTGAGTAGGGGATGTGTGGTGGTTGGGGGAAGTATGTGGGGGTGTGTGGGTGGGAAATGTGTGCGTGGATGGGGAATGAGTGGGTGAGGGTGTGTGAGTGGCTTAGGGTTGTGTAGGTCGGAGAGGGAGTTGTATGTGTCGGGATGGGATGTGTGAGTGGGTGGAGGATGTGTGTGGGTAGGGGTATTGTGATCGTGAGATGTTTGGTTGGGGGTGGGTGGGTGGGTGGGGTGTGGGTGCGTAGTGGAGGATGTATGCGTGAGTGAGTGTGTGTTGGTGGACGGGTAGGGAATGCGTGTGTGGGTGGGGAGAGGTGTGTGGTGTGTGGGTGAGGTATGTGTGTGTTTTGTGGTGTGTGAGTGGGGGTATGTGGGGTGGATGGGTAAGGGTATCTGTGTGGGTGTGGGTGGGAATATTGTGTGGTATCTGGGTGGGGGATATGTGTGTGGTGTGTAAGTGGAGATGTGTTGGTGAGGGATATGTGTGTGTATGTGTGGTGCGTGGGTTGGGAATATTGCGTGGTAGGGGGTGTATGTGATGTGCGGGTGGGGGATTGGGTTAAGGCATGTGTGGGTGGGTGGAAGTTGTATGTGTGGGTGGTGGGGTGTGTGTGAGTGGTTTGGGGATGTATGGGTGGTTAGGGAGATGTGTGTGTGTGTGGGGGGGGGGGGGGGTAGGGACATGTCAGTTGGTGGGGATGTGTGTGTATGGTTTGGGGATGTGTGAGTGGATGTGCGATGTGTGGGTTGGTAGGGGGATTGTGTGCGTGGGAGGGGAATATGTGGTCGATGGAGATGTGGCTGGGGGATGGGTGGTTTGAGGTGTGGGTGGGGAGAGGATGTGTGGGTTAGGATGTGGATGGGCGTGGGATGTGTGGGTTAGTGGGGGAATGTTTGTGGGTGGCGAGTGTGTTTTGGTTGGGGGATCAGATGAGGGTAGTGTGTGTGGGTGGGGGATGTGCGCGAGGGGGATGGGTCGGTTGGTGGGGTATGTATGTGTCCCTGGTGTGCGTGTGTGTGGGTAGGTGGGGGTGTGTGTGTGGGTGGGGTGATGTACGGATAAGTGGGAGATGGGCCTCATAACATGGCAATAAGCCTTGTTTATGTTTACAACATTCATTTCACAATGTTTATTTTTCTTCCTGTGTAAATGTATAATGCTCTTGATGAATGAAAGACGAGTGATTGGAAGGGCCGAATGTGAGACGGGCCTGCGCGCCCAATTTGTGACCCTAATAAAGTTGATTTGATTTGATTTGATGTGATTTTAAGTCTGTGATTCTAGGACTGACCGTGTCTCGCAGTGGTAACACAGCTTTGCGACGAATAAAGAGTCTATCAACTTCTTTTACGCATTTTGATATTCGGATATTATAGGGTAGATGCTATGTGATAGCTGATGTAATTTTCTTCTTCATCTACCATATATCCTCTGTTGATCCATAAGTTCTTAACAAACTCACGCCAAGTCATCGTTTCTCCTGCTACCTCATGCAGCTCGACCCAATGTCCTCCCATATTATTCATTTCCGTCTAAAACATCTCATCGCTACGTGTTTGTAGATCGTCTTCCAATTCGCCTGCACCATGGGATCAATTGGAAAGACCCCCTCTACATCTACATTAGCATTAGGTTCTCCCAGTGTGTTTTTCATATAGTGCCATCGTCCATCCATCACGTCTCCAATACGTGCGAGCGTCCGTTCATCTCGTATCGACTCGTCCCAACGCCCATCCATCACGTCTCGAATACGTCCCAGCGTCCATCCATCACGTCTCCACTAAGTTCCAGTGTCCGTTCATCACGTCTCGACTACGTGCCGGCGTCCATTCATCACGTCTCGACTATGTGCCAGCGTCCATCCATCACGTCTCAACTACGTGCCAACGTCTATCCATCACGCCTCGACTAGCTGGAATCTCTCCAGCCCACTCACCAATTTCATCATCAGCCTCTCTGCTATATAACTCCAGTTCTTCTACTCTACACAGGCGAATTTTTTGTGATTTATTGGCAACCGTTTCACTCGCTCACCATTCCCAGATGCACACATCATTACAACGTTAGAGTTAAACATTCTAAGTTTCGCATTAGTTTTAATTTCCATTTAATTTCACGAATTTCCACAGAGCCCCGAAATCCCCACATTAGCTCATTGAATTCATATTTGAATATCTCAATCACTTCCCCCATCCCCGTCCACATTGCTACCGAAATAATTTATGATTCGCCCTCCCGAAGCCAAGCCTCATCTTGGAGTTCAGACCACAAATTGCCTCATCCATTCTCGCTGTTTCTTTCATATGCATTCCATGGCATAGTTTGTGTGACGTCGTATCACACACACACACACACACACACACACACACACACACATGCTTAAAGAGATAGACAGAGTGAGAGATAGAGACAGAGACAGAGAGAGAGAGAGAGAGAGAGAGAGAGAGAGAGAGAGAGAGAGAGAGAGAGAGAATCATCCATAGACACATACACACATGCATACATAATTTGCGCCCATGCCAAATTGTGCTAAAGGATTCACAGGAGTAGCCCATCCTCGTGCAAATTGCTGAGTTAGATCAATGGCATTTCCCTGAAATTCCTTCTTATAAACTTTGCACAAACTTCGTAAAAGTATTTCTACGTTATATTCTGTATTTATAATTTGTCTAGAAAAATATTACTAAAATTACATAGATTTACCATTTGTAAAACACAACAACCCCAATTATAACTATTGGTGGTAGTTATAAGTACAATGGCCAGCTGCTTAAACTTTAGTCGAGTTAAGACAAGTACGTGCAAACTTCAAAATATCCTGTGTAAATATGATATCATTTTACAAAATGTACACGTGGCATAAAATATATTCATGGCGATGAATGTTAGTACGTTATACTATAATTATGTTTTTTAAAAATATACTGTTATAATTGCTGATGTGGGTCTTTTAGAAATAATTATCGTGACCTAAGAAAATAACACCCAGCACAAATTGTATATAAATAATGCGATTGGTTGTATACGCATGTCCTTACTCGAGAATTGTGGTTACGTATTAGTGAAAGGAGTTTGATAACTTGGGATTGGAAATTCGACTTTTCTTTGTTTTCTTGAAAGTAATCTACTTGAAATCACGATGTTATGAGCTTATATTGTACTGTCTCGGCTTGACATGGTTGAACAGTCTAATAATCTAGTATATGTGTTATTTATATTCATAAAAGAAAAGTTAGTTCCATGTCGTTTTACAGGATGTTGCTATCAACCTCAGCATTTTTTGGCTCTTTGTGATTTACTAGCCGGCGCTGTGGCGAAGGAGTTTCAAACACAATTCGCAATCCCTCACAATCCGTTCGAAACACAAGTGTAGGCGATTTGGAAGCTGACCGCCTTGCTCTGGTATCTCATACAATGGTATGAGTGCCGGTCGTTCAGGAAGCAATGGTAAACTACTGAACATACACTTGCAAAAAAGAAAACACTCAAATCGGCCACAAAATGCTGGGGTTGACTGCCACGTCATATAGAGAATATGCTACTAACTTTTTGTGTGTGATTTATTATACGTACTGTCATAGAGTGAAGAAAAAAAAAAGATTGTCGCGTACTGTATTCGACAAACAATAAACGATTGCTCAAATATAGTGAGATGTTAACAATTATACGATTCTAGCTGGTTTTATGCAAACAGAACGAGTTCGTAAATTTTAAATTACTATGCGGATAAAAGATGTTTTAATTGTTTCAGCTCAAATATTATTCATTTATTCACTTCCTATGATATACAACTCTTCAGTATGCACCGAACGAGAATCAGCCAAATATTCCAGGCAATAAATCGTGCAACATATTGTTTGTGACTTCTTTGTTTAGTTTAGTTTAATTTACTAAGGGAACACGTTGTTTGAATTGACTAGACCGTTTTTGCATTCACTAATTTGCCATTTCTTGCTATCATACAGTCGAACTCAACGGAAAACAATCTTCTCCCAACCCTCGACTCCGTATGTCTAACCTTCTACCCGGTATGTCCAACCTTCTACCCGGTATGTCCAACCTTCTACACGGTATGTCCAACCTTCTACAGGGTATGTCCAAACTTCTACACGGTATGTCCAACCTTCTACCAAGTATGTCCAACCTTCTACCAAGTATGCCGAACCTTCTACCCGGTATGTCCAACCTTCTACCCGGTATGTCCAAACTTCTACACGGTATGTCCAACCTTCTACCAAGTATGTCGAACCTTCTACCCGGTATGTCCAACCTTCTACACGGTATGTCCAACCTTCTACCAAGTATGTCCAACCTTCTACCCGGTATGTCCAACCTTCTACACGGTATGTCGAACCTTCTACCAAGTATGTCCAACCTTCTACCCGGTATGTCCAACCTTCTACACGGTATGTCCAACCTTCTACCAAGTATGTCCAACCTTCTACCAAGTATGTCCAACCTTCTACCACGGTATGTCCAACCTTCTACCCGGTATGTCCAACCTTCTACCAAGTATGTCCAACCTTCTACACGGTATGTCCAACCTTCTACACGGTATGTCCAACCTTCTACCCGGTATGTCCAACCTTCTACACGGTATGTCCAACCTTCTACCCGGTATGTCCAACCTTCTACCAAGTATGTCCAACCTTCTACCAAGTATGTCCAACCTTCTACACGGTATGTCCAACCTTCTACCCGGTATGTCCAACCTTCTACCAAGTATGTCCAACCTTCTACCAAGTATGTCCAACCTTCTACACGGTATGTCCAACCTTCTACCAAGTATGTCCAACCTTCTACCCCGTACGTCCAACCTTCTACCAAGTATGTCCAACCTTCTACCCGGTATGTCCAACCTTCTACTAAGTATGTCCAACCTTCTACCCAGTATGTCCAACTTTCTACCCGGTATGTCCAACCTTCTACCAAGTATGTCCAATCTTCTACCAGGTATGTCCAATCTTCTACATGGTATGTCCAACCTTCTACACGGTATGTTCAACCTTCTACCCGGTATGTCCAACTTTCTACCAAGTATGTCCAACCTTCTACCCGGTATGTCCAACCTTCTACCAAGTATGTCCAACCTTCTACCCGGTATGTCGAATCTTCTATCCGGTATGTCCAACCTTCTATCCGGTATGTCCAACCTTCTACCAAGTATGTCGAACCTTCTACCCCATACGTCCAACCTTCTACCAAGTATGTCCAACCTTCTACCCGGTATGTCCAACCTTCTACCAAGTATGTCGAACCTTCTACCAAGTATGTCGAACCTTCTACCCGGTATGTCCAACCTTCTACCCGGTATGTCCAACCTTCTACCAAGTATGTCCAACCTTCTACCCGGTATGTCCAACCTTCTACCCGGTATGTCCAACCTTCTACCAAGTATGTCGAACCTTCTACCCGGTATGTCCAACCTTCTACCCGGTATGTCCAACCTTCTACCAAGTATGTCGAACCTTCTACCCGGTATGTCCAACCTTCTACCAAGTATGTCGAACCTTCTACCCGGTATGTCCAACCTTCTACCAAGTATGTCCAACCTTCTACCCGGTATGTCCAACCTTCTACCAAGTATGTCGAACCTTCTACCCGGTATGTCCAACCTTCTACCCGGTATGTCCAACCTTCTACACGGTATGTCCAACCTTCTACCCGGAATGTCCAACCTTCTACCCGGTATGTCCAACCTTCTACCAAGTATGTCGAACCTTCTACCCGGTATGTCCAACCTTCTACCCGGTATGTCCAACCTTCTACCAAGTATGTCAAACCTTCTACCCGGTAATGCCAAAATTCTACCTGGTATGTCCAACCTTCTACCCGGTATGTCCAACCTTCTATCCAGTATGTGCAACCTTCTACCCGGTATGTCCAACCTTCTACCGGTATGTCCAACCTTCTACCAAGTATGTCGAACCTTCTACCCGGTATGTCCAACCTTCTACCCGGTATGTCCAACCTTCTACCCGGTATGTCCAACCTTCTACCCAGTATGTCCAACCTTCTACCCGGTATGTCCAACCTTCTATCCGGTATGTCCAACCTTCTACCCGGTATGTGCAACCTTCTACCCGGTATGTCCAACCTTCTACCCGGTATGTCCAACCTTCTACCCGGTATGTCGAACCTTCTACCCGGTATGTCCAACCTTCTACCCGGTATGTCGAACCTTCTACCCGGTATGTCCAACCTTCTTCCCGGTATGTCGAACCTTCTATCCGGTATGTCCAACCTTCTACCCAGTATGTCGAACCTTCTACCCCGTATGTCGAACCTTCTACCCGGTATGTCAAACCTTCTATCCGGTATGTCCAACCTTCTACCCGGTATGTCGAACCTTCTACCCGGTATGTCGAACCTTCTATCCGGTATGTCGAACCTTCTACCAAGTATGTCGAACCTTCTACCCGGTATGTCCAACCTTCTACCAAGTATGTCGAACCTTCTACCCGGTATGTCCAACCTTCTACCAAGTATGTCGAACCTTCTACCCGGTATGTCCAACTTTCTACCCGGTATGTCCAACCTTCTACCAAGTATGTCCAACCTTCTACCCGGTATGTCCAACCTTCTACCCGGTATGTCCAAACTTCTACCAAGTATGTCCAATCTTCTACCCGGTATGTCCAACCTTCTACATGGTATGTCCACCCTTCTACACGGTATGTCCAACCTTCTACCCGGTATGTCCAACTTTCTACCAAGTATGTCCAACCTTCTACCCAGGTATGTCCAACCTTCTACCAAGTATGTCCAAACTTCTACCCGGTATGTGCAACCTTCTACCCGGTATGTCCAACCTTCTACCCGGTATGTCGAACCTTCTACCAAGTATGTCGAACCTTCTACCCGGTATGTCCAACCTTCTACCAAGTATGTCGAACCTTCTACCCCGTACGTCCAACCTTCTACCAAGTATGTCCAACCTTCTACCCGGTATGTCCAACCTTCTACCAAGTATGTCGAACCTTCTACCAAGTATGTCAAACCTTCTACCCGGTATGTCCAACCTTCTACCCGGAACGTCCAACCTTCTACCAAGTATGTCCAACCTTCTACCCGGTATGTCCAACCTTCTACCAAGTATGTCGAACCTTCTACCCGGTATGTCCAACCTTCTATCCGGTATGTCCAACCTTCTACCAAGTATGTCAAACCTTCTACCCGGTATGTCCAACCTTCTACCCGGTATGTCCAACCTTCTATCCGGTATGTGCAACCTTCTACCCGGTATGTCCAACCTTCTACCCGGTATGTCAAACCTTCTACCCAGTATGTCCAACCTTCTACCCGGTATGTCCAACCTTCTACCCGGTATGTCCAACCTTCTACCCGGTATGTCGAACCTTCTACCCGGTATGTCCAACCTTCTACCCGGTATGTCGAACCTTCTACCCGGTATGTCCAATCTTCTACCCGGTATGTCGAACCTTCTACCCGGTATGTCCAACCTTCTACCCGGTATGTCCAACCTTCTACCCAGTATGTCCAACCTTCTACCAAGTATGTCGAACCTTCTACCCGGTATGTCCAACCTTCTACCAAGTATGTCGAACCTTCTACCCGGTATGTCCAACCTTCTACCCGGTATGTCCAACCTTCTACCAAGTATGTCGAACCTTCTACCCGGTATGTCCAACCTTCTATCCGGTATGTCCAACCTTCTACCCGGTATGTCAAACCTTCTATCCGGTATGTCAAACCTTCTACCCGGTATGTCGAACCTTCTACCCGGTATGTCGAACCTTCTATCCGGTATGTCGAACCTTCTACCCGGTATGTTGAACCTTCTACCCGGTATGTCCAACCTTCTACCCGGTATGTCCAACCTTCTACCCGGTATGTCCAACCTTCTACCAAGTATGTCGAACCTTCTACCCGGTAAGTCGAACCTTCTACCAAGTATGTCGAACCTTCTACCCGGTATGTTGAACCTTCTACCCAGTATGTCAAACCTTCTACCCAGTATGTCGAACCTTCTACCCGCTATGTCCAACCTTCTACCCGGTATGTCGAACCTTCTACCCGGTATGTCTAACCTTCTACCCGGTATGTCGAACCTTCTACCCAGTATGTCCAACCTTCTACCCGGTATGTCCAACCTTCTACCCGGTATGTCCAACCTTCTACCAAGTATGTCTAATCTTCTACCCGGTATGTCCAACCTTCTACCCGGTATGTCGAACCTTCTATCCGGTATGTCGAACCTTCTACCCAGTATGTCGAACCTTCTATCCGGTATGTCGAACCTTCTACCAAGTATGTCGAACCTTCTACCCGGTATGTCCAACCTTCTACCAAGTATGTCGAACCTTCTACCCGGTATGTCGAACCTTCTACCCGGTATGTCGAACCTTCTACCCGGTATGTCGAACCTTCTATCCGGTATGTCGAACCTTCTACCAAGTATGTTGAACCTTCTACCCGGTATGTCAAAAATTCTACCAAGTATGTCTAACCTTCTACCCGGTATGTCAAACCTTCTATCTGGTATGTCGAACCTTCTACCAAGTATGTCAAACCTTCTACCCGGTATGTCGAACCTTCTACCCGGTATGTCAAACCTTCTATCCGGTATGTCGAACCTTCTACCCGGTATGTCGAACCTTCTGTCCGGTATGTCGAACCTTCTACCAAGTATGTCGAACCTTCTACCCGGTATGTTCAACCTTCTACCCGGTATGTCCAACCTTCTACCCAGTATGTCCAACCTTCTACCCCGTATGTCCAGCCTTCTACCCGGTATGTCGAACCTTCTACCCGGTATGTCGAACCTTCTATCCGGTATGTCGAACCTTCTACCCGGTATGTCCAACCTTCTACCAAGTATGTCGAACCTTCTATCCGGTATGTCCAACCTTCTATCCGGTATGTCGAACCTTCTACCCGGTATGTCCAACCTTCTACCAAGTATGTCGAACCTTCTATCCGGTATGTCCAACCTTCTACCCGGTATGTCCAACCTTCTACCCGGTATGTCGAACCTTCTACCAAGTATGTCCAACCTTCTACCCGGTATGTCGAACCTTCTACCCGGTATGTCAAACCTTCTACCCAGTATGTCGAACCTTCTACCCGGTATGTCCAACCTTCTACCATGTATGTCGAACCTTCTATCTGGTATGTCGAACCTTCTACCCGGTATGTCAAACCTTCTATCCGGTATGTCAAACCTTCTACCCGGTATGTCGAACCTTCTACCCGGTATGTCGAACCTTCTACCCGGTATGTCCAACCTTCTACCAAGTATGTCGAACCTTCTATCCGGTATGTCGAACCTTCTACCCGGTATGTCGAACCTTCTATCCGGTATGTCCAACCTTCTATCCGGTATGTCGAACCTTCTACCCGGTATGTCCAACCTTCTACCAAGTATGTCGAACCTTCTATCCGGTATGTCCAACCTTCTATCCGGTATGTCCAACCTTCTACCCGGTATGTCGAAACCTTCTACCATGGTATGTCCACCCTTCTACCCGGTATGTCGAAACCTTCTACCAGGTATGTCGAACCTTCTACCCGGTATGTCGAACCTTCTACCCGGTATGTCCAACCTTCTACCAAGTATGTCGAACCTTCTATCCGGTATGTCGAACCTTCTATCCGGTATGTCGAACCTTCTATCCCGGTATGTCAAACCTTCTACCCGGTATGTCGAACCTTCTATCCTGGTATGTCGAACCTTCTATCCGGTATGTTGAACCTTCTATCCGGTATGTTAAACCTTGTACCCGGTATGTCCAACCTTCTATCCGGTTTGCCAAACCTTCTACCCAGTATGTCGAACCTTCTATCCGGTATGTTAAACCTTTTACCCGGTATGTCGAACCTTCTACCAGGTTTGTCGAACTTTCATTTGATATGTCAAACCTTCTGCTCTGTATATGGAACCTTATATCTGGTTTGTCGAACCTTCTACCCGGTATGTCGAACACTCGACCTGGTATGTCGAACACATGTCGGGGAATTAGCTTCTGTTAACGGAAAACCGCCGGTCTCCCTGGCCTAGGGTTTGCGACTTTCTCCGTAATCCCGTATACCCTCGTTAGTAACGTGACGTGTGTGAGAATCGGTGGCGGTTCTCTCCGCGTCGGTAACTTAGGGGTATGTGAGCCGGTCGCTCAGAAAGCAATGGCAAACTACTGAGCGTAATCTTGCCAAGAAATCAACAATCAGCTGAAAGATGCTGATGTTGTCAGCGATGTCCTGTAAAGGATATGCGAACACCAAGAAAAAAAGAAACACACACACAAAACAAACGGAAAACCGGGTACTGGTAATGGTTATTCACACAGAAATGATCGTCGACTGGAAGAAACAGACATATTTTATTTGCTATCGTGCGTGACACTCTGTTTGCATGGGTGTGTGTTTTTTGCTGTGTCTCTG
Source organism: Cepaea nemoralis (assembly GCA_014155875.1). Classification (NCBI taxonomy): domain Eukaryota; kingdom Metazoa; phylum Mollusca; class Gastropoda; order Stylommatophora; family Helicidae; genus Cepaea; species Cepaea nemoralis. Next base: position 248,243 of record JACEFZ010018628.1, read on the forward strand.
TCTCCAACGCCCTAATTGTTAGAGGAAATACTAGGGTCCTTCCTGGATCATATAACCCATGATTTGAGAGTGCGTTGGGTAGTGTCGCTGTCATTGGTTAGTTTAAACTTAAAACTGGAATTCCGACCCGAAGTTCTTTTCTCGCAGTAATGTTTTTAAACAATCAATCAATCATGTGCCATGCCGGAAAGCGTTGGCGGTCATGATAGCGATAGCGTATTTGACACTTTACACCAGTATGTCCAGACATGTTTGCCAAATAATCGAATACAACTGTTACTTCTGTCAATGGAAGCAAACGGCTGTGGTAACCGTTCGTGTCCTATAGCTATTAAATACATTCTCGTACTTGAAGAATTCTGTATTATAAATCATTTGATTCGGAAAGAATCCATATTTTAAACAGGACTGTATCAGATTTCTAGCACTGTTTAAACCGTGTCTGCTGAATTATTATATGTGGTCTTGCATAAAGATGGTACATCTGGTATCTGTCTAACACAACACATTTAAAAACTTAGAACGCCGTCATCATCTTCTTCTTCTTCTTCTTCTTCTTCTTCTTCTTCTTCTGCTTCTGCTTCTGCTTCTGCTTCTGCTTCTTCTTCTTCTTCTTCTTCTTCTTCTTCTTCTTCTTCTTCTTCTTCTTCTTCTTCTTCTTCTTCTTCTTCTTCTTCTTCTTCTTCTTCTTCTTCTTCTTCGTTCTTCCTTCTTCTTCTTCTTCGTTCTTCCTTCTTCTTCTTCTTCTTCTTCTTCTTCTTCTTCTTCTTCTTCTTCTTCTTCTTCTTCTTCTTCTTCTTCTTCTTCTTCTTCTTCTTCTTCTTCTTCTTCTTCTTCTGTTCTTTATCTCTCATTGGAACATAGACCCTCAACCAAACCACGCTAATCCATCCTATTTTTGCTATCTCTTGCAGCTCCTCTATGATGCCCTCCGCTATGATTCGCCTCTGTCTACATCTCTTTTCCGTGTTTTTTATTTAGATCTTCCTCTATATCGTTTGACTTGTCGATTCCAGTCGAGAGAGTGCTAGTTAGTTATATTGTCTCACAAGTTTTCTCTCCCATACAGTGCGTACCGGTTTAATATTGGAGTTAAAATTTAAAATTCGATTCTATGTTTACCTTCCTTTAACTTCCACACATTTTCTACTGCTATGAAAGCTCCTCTTGTCTTTTATATTCTTATTTTAATAACTCAGTCTGTTCTCCCATTTTTCTCTACGTTTCTTACTAAAAGGTCTAACTGACCGGTGTAGAGGTTGAACCCGTTACCGCGTCATCGACGCACCGGATGTTTAAGAACGAGGGTTCTTATCCATTCGGCTATACTGACCTCAAACGGTAAGATGACAACGGATGTGTTAAGAACAACAATTATATTACCTAACAATAATATTACCATCTGCAGGTTGTTGTTTTGTTTTTTTTCATATCCCTTACATGACGATGCTGTCAACATCATCATTTTTCAGCTGCTGTTGATGTACTAAGCAAGATTACGCTCAGTAGTTTGTCATTGCTTTCTGAGCGACCGGCTCACATACCCAGTAAGTTACCAACGCGGCGAGAACCGCTACTGATTGTCGCACAGGTTACGTTATTCACGAGAAAATACGGGATTACGGAGAAAGACCCCCTAGGCTAATGAGACTGCCGGATATCGACTTCCAAATAAAAGAGCGATTCTCACTTTCAACATTGATTACCAAAGTAATTCCACTGCAGAAGTCTCTCTTGGCTTTACTATATCTTCTGAGCCATTACCAGTTTGCAAGACTAACTTGATAACAATAAATCGTCCTCCTAATTAAAAAAAAATTCTACAGAAGTCAATGCAATTCCTGTAGAAAATACGTTAGAATGTGCACCATTGTATGTTTATCTGGTTAAAGTTACCTGGTACGTGATAGTTGTTCTGTAATCAAGCATTGGCGTGCTAGGTCCTGTGTCCTATCTACTTAGTGGTATCTGTCTATTTAGGTGCGGCCTTAAAAACCCCGCCATCTTCATTATGGACATGACAATAGCCGACAACCTCTGCCTTCTTGGAGCTGTTAACATCACCTTTATACTCAAGCTTGTTCCTAAAATATTCTCGTCTGGGACATACTTGTGGGAATATTCCAAAAGTGCATCTTTCGCTTGTTACATTTATGGGGTCGCTTGTCGGTGCTCGAGTGCATACGGAATTTACGTGAGTGCTGCTTTATGCACTGTAGTTACAATAGAGCATTTGTTAGCCGTGTACTTCCCCCGTCATGTTATAAATATACTAACACCTACTAGAGCCTGGTTGGTCTGCTATGGCTGTTTTCTTATTTAGTGTCCTATTGAGTATTTACGGCATCAGCTGGTATGTGTCTGGCTACAGAGATGGCAATTAGTGGAACATCTATGGCGGTGAAATGCGATTTATTGAGTTCAAATTAGTATTGTATTCGTCATATATGTGGCTTCAATATCTGGAAAATGTGTCCCACTAGCAATTGTTATATTTGGGCCCATTGTTATAGGTAAGAGAAGTAAACGGCTGCAGCAGGATATAACAATGGGAAATGAAAACAATTAGGTATGTGTGTATGTGAACAAGTGAGAGATATTAAACACAGACACATTCAGCTGTGAACATTCTGTCTTTGTTTAGTAATAACTCACTTTTTCGCAGGAGTTACAATACTTAGCTGTTTATTTTTTTTCCATTTTCATAGCTATCAAGGTCATTATCATAATTATCAAAATCATTATCATCATCATCATCATCATCATCATCATCATCATCATCATCATCATCATCATTATCATCATCATCGTTGTCATCTTCCACTTTTTTCGTCAATCGTCGTGGGGAGGAATAATTGGTGTTCCAGCGCCCCATGGGTAGCAATGGATAGTGTCATTCCGTGTGATTGTAGAATGTCTTTGATGTCGTCAATCCATTTTCTTCTCGGACGTCCTCTTGCTCTCGTAGCAGATCTTCTTTTAAGTAGTGCCAGTGCTGGTAGTTGATGGTGTTGCATTCTTGCGAGATGGCCAAACCATTTGATCTTCTGTCTTTCAATAAATGTTGCACAAGGTGTTGATCCCACTGTCTGTCTGATAACAACATTTCTTTCTCGGTCTTGGATCGTTAAGTTGGCAATTCTCTGCAGGCATCTCATCTCAAAGGTGTTGATGTTGCAAAAGTGTTATTTGGATAATGTCCAAGTTTGAGATTGGTAGCATAGGGTTGGTGTGAATATGCTGCTTATTTTCTGTCGTTTTGCGGACATGGTTATATTTGGATGTTTCAGTATGAGTGATAGTTGATGTCAATGTGTTGTTGGTAACTAATGACCCAAGATATTCGAAATTTTCCACCACCTCCAATTTTTCCTTATTAACATATTTGCTCATTGTGCACGTTCAAAATCTATAGGTAGTCTGGAATCCAAAAGAGAAGATCGAGTAGACCACAGCACGGCTAAATTTAAATATTAGAATTGTTAGTTGCATATCTTTTTACAGGACATAACAGTCAACTCCGCTATTTTTTGGCTGGTTGTGATTCCTGGGCAAGTGTTTACGTTCAGTAGTTTGCCATTGCTTTCTGAACGACCGGCTCTCACACCGCTGTATCGAAACCAACGCAAAGCGGTCTGCTTTAAAATCGCCCGCAGATGTGTTTTCGAAAGCGGTATTCGGGATTTCGAATTGCACAGAGCCGGCCAAAATTAGACATGTACCCAGAAAAGAATATTGTAGCTCGAGTGATTCTTTCATCGTCCGTGTGGTACAGTGCCCAATCAGGAAGCAATGAACAGTAACATTATAACCTTGTATGTATGTCGTAAGACGTGACCCAGGAGTGTGGTGTGAGGCTATCTACCCCACCCCGTAGAAAGCTTTAGCTGCTTACTAAAGGTTTAACAACACAACACACTGAGAACATGTAAATTTTAAAATAAATTAAAAAAAAAAAAAATTATGCGTAGTTGATTTACATGTGTTATTTATTAAAACAGACTTTCATGTTCATTTGCGAAAAATGTATGGATACTTCTTCTTTTTCTTCTGCGTTAATCCAGGGTCTTTTTTCAGACGTAATTGCAGTATGTCTGGTTATGCGCCCTTAGGTCAACACTTCCGACTTTAGCGGGCGTTTGTTGACCGGGTTAGCCTTCCCGGGTGTTTCTCACTGTTGTGGTTCTGTCCACATCCCAGCTTTTCAGAGTCGAAAACTTCATGGTCGACCCTCAAGGGGAGGCAAGGGCAGTTCATGGGCATTATTCGCCATCCAAGGAGGCTTCCATAATTGTAGAGCCGACACATAGCACTCTGGTACTGGGCTCACCCAAGGAATCACCACTTCCAGCACATGGCTGCTTTAATTCTTCACTTCCATGTATTGGGCATTTCGTCCCCGCGCCGATGTCCACTCAGCGAGCTTTCGGTTCGGACTTTTTACGAAGGACATTCCATTCTCACTCGGACGTTTTTGCGTTGTGTCAATTTTATTTGCACCCTTAGGCCGGCACATCCGACTTCTGCTTGCGTTTTTGATTAAATGATCCTTCCTGGGGGTATAGATACTATATTGTCCATTTATGTTTAACATATATTAAACAGCCTATGTGCTGGCACCGGGGTAGAGGGTTCATTCTATATATCGGTCAGTTGGACTTAAAAGAAAGTGTCTTAAAAGTGGACAGGGTCGACTTCATTGCACCGGGTTTTATCCCATATGGCTCGGTCTCTTTCCGCAGCTCTTGAAAGCGTCGCACAAAGCACGAACTCCGTAGCTCTATCGACGACCCACAGGAGTCTCCGAAAATTTTAACTCGTGCACCGAAGGACGCGGCCCGGAATCGAACCCACAACCTTCAGAGCCCGAGTTAAACGGCTTGGCCACTTCGCCACGAAGTCTCCTTGTTGGACTTAAACGTGGATTTCTCGTTCAGAAAGTAATGGACGTTTTTTCTCATATCCTTTACAAGACATTACAATCAACACCAGCATGTTTCAGCTCTGTTGATATGGAAAGTTTTACGTTCAATAGTTTGCCATTGCTTTCTGGACAACTGGCTCACATACCTCGTAAGTAACCAACGCGACGCGATCCATAGACGCTACTGAACGTAAAATTCCCTGGAAAATGAACAAGCGTTGATCGCAACGTAAAGCTAATGACATTCAAGATTTCAATGTGAAGCTGTGTTGTTGTTGTCTTTTGTGAACTTAGGACACTTCTCGCGACTTGGGGCGTAATGGCGCCAACTCCATTTTATATCGACCAGCAATGTAAGCGTTACATTGTTTTCAACCAGTAGGTTTTTCGGTTGACATATCCTCATAGAATATGTTTATGAGGTGACTCAGCCTCGTGGATTAGTTACTGTACTAGAATTATCTCGAGCAGCGATTCTCTGTGTTGTTGACCCATCTAAAATGGGCGCCAAGAAATGTTTCGGAAATTAGAGGCCACCATCAGATTTTCTAGGTCTGAGAGCACAAGGAGGCCAGTCTGTTCCTCCCGTAGCGAAAGTTGAGGTCTGGCATTGAACCTTCGTCCGACCAAGCCCATAACATTGTGAGGGTAAGATCCTAACCGCTACTCCAATGGGTCTGCACATATTACAGATTATTAATTATTTCTGTTCCAAGTAACACACTATGTGTGATTTGATATTGTCATTGTGTATCAATAAACGCACAGTGTTATTACATCTTTTAGTTTGGTCTGAATATATTAAGAAAATATCGCTAGAACATTTTAATATGCAGTAGGTTGCGTCTTTGAAAGTACTACACGCAACGTTTTTTTATTTTTTTTATTTTTATTTTGGTCGTTGTGTCCCATTGAATCTTCTACGAAATCTTCTGGGACAGAGATTTAAGAACACGGAATCTGTGTTTTATTTTTCATAGAAAATATCTTTTGTTGGGATTCGAAGTAGCGTAATGACTAGAGGCTACTTTGGAGGTAGCGGGGGTAACGGAGTTACTAGACGCTCGCTTCCAGGCCGCATGGTCTAAGGTTCGAATCTGCGTAGGGACTGATATTTTTTTTTTTTTTTTTTCACAATTGACTTGTACTCCTCGGTCGAGCCAGCCTAACGCGGGCAACGGGAAACGTCTTGGGAAGTAATTCTGACCGGCCTGATACTGGCAATATCACCCATCGAGTGCTAACTGCTCTACACAAATATCAGCTTAGCAGCATATGTCAAATGGGCGTGTAAACAATCCTATTTTATATCTGTTGCTCTCAAGTTGGATGCTGAAATACATCTTACCAAACCTCCACCTTTTAAGAGTGGAAGATTTTGATCATATCAACAATGTTCGGTGTAATTATTGTACAAAAATCAAGATTCCAACAGTCTGAGTTTCTTACAAACCCACCTCGAAATCATAAAATTCCTCCTAGGAAAATTCCTCCATGGTTGAGAACCTCAAGAATGGATCAATAACAAACGCGACAGTTCTAGACATTTAAAGATTTGAGCACAACCCATAACTGGCAACGCTGATCGTATTCCGGTACGAATCTAAGGCCTTGTCCACGTCAAGGAGCCTAAGGTCCGTACCGGAATACGATTAGCGTTGCCAGTTTTGGGTTGTGCTCAATCTTTAAATCTCAAATCCCGAAACAAACAATTAAATCAAGTTCTAGACATACCAATGACTTCAGACGTTCATCCAGATTCCAGATGATGCCATTGTAGGACACCGTCTGTTTAGATGTGTAATCGAACATACACAACCAATACATCTGTGTTATCTTTGTGCCAGGGCGTGCGGGTGTAAGCGAAAACGAACGATCAGATAGGCTTGTGGGCTTGGCTGTGCAGAGGAGCGAATGAGAGTTCATAACCATCATGTGCCGTGCTGATAAGCGTGGGTGATCATATTTTGCACATCTCACACGACCACAAGAGTCGAGGATCAGCTCCGTGTTCCTGTCTCGACCGTGCCTCGCGACCAAGCCATTCATATATTTACTTCTCTGCCTTTCATGTGTTCTTTTCACCTCAATCTTGTGAGCTCGATGAGCAAAGGACCATTCTAACATCCTGGACGTCCTCGGGAAGGCAGGATGAGTAAATGACTCAAAAGATGGATGTGACTCTCAAGACTGCGAGAAAGAGTATCAAGTCAGACGAGGTGACGTTAGACAAGATCGTCATGCGTGGAACCAAAGAAGAATATCCAATCCATACAGAACTTATGACGTCAGTCGCTACACGCTAAGGGGAATGCTGAGGAGGGGATCGAAGCACTGAGGACTAATAGTTCGACGTGCATTGATATGATGACTAATTAACACCACAGAAACAAACCATAAAGCTGTTTTACTCAAACCTACTACAAAAAATGCCCAAGTATCGACGATTCTCCAATATAACTCATAGCAGGAACTAGAGATAACTTTACCATGAAGTTAAGGCCTTATCTTATAAATGATCGCGAAAATTGTACAGTCCAATGGGGATATTGGCAACACATGTGTTTGTGGTGGCGAGAGGGTAACAGTTCGAACGGTTCGAACCCGACAATGTGACAGAAAGTGTCACATGATTGTGGAAGATAAGGCATAGAATGTCACCTGATTGGTTTCCTAGCAGATGTCTTAGCTGATGAAGATCTGACAGGGATTGAGTAGCGACGAAGATTGATTCATGACAGGTGGTAACAGGCTGATTAACGTCCGGCCTCTGAAGAGATGACCGTTAAGGAATAGGGTTCAACCATGGGGTGCACAGCAAAATGACTTCACAGATTAAGCGCGGATTGATTATTCTAATTTCACAGTTCATAAGTGCAATTGAAGAAAAATAAAAGTAAAAGACCCTTTTAAACTGCCTGACGCGTATTGGGTATAAGATGCAAACCCCATACATTTATACAGCAACCAGCACTAGTTGTGTGGTGTGATAGCTACCTTACCGGCTACCTTTTATACAGCAATCAGCACTAGTTGTGTGGTGTGATAGCTACCTTACCGGCTACCTTTTATACAGCAATCAGCACTAGTTGTGTGGTGTGATAGCTACCTTACCGGCTACCTTTTATACAGCAATCAACACTAGTTGTGTGGTGTGATAGCTACCTTACCGACTACCTTTTATACAGCAACCAGCACTAGTTGTGTGGTGTGATAGCTACCTTACCGGCTACCTTTTATACAGCAACCAGCACTAGTTGTGTGGTGTGATAGCTACCTTACCGGCTACCTTTTATACAGCAATCAGCACTAGTTGTGTGGTGTGATAGCTACCTTACCGGCTACCTTTTATACAGCAATCAGCACTAGTTGTGTGGTGTGATAGCTACCTTACCGGCTACCTTTTATACAGCAATCAGCACTAGTTGTGTGGTGTGATAGCTACCTTACCGGCTACCTTTTATACAGCAATCAGCACTAGTTGTGTGGTGTGATAGCTACCTTACCGGCTACCTTTTATACAGCAACCAGCACTAGTTGTGTGGTGTGATAGCTACCTTTCCGGCTACCTTTTATACAGCAACCAGCACTAGTTGTGTGGTGTGATAGCTACCTTACCGGCTACCTTTTATACAGCAATCAGCACTAGTTGTGTGGTGTGATAGCTACCTTACCGGCTACCTTTTATACAGCAATCAGCACTAGTTGTGTGGTGTGATAGCTACCTTACCGGCTACCTTTTATACAGCAATCAGCACTAGTTGTGTGGTGTGATAGCTACCTTACCGGCTACCTTTTATACAGCAACCAGCACTAGTTGTGTGGTGTGATAGCTACCTTACCGGCTACCTTTTATACAGCAACCAGCACTAGTTGTGTGGTGTGATAGCTACCTTACCGGCTACCTTTTATACAGCAACCAGCACTAGTTGTGTGGTGTGATAGCTACCTTACCGGCTACCTTTTATACAGCAACCAGCACTAGTTGTGTGGTGTGATAGCTACTTTACCGGCTACCTTTTATACAGCAATCAGCACTAGTTGTGTGGTGTGATAGCTACCTTACCGGCTACCTTTTATACAGCAATCAGCACTAGTTGTGTGGTGTGATAGCTATCTTACCGGCTACCTTTTATACAGCAACCCGCACTAGTTGTGTGGTGTGATAGATACTTTACCGGCTACCTTTTATACAGCAATCAGCACTAGTTGTGTGGTGTGATAGCTACCTTACCGGCTACCTTTTATACAGCAACCAGCACTAGTTGTGTGGTGTGATAGCTACCTTACCGGCTACCTTTTATACAGCAACCAGCACTAGTTGTGTGGTGTGATAGCTACCTTACCGGCTACCTTTTATACAGCAATCAGCACTAGTTGTGTGGTGTGATAGCTACCTTACCGGCTACCTTTTATACAGCAATCAGCACTAGTTGTGTGGTGTGATAGCTACCTTACCGGCTACCTTTTATACAGCAATCAGCACTAGTTGTGTGGTGTGATAGCTACCTTACCGGATACCTTTTATACAGCAATCAGCACTAGTTGTGTGGTGTGATAGCTACCTTACCGGCTACCTTTTATACAGCAATCAGCACTAGTTGTGTGGTGTGATAGCTACCTTACCGGCTACCTTTTATACAGCAATCAGCACTAGTTGTGTGGTGTGATAGCTACCTTACCGGCTACCTTTTATACAGCAACCAGCACTAGTTGTGTGGTGTGATAGCTACCTTACCGGCTACCTTTTATACAGCAATCAGCACTAGTTGTGTGGTGTGATAGCTACCTTACCGGCTACCTTTTATACAGCAATCAGCACTAGTTGTGTGGTGTGATAGCTACCTTACCGGCTACCTTTTATACAGCAATCAGCACTAGTTGTGTGGTGTGATAGCTACCTTACCGGCTACCTTTTATACAGCAATCAGCACTAGTTGTGTGGTGTGATAGCTACCTTACCGGCTACCTTTTATACATCAATCAGCACTAGTTGTGTGGTGTGATAGCTACCTTACCGGCTACGTTTTATACAGCAACCAGCACTAGTTGTGTGGTGTGATAGCTACCTTACCGGCTACCTTTTATACAGCAATCAGCACTAGTTGTGTGGTGTGATAGCTACCTTACCGGCTACCTTTTATACAGCAACCAGCACTAGTTGTGTGGTGTGATAGATACTTTACCGGCTACCTTTTATACAGCAATCAGCACTAGTTGTGTGGTGTGATAGCTACCTTACCGGCTACCTTTTATACAGCAACCAGCACTAGTTGTGTGGTGTGATAGCTACCTTACCGGCTACCTTTTATACAGCAACCAGCACTAGTTGTGTGGTGTGATAGCTACCTTACCGGCTACCTTTTATACAGCAATCAGCACTAGTTGTGTGGTGTGTGTGATAGCTACCTTACCGGCTACCTTTTATACAGCAATCAGCACTAGTTGTGTGGTGTGATAGCTACCTTACCGGCTACCTTTTATACAGCAACCAGCACTAGCTGTGTCGTGTGATAGCTACCTTACCGGCTGCCTTTTATACAGCAATCAGCACTAGCTATGTCGTGTGATAGCAACTTTACCGGCTGCCTTTTATACAGCAACCAGCACTAGTTGTGTCGTGTGATAGCTACCTTACCGGCTGCCTTTTCTTCCCGGGATATTTCTTCTTCTGTCCAATAATTTCCCTGGGGGGATATGTCTTGTTATATTGTCCCCAGGTATTCTCAGTGTGTGTCCCAGGCATTTGCTGTCTAGTTATATTGTCCCTAGGTTTTCTCAATGTGTATCCCATAACATTTGGTGTCTAGTTATATTGTCCTCATGTTGTCTCAGTGTGTGTCCCAGACATTTGATATCTAGTTATATTGTCCCCAGGTGGTCCCTGTGTGTCCCAGACATTTGCTGTCTAGTTATATTGTCCCCGGGTTTTCTCAGTGTGTGTCCCAGACATTTGCTGACTAGTTATATTGTCCCCAGGTGTTCCCTGTGTGTCCCAGACATTTGCTGTCTAGTTATATTGTCCCCGGGTTTTCTCAGTGTGTGTCCCCAGACATTTGCTGACTAGTTATATTGTCCTCATGTTGTCTCAGTGTGTTTCCCAGACATTTGCTATCTAGTTATATTGTCCCCGGGTTTTCTCAGTGTGTGTGCCAGACATTTGATGTCTAGTTATATTGTCAACAGGTGTTCCCAGTGTGTGTCCCAGACATTTGCTGTCTAGTTATTTTTTCATTGTTTGTCCCAGGGGATTTGCTATCTATTTATATTGTCCTTAAGTTTTCTCAGTGTGTGTCCCATGACGTTTGCTGTGTAGTTATATAGTCCTCAGGTTTTCTCCTAGTGTGTCCCAGGACATTTGCTGTCTATTTATATTGTCGTCAAGTTTTTTCAGTGTGTGTCCCTGCACATTTGCTACCTAGTTATATCGTTCTCAGGTTTTCTCAGTGTGTATCACATAACATGCCGGCTCAGTGGCTAAAGGCTTGCGAGCGCGGTTCGTGAGCCGGGTATCAGACGTTCGAAGCTCAGCTGCGACCGATTTGTGCAGCAGATCGTGTCGCGTTGTGTTATAACGTGCTGGTATGGGAGCCGGTCGTTCAGAAAGCAATGGCAAACTACTGAACGTAGCACTTGCCTAGTACATCAACAAGAGCTGAAAAATGCTGGTGTTGACTGCAACGTCCCGTAAGGGATACGCAACTTTAAAAAAAAAAATCACATAACATTTACTGTCTAGTTATATTGTCCCCAAGTTTTCTCAGTGTGTATCCCAGGACATTTGCTGTCTAGTTATATTGTCCCCAAGTTTTCTCAGTGTGTATCCCATGAAATTTGCTGTCTAATTATATTGTCCCCAAGTTTTCTCAGTGTCTGTCCCAGAAAATTGGCTGGTGCCCATTCTTTTATGTCACGTCGGCCTGTGAACAGGTCAGTTTTTGAAATTCCACGCGTTTCGGTTTCCAAACACATGTGCAGCAGGCAGTCAGACAAATGTACTAGCTCGTGCGCGGCTCCCAAAAGAACACGTAGTATTTAGAACCAAAAACAAACAAGAACAGGGGTGGTGATAAGGCAATGCAGTGGCATGTGCAGTTTTAGATATATACATATTCCAGACTACGGTATAGCGTGGTTGAGTAAGCAGTTTTTTTACTCAGTGTTTTTTTTCCTTCCCTTCCACCAAAATTAAAATTTTGAAAATTATCCGGTGTCCATTTTATGAGCCCGGGGTAGTACCAGTGCCGTACTGGTCGTTAAGAACATTATTTTGCAACTAATGGGGATTGTGCCAGGATCATCGACATGGGGAGCAAGCATACTAGCCACCTTGATAACGGAGCTTTCATAATGTGTCCATTAACAATCACCTACTTTGAGTATCTTTGCTTCATAATCAACAAGCTGTGGAGTTCGTGTGGAGTGCTTTACATCTGTTCGCGTTTGCTTGTATTGTGAACTGTGTGTTCGGTGTTTGGAAATGACCACGTGTTCACATGCACTCACTGTGAACGGACATTTACAGCACGAATTGGCCTTATCAGTCACATTCGCTACCGCCATAGGTAAAAGTTATTATGCCTTTTTAAAGCACAAACTATCGTCTGTCAAGACGGCAAGGTGCCAATGGTGTGTTCGGAGAATGGCGGCTGGCCGGCTGCTAACCTAGCTAGTTTTGCATTATGCAGTAATGTGTGTGAAGCTGCTGCTTTTCTAGTGCCTGCCGCGTTCATCGACGATGAAGGGGACGCAGAAGTGTTTCCAAGGCATTGTAGCATGATGTCTTCAGACGTTCGCATCCCCAGTCCATTTTCATTTCTCAATACTCAGTAGTTAACCACGTAAGCCGTCGTGATACCCTAACTAAAAATAGAATCGTAGATTCTAGATCGAGAGAGGGTAGATGAATGGTGGGGTCTCAATTTGATTGGGTAACCCTTGGGCTGGTAACGCTCCTTAATACATAATTAGCCCGCCAGTCGAAGCCTTGATTCCATCCCGTAAGGACGTGTTCAAGATGCAGTGGTAAAATTTGCCCAAAAGCATTCTTTGGGATGTGGTCATCTGCACTCCAGGTACCTAAATCATTTAATATGTTATGTGTAAACCTGATGAAGTGAGAGAGAGACGAATGGCCGAGTATTTTCTTGAGAAAATGTAAAAAGAAGACAGGACTTCGGTACAGTGACTCTAAAACTGCCGCTCAAAACCTGTCATGTCTACCGCAGTGAAACATTCTTACCATGTCTATTGTCTGACTCATTTGATGATTTGCATATGCGTATGACTGTAAACCACGCTCAATGCATATGGCAAAACCTTTGTGCGCTCTGAACATTCGTTGAGTGCCTATCATGACCATTCTTAACCAAACTGTACCTTGCTCTTGAGAGTTACCTTTGGCAGTTATGTTTCAGAATGTGTGATGCTATATACTGCATGTAATTTCTCCCTTATAATGGCTGAGAATGTTTGAGTGAATGAGATGGTAATTATATAATTAACTTCTCATATTTATAAAAGTAAAGACGCTTATTATATCCATATTTGCAGGACTGCATTGCACTGTATAAATTAACCTACAGTGTTTGTCAGATGAATACATGGGAAGGCTCATGCTATTTGTCAGGGAAAATTCATGTTTTCTTTCATTATGTGTATTCCACATGTGAAGGCAATTCTAGTGCATGATTTCTGCCATACAATGCCTACTTCTTGGTGCTTAAACACACTGTCTGTTCTCATGGTACACCGGTCCCTGTGATCTACTCATTGTGGGAATTTACAAGATAATTGTGTGAAGCTGCCTCTGATTAGGAGTATGTGCCTATGACTTCACGGTTTTGGGGATGAACCTGGAGAAAGGATATCACCCCAAACCCCCAAATAAAATTGCACTTCATCATCAGTGAGAGGCGGGTGTTCGAATATCACACTCCTTTTCCCCTCCCATTCCTCTCTGAATCTGTGATAGTACTGTATAACGGTGACAATGGTTCAATAGATGTAAAACACATGTTGTGCCTTTGTTTATTAACAGAGAATGAGGAAGATGGGGGAGGCCTTTCAATTACCAGGACAACTCCAGGGAAGTCCTGAGCTCTAGTCTTCAACTCCAGCTGAAAAATAAGACTCCATAAAGTACCACATGAACAACAGGTTGCAAATGTTCAGCCTGAATCCACTAATTCTGGCCTATACAGATGGCACTGAGGAAAAGTCTTGATTAAAAGCCTAAAACAGGGATACTCTCCAATTTTGTAAAAGCCCCAGGCTATATCTTCAAGATAAATTCAAGAAGAAACCTTAAGAGGAGAGATTACCTGGTCTTCAGCATGTCACTACTGGCTAAGAGTGGACATTAAAGGTGCACTTGGAGCAGACTATATCACAGCTTCTTATTAATATTGGCTGAAAGCTAAAGGAGCAGAAGTTAATACATAGAGCAAATTCTCAAAAATGGATTAGTGATAATTAGATGTGGTGATTTAGTTACATCAGAACCTTTTGTGGGAGATAGACTGGCAGAGAAGAATGATGGGACATAATGGTTTTTAGATCTTCATCTACTGAAAAGTAAAACTAATCCCAAACTATCAACTTTGCGAACAGTCTACTCACCCTTCGGAAGGACATGTTTGTCACTTGCTTCGGACTAGTCAAAGTGGGGAATAGCCTGAACTGGAGAAACATTATGGGAGAACTGCAACCTGAGCTGTCCAACACCATCATAGGTGCTAAAAGGATTAAACAGACCAGTGGAGCAGAAGGTCCCTATACTTGTGCCCGGCTATAGGTTTATCATGTGTTTTCCTCATTTGACGGTTGGAAAAGTGATAGCATGATTACAGTGTTGTGGTGTAGGATAACCTATGGTGTAGAGATGTGAAGGAGGAGGGTTTGTTTTAGATTGATGTTTTTGTGGGGATATTGAGTGATTTGTTTGGGTTTTCATAGATAATGTCACTATAATTTGCATATAAACATATTTGAGATGTAAATTGTTGGCAGAATATGAGGCCTGAGTCTTCACTTGACCTCATCAGACATTAATAAAGTATTAGTTGTAAGAAAAAAAAATTAAAAAAAATTAAAAAAAAAAAATAACAAAAAAAAAAAAAATAAAAAAAATAAAAAAAAAAAAAAAAAAAAAAAACACCTCACAGGCATCAGGGCCGGGATCTATACTGGCCAAGACCTGCTGACACGTCCACGCCGTGCGTCCTGGGCAACAGGTTCCATCGGGGACCTGGCTAACATCAGTAGGATCGATGATTCCTCTGAAGCCTGAGAGTATCTGCCTGCATGGCGAGGAACCACCAGTCTGCACACCAATAGAGCCAGACATGGGACAACGGATACTCACACAAACCTCAGGTCATGTATGACATCACACTGATGTTGGACAACAGGATGTCTTCATCCGACATACAGGACTTCACGCTGGAGTTCACAGTCAGCGAACACAAGCACGCAAGCAAGCATCGACGATGAACCGTAGATTACATGGCGGACTGTTGTGTTGGCATTCTGGCATGTACTTACCTATGCGTGCTGTTGGTTTGACGGCGCTGTTTTTCACATGGAACAATGAGAAGCATTCTGCGAGATATTCACTGACACAGGAACGGATCATTATGGGGGTAACCCTGTGCCATAAACTTGGAACCACGACTAACCAACCAACCAACCAATCAACCAACCAACTAACTAACTAACTAACAATAATGTGAACTGTTAAAACAACCTCAGCCGTTAACTAGCCAGTGCAGTGCGGAGATCAAACAGTAATAATAACTTTTGGTACAACAAAAGCCAAGAACCTGAAACAACTGTTACTGAAAGTTGTCATTACTCCCTGTACATTGCGGTGTGAGATACGATGGCTTGAGTCTGAGGAATTAAGGCAGCCTGGTTAGTGCAGACGCAGCGAACTGTGCAAGTCATGGTTTTATCCCCCCGACAGAATAATAATCTATCACCTTACAGGGAATTCGACGTTGGGTCTCCCGAATTTCAATCCGGCGTTCTAGCCACTCGGTCAGGCCCTCCTCGCTTAAATGTATCTTTCCTGTGACAACATCCGAATGCTTGTCACGAACTATGTCCTAAGCCTTAAAGAAAAATTCGGGATGTTTTAACTTACATGTTAAGAGTTGAGTTGAGTTGAGTTGAGCTAAGAACCGACATCACTGCACTTAGGAGATTCTCATACGCGCCCCTTCTCCTCGTTCAACAGCCAGCGAAGAATCACACTACTAATCGTTCCCACCGCTATCTGATTGAAAGCTCTCCTGGTCTTCCCTCTCAGATTCGAGATTCTACCAGAACCGCTGCCGATCCCCTGCAATCTCATTTTTTTTTTCACATACGGGTTCTAAGTCTGTTCCCCCGTCTTCTCCACATCGTCCCACAGGCGCACAACCACCTCTCCCTTGTCCATAGGTAACCTCCCACTAAGAGGTGCATTCCCTGTCAGCCTAATAGCCTGTTCATTCCCGCGCACTCCCGCATGGTCAGGGCAAAATATCCATACAGTTCTCACAATCTGTGACCTCTGAAGCGACGAGAGCCATTCCACACGAAACATTCCTTTCTCCATCGTACTAAGCATACTCATTAAATCTGTCATGAATACAATTTGTGCTGCAGTAGTCTCCTCTAACCAATGGAATATCGCTGTTATTGCCTCCAACTCCCTCCTCATGCTGGAGGTCGTAGTCTTATATGCCAGACTCTCCGTTTTCAAGACTCGTCCATTAGCCTTCGCAATGAAACACCAACAACAACGTTTGTTTCTCACCACTGACCCATCGGTATAGATGACTATGTCACCTTGAGTGTGTTACTCTAGATAATTTGTTGCACCTCACACTCTGTGCGATCCGCTGCCCATTCTCTGCGCTCATGACCCAGTTTTAAGAAATACTCTTAGAATATCGCAATCTAAGAAGAAGACAAATAGTGATGCACTAATATCGCAGTCTAAGAAGAAGACAAATAGTGATGCACTAATATCACAGTCTAAGAAGAAGACAAATAGTGATGCACTAATATCGCAGTCTAAGAAGAAGACAAATAGTGATGCACTAATATCGCAGTCTAAGAAGAAGACAAATAGTGATGCACTAATATCGCAGTCTAAGAAGAAGACAAATAGTGATGCACTAATATCGCAGTCTAAGAAGGAGGCAAATAGTGATGCACTAATATCACAATCTAAGAAGAAGACAAATAGTGATGCACTAATATCGCAATCTAAGAAGAAGACAAATAGTGATGCACTAATATCGCAATCTAAGAAGAAGACAAATAGTGATGCACTAATATCGCAATCTAAGAAGAAGACAAATAGTGATGCACTAATATCGCAATCTAAGAAGAAGACAAATAGTGATGCACTAATATCGCAATCTAAGAAGAAGACAAATAGTGATGCACTAATATCGCAATCTAAGAAGAAGACAAATAGTGATGCACTAATATCGCAATCTGAGAAGGAGGCAAATAGTGATGCACTAATATCACAATCTAAGAAGAAGACAAATAGTGATGCACTAATATCGCAGTCTAAGAAGAAGACAAATAGTGATGCACTAATATCGCAGTCTAAGAAGAAGACAAATAGTGATGCACTAATATCACAATCTAAGAAGAAGACAAATAGTGATGCACTAATATCGCAGTCTAAGAAGAAGACAAATAGTGATGCACTAATATCGCAATCTGAGAAGAAGACAAATAGTGATGCACTAATATCACAGTCTAAGAAGGAGACAAATAGTGATGCACTAATATCGCAATCTAAGAAGAAGACAAATAGTGATGCACTAATATCACAATCTAAGAAGAAGACAAATAGTGATGCACTAATATCGCAATCTAAGAAGGAGACAAATAGTGATGCACTAATATCACAATCTGAGAAGAAGACAAATAGTGATGCACTAATATCGCAATCTAAGAAGAAGACAAATAGTGATGCACTAATATCACAATCTAAGAAGAAGACAAATAGTGATGCACTAATATCACAATCTAAGAAGAAGACAAATAGTGATGCACTAATATCACAATCTAAGAAGAAGACACATAGTGATGCACTAATATCACAATCTAAGAAGAAGACAAATAGTGATGCACTAATATCGCAATCTAAGAAGAAGACAAATAGTGATGCACTAATATCGCAATCTAAGAAGAAGACAAATAGTGATGCACTAATATCGCAGTCTAAGAAGAAGACAAATAGTGATGCACTAATATCGCAATCTAAGAAGAAGACAAATAGTGATGCACTAATATCGCAATCTAAGAAGAAGACAAATAGTGATGCACTAATATCGCAGTCTAAGAAGAAGACAAATAGTGATGCACTAATATCGCAATCTAAGAAGAAGACAAATAGTGATGCACTAATATCGCAATCTAAGAAGAAGACAAATAGTGATGCACTAATATCACAGTCTAAGAAGAAGACAAATAGTGATGCACTAATATCACAATCTAAGAAGAAGACAAATAGTGATGCACTAATATCACAGTCTAAGAAGAAGACAAATAGTGATGCACTAATATAGCAATCTAAGAAGAAGACACATAGTGATGCACTAATATCACAATCTAAGAAGAAGACACATAGTGATGCACTAATATCGCAATCTAAGAAGAAGACACATAGTGATGTACTAATATCACAATCTAAGAAGAAGACAAATAGTGATGCACTAATATCACAATCTAAGAAGAAGACATATAGTGATGCACTAATATCACAATCTAAGAAGAAGACAAATAGTGATGCACTAATATCACAATCTAAGAAGAAGACAAATAGTGATGCACTAATATCGCAATCTAAGAAGAAGACAAATAGTGATGCACTAATATCACAATCTAAGAAGAAGACAAATAGTGATGCACTAATATCACAATCTAAGAAGAAGACACATAGTGATGCACTAATATCACAATCTAAGAAGAAGACAAATAGTGATGCACTAATATCGCAGTCTAAGAAGAAGACAAATAGTGATGCACTAATATAGCAATCTAAGAAGAAGACAAATAGTGATGCACTAATATAGCAATCTAAGAAGAAGACAAATAGTGATGCACTAATATCACAGTCTAAGAAGAAGACAAATAGTGATGCACTAATATCGCAATCTAAGAAGAAGACAAATAGTGATGCACTAATATCACAGTCTAAGAAGAAGACAAATAGTGATGCACTAATATCGCAATCTAAGAAGAAGACACATAGTGATGCACTAATATCACAATCTAAGAAGAAGACAAATAGTGATGCACTAATATCACAGTCTAAGAAGAAGACAAATAGTGATGCACTAATATCGCAATCTAAGAAGAAGACACATAGTGATGCATTAATATCACAATCTAAGAAGAAGACAAATAGTGATGCACTAATATCACAATCTAAGAAGAAGACAAATAGTGATGCACTAATATCACAATCTAAGAAGAAGACAAATAGTGATGCACTAATATCACAATCTAAGAAGAAGACAAATAGTGATGCACTAATATCGCAATCTAAGAAGAAGACAAATAGTGATGCACTAATATCGCAATCTAAGAAGAAGACACATAGTGATGCACTAATATCACAATCTAAGAAGAAGACAAATAGTGATGCACTAATATCACAGTCTAAGAAGAAGACAAATAGTGATGCACTAATATCGCAATCTAAGAAGAAGACACATAGTGATGCACTAATATCACAATCTAAGAAGAAGACAAATAGTGATGCACTAATATCACAATCTAAGAAGAAGACAAATAGTGATGCACTAATATCACAATCTAAGAAGAAGACAAATAGTGATGCACTAATATCACAATCTAAGAAGAAGACAAATAGTGATGCACTAATATCGCAATCTAAGAAGGAAGACAAATAGTGATGCACTAATATCGCAATCTAAGAAGAAGACAAATAGTGATGCACTAATATCACAATCTAAGAAGAAGACAAATAGTGATGCACTAATATCACAATCTAAGAAGAAGACAAATAGTGATGCACTAATATCACAATCTAAGAAGAAGACAAATAGTGATGCACTAATATCACAATCTAAGAAGAAGACAAATAGTGATGCACTAATATCGCAATCTAAGAAGAAGACAAATAGTGATGCACTAATATCACAATCTGAGAAGAAGACAAATAGTGATGCACTAATATCGCAATCTAAGAAGAAGACAAATAGTGATGCACTAATATCACAATCTAAGAAGAAGACAAATAGTGATGCACTAATATCACAATCTAAGAAGAAGACAAATAGTGATGCACTAATATCACAATCTAAGAAGAAGACAAATAGTGATGCACTAATATCGCAATCTAAGAAGAAGACAAATAGTGATGCACTAATATCACAATCTAAGAAGAAGACAAATAGTGATGCACTAATATCGCAATCTAAGAAGAAGACACATAGTGATGCACTAATATCACAATCTAAGAAGAAGACAAATAGTGATGCACTAATATCACAATCTAAGAAGAAGACAAATAGTGATGCACTAATATCACAATCTAAGAAGAAGACAAATAGTGATGCACTAATATCGCAATCTAAGAAGAAGACAAATAGTGATGCACTAATATCGCAATCTAAGAAGAAGACAAATAGTGATGCACTAATATCACAATATAAGAAGAAGACAAATAGTGATGCACTAATATCACAATCTAAGAAGAAGACACATAGTGATGCACTAATATCGCAATATAAGAAGAAGACAAATAGTGATGCACTAATATCACAATATAAGAAGAAGACAAATAGTGATGCACTAATATCGCAATATAAGAAGAAGACAAATAGTGATGCACTAATATCACAATATAAGAAGAAGACAAATAGTGATGCACTAATATCACAATATAAGAAGAAGACAAATAGTGATGCACTAATATCACAATATAAGAAGAAGACAAATAGTGATGCACTAATATCACAATATAAGAAGAAGACAAATAGTGATGCACTAATATCACAATCTAAGAAGAAGACACATAGTGATGCACTAATATCGCAATATAAGAAGAAGACACATAGTGATGCACTAATATCACAATATAAGAAGAAGACAAATAGTGATGCACTAATATCACAATCTAAGAAGAAGACAAATAGTGATGCACTAATATCGCAATCTGAGAAGAAGACAAATAGTGATGCACTAATATCGCAATCTAAGAAGAAGACAAATAGTGATGCACTAATATCACAATATAAGAAGAAGACAAATAGTGATGCACTAATATCGCAATCTAAGAAGAAGACAAATAGTGATGCACTAATATCACAATATAAGAAGAAGACACATAGTGATGCACTAATATCGCAATATAAGAAGAAGACAAATAGTGATGCACTAATATCACAATCTAAGAAGAAGACAAATAGTGATGCACTAATATCACAATATAAGAAGAAGACAAATAGTGATGCACTAATATCGCAATCTAAGAAGAAGACAAATAGTGATGCACTAATATCGCAATCTAAGAAGAAGACACATAGTGATGCACTAATATCACAATCTAAGAAGAAGACAAATAGTGATGCACTAATATCACAGTCTAAGAAGAAGACAAATAGTGATGCACTAATATCGCAATCTAAGAAGAAGACACATAGTGATGCACTAATATCACAATCTAAGAAGAAGACAAATAGTGATGCACTAATATCACAATCTAAGAAGAAGACAAATAGTGATGCACTAATATCACAATCTAAGAAGAAGACAAATAGTGATGCACTAATATCACAATCTAAGAAGAAGACAAATAGTGATGCACTAATATCGCAATCTAAGAAGGAGACAAATAGTGATGCACTAATATCGCAATCTAAGAAGAAGACAAATAGTGATGCACTAATATCACAATCTAAGAAGAAGACAAATAGTGATGCACTAATATCACAATCTAAGAAGAAGACAAATAGTGATGCACTAATATCACAATCTAAGAAGAAGACAAATAGTGATGCACTAATATCGCAATCTAAGAAGAAGACAAATAGTGATGCACTAATATCGCAATCTAAGAAGGAAGACAAATAGTGATGCACTAATATCACAATCTAAGAAGAAGACAAATAGTGATGCACTAATATCACAATCTAAGAAGAAGACAAATAGTGATGCACTAATATCACAATCTAAGAAGAAGACAAATAGTGATGCACTAATATCACAATCTAAGAAGAAGACAAATAGTGATGCACTAATATCACAATCTAAGAAGAAGACAAATAGTGATGCACTAATATCGCAATCTAAGAAGAAGACAAATAGTGATGCACTAATATCACAATCTAAGAAGAAGACAAATAGTGATGCACTAATATCGCAATCTAAGAAGAAGACACATAGTGATGCACTAATATCACAATCTAAGAAGAAGACAAATAGTGATGCACTAATATCACAATCTAAGAAGAAGACAAATAGTGATGCACTAATATCACAATCTAAGAAGAAGACAAATAGTGATGCACTAATATCGCAATCTAAGAAGAAGACAAATAGTGATGCACTAATATCGCAATCTAAGAAGAAGACAAATAGTGATGCACTAATATCACAATATAAGAAGAAGACAAATAGTGATGCACTAATATCACAATCTAAGAAGAAGACACATAGTGATGCACTAATATCGCAATATAAGAAGAAGACAAATAGTGATGCACTAATATCACAATCTAAGAAGAAGACAAATAGTGATGCACTAATATCGCAATATAAGAAGAAGACAAATAGTGATGCACTAATATCACAATATAAGAAGAAGACAAATAGTGATGCACTAATATCACAATATAAGAAGAAGACAAATAGTGATGCACTAATATCACAATATAAGAAGAAGACAAATAGTGATGCACTAATATCACAATATAAGAAGAAGACAAATAGTGATGCACTAATATCACAATCTAAGAAGAAGACACATAGTGATGCACTAATATCGCAATATAAGAAGAAGACACATAGTGATGCACTAATATCACAATATAAGAAGAAGACAAATAGTGATGCACTAATATCACAATCTAAGAAGAAGACAAATAGTGATGCACTAATATCGCAATATAAGAAGAAGACAAATAGTGATGCACTAATATCACAATCTAAGAAGAAGACAAATAGTGATGCACTAATATCACAATCTAAGAAGAAGACAAATAGTGATGCACTAATATCACAATCTAAGAAGAAGACACATAGTGATGCACTAATATCGCAATCTAAGAAGAAGACACATAGTGATGCACTAATATCACAATCTAAGAAGAAGACAAATAGTGATGCACTAATATCACAATCTAAGAAGAAGACAAATAGTGATGCACTAATATCACAATCTAAGAAGAAGACAAATAGTGATGCACTAATATTGCAGTCTAAGAAGAAGACAAATAGTGATGCACTAATATCACAATCTAAGAAGAAGACACATAGTGATGCACTAATATCGCAGTCTAAGAAGAAGACAAATAGTGATGCACTAATATCACAATCTAAGAAGAAGACAAATAGTGATGCACTAATATCACAGTCTAAGAAGAAGACAAATAGTGATGCACTAATATCACAATCTAAGAAGAAGACAAATAGTGATGCACTAATATCACAATCTAAGAAGAAGACAAATAGTGATGCACTAATATCACAATCTAAGAAGAAGACAAATAGTGATGCACTAATATCACAATCTAAGAAGAAGACAAATAGTGATGCACTAATATCACAATCTAAGAAGAAGACAAATAGTGATGCACTAATATCGCAGTCTAAGAAGAAGACACATAGTGATGCACTAATATCACAATCTAAGAAGAAGACAAATAGTGATGCACTAATATCACAATCTAAGAAGAAGACACATAGTGATGCACTAATATCGCAGTCTAAGAAGAAGACAAATAGTGATGCACTAATATCACAGTCTAAGAAGGAGACAAATAGTGATGCACTAATATCACAGTCTAAGAAGAAGACAAATAGTGATGCACTAATATCGCAATCTGAGAAGGAGGCAAATAGTGATGCACTAATATCACAGTCTAAGAAGAAGACAAATAGTGATGCACTAATATCGCAATCTGAGAAGGAGGCAAATAGTGATGCACTAATATCACAATCTAAGAAGAAGACAAATAGTGATGCACTAATATCACAATCTAAGAAGAAGACAAATAGTGATGCACTAATATCGCAAGTCTAAGAAGAAGACAAATAGTGATGCACTAATATCACAATCTAAGAAGAAGACAAATAGTGATGCACTAATATTCACAGTCTAAGAAGAAGACAAATAGTGATGCACTAATATCACAATCTAAGAAGAAGACAAATAGTGATGCACTAATATCGCAATCTAAGAAGAAGACAAATAGTGATGCACTAATATCACAATCTAAGAAGAAGACACATAGTGATGCACTAATATCACAATCTAAGAAGAAGACAAATAGTGATGCACTAATATCACAATCTAAGAAGAAGACAAATAGTGATGCACTAATATCGCAATCTAAGAAGAAGACACATAGTGATGCACTAATATCGCAATCTAAGAAGAAGACAAATAGTGATGCACTAATATCGCAATCTAAGAAGAAGACAAATAGTGATGCACTAGAGCAGTGGTTCTCAACCTTTTTTGGCCCATGCCCCCCTTCACCATATAGTGAGAATGTCATTCCTCCCCTTTCGTGTTTCCTCCCTATAAATTCCCCCCTCCCCCACCCTGTCCCTACATAGTATACATAAAAATTGAAGCTAACTTTAATAACACATACTAGAACAAGTTTAGACGTCTACATACAACGTGATTTGTGGGTCTACTTTCGTTATAAGACGAATATCAGAAGGGCGAGGAGTACAGAACCATAAAGTATGAAGGGGAAAACAATATAAAGTAATCGGTTCTCGTATTAACGCGATCTTGAAATAATCTTCATTCCCCCCTTGGAAACCCTAAAATTCCCCCCTAGGGGGGAATTCCCCATCGGTTGAGAACCACTGCACTAGAGGATCTGAAAATCGAATACAACTGGCTCATAGACAGCATTATGTCTCATCCACTGAATTGTTTGGCCGCATTAAAAGTTACAGTGACTTGTAGAGAGCAATGATGGAATACATAGTTTCTGGAAGAACGGTTGACCAGCCTCAAATGGACAAGGGACATCGCAGACGCCTTGAAAGTGTGAGTGGATGTAGCACCAGATCTTGCAAAAGGATAGAGAAACATTCCAGAGTACTGGTATGAGGGAGACGTTCTGCAAACGAACTGCTCAATCACTGCTCAACCATGCTGGATGTTGGCAGCTTGTCGTCTTCACAGGCGATAGTTATTGTGTTTCAAAAACAGGCGTTATTTATCCATAGCACATAATCTGGGTTACATTGTAGAGACCATGTGTTGCCCATGCAGCATGATCCCTCTCTCTGCCTGCCTAGTTTACTCCAGAGGAAAGGTAACACCAATACATCTGGAACAAGACAAGCTGAAGAAGCTGACGGGTCATCAAAGCAATGCTCAGTCTGTCTATAGAAGCTTTCATCGCAGACCAGTTACCGATCAAGGCTTAAGGTCCTGGTCTAACTTACTCATGACATTTAGTCTTTTTGTTGATTATCTCAAATCAGGATAAGACTTGAACCACCCCCCCTCCCCAAATTGGGCTCCTCCGCCCCGAAGTTGTTGTCACAAGGTGGGTTGTCGGATTTGGTGAGCGGCGTCCAACATTCTACGTTGACAAAAAGAAGGTAGTTAAATTTTCACATGTCCGGCGTTAGTGAAAGTCGATTAAATGGCAACATCTCAGATGGTGGCAATCCAATCAAAGGTTTTTAAGTTATTATTATTAGAAGAGATCCATATCAGAAGCAAGACGCGGGTATAGCAGTTTATATTTTTAATAGTCTACATTGTGAAACCTGTGAGATTGAATATGTAAGGCTTAAGGTTAAACTTCAGAATCGCATACCCCTAGTAGTTCGCTATCCTTATCGAAATCCCAGCGCAGAAAACATCTGGTATGAAAAATGCACCGACATGATGGATGTATTCTTGAGTAATGCGAGAGAAATCATACTGCTTGGAGATTTCAACATAGACACTAACAACTCAAACAAAACATCGGAAATCATAATAGAGTCATATAACTTCCAACAATTAGTCAAAGAAGCCATTAGAATAACAGAATCATCTGCAACACTTATAGATCACATTTACACCACACATGCTGACAACATCACAGAATGTACCGTACCTATTAATGCAATGAGTGATCACTACTCAGTATGTTGCATGTTGTCAAAAAGAAGTACCAAAACTCCGAAACACAAACATATAATTATAAAATATCGAAATTGTAAAAAATGTCCAATAAGATGTCTTTTTACACGACTTGCTCAACTCATCTCTGGACTATGTTTACCATCTTCCTGACCTAGATGATGCTCTGGACCACTGGTTGAAGATCTTTCTAAATGTATTTGACAAGCATGTTCCATTTAAGGATGTTCGAGTTAAACATTACACTAAGCCCCCGTGGATCTCACAGGAAGTAGTTGAACTTATGAGAGAGAAAGGCACGTAAAAATAGAGGCTTAAGCCCAAGCAAACACAATTCCTCACAATTATTACCATTAAATCAGATTACATTTGATTGATTCAGTAGTTTCTTTCAAACTGACATAAGCCAGTTGAAGCCTACATCACCAGATTCTCCCACGACATAATCTTTATTGTCATCAGTTTGTGAGAATAAATGCTATAGAGACATTCCATCCAACCTACCGCTAATGACGACCACTAAAGTATTTACTCATCTCAGTAACCTAAAAACAAAAACACTCATCAGGACTAGATGGAGTCAGTAATCGGATCCTTCGTTGCACTGCATCGGTGATCTGCGAGTCACTAACTTTTATATATAATCAATGTCTCACCAAAGGTCACTTTCCATCAGCCCTTAACATTGCTAAAGTGTATCCTCATATAAAAGATGGTTCATTAGACGACGTTCTTGTGAATAACTATATGCTCATTTCCATATTATCATCACTATCCAAACAGCTACAAAAGTGCATTCACAAAACAACACTAGAGCATTTAGTTCGCTGCAAACTAAGAGTTGACAGTCAGTCATGGTTTCGACCAAAATATTCTTGCCAAACTGCCCTAACACACATAATAGAAAACTGGCATCAAAATAATAACAATACTCTATGTGGAGCGGTGTTTATAGAGTAAGCTTTAATATTAGTGACATTAATAAAATGCGTTTCATTAAACAGAAAACAAGTAATATCACACAATAAATCGTTATCTCAAACCATTACCTTTAATATTGGAGTACCCCAGGGGTCTATAAGTAGCCCTCTGTTATTTGCCAATTATATAAATGATCTTCTTTTATATATATCGTCGTCCTGCGATCTATTTGCAGAAGGCTGCACAGTATATACAAACGCTATTGATTGGAATGTGCTAGAATCGTACGTGCAAAATGAATTACACAGTGTAATTAATTGGAGTTATGCAAACCGTAAGCAAATTAAAATTCCTCAAACAAAATCTATGTTAATAGCAACCAGCAAGGACTCCACATTCTAAACTTCAGTTGCACATTGGTAACATGTCTGTAGAAAGTGTAACCGAGCATAAAGCACTTTAATTCCCATGTTTACGCTCACGTTAAACAAATAGCGAAAAAAAAGTAAACCAACTTACCAAAGTTATAAATGTCCTTCATGAAAAGACACAAAAAAGATATTCTATATATCACACACACAAACACATATTGACTATAGCTCCACGGTCTGGGATGAATGCTCCACATCAATAATAAAACACTTTTATTCACTCCAGAAAAGGGTAGTGGGTAAAAAGCTTACCGACAATTCTAACCTACATGAACGTCTTCAGTTACTGTCACTCCACAAAAGCTTAATTTTTAATATGCACAAACTTATTCACAAAATCATATTTCAAAATACTCCAGACTTTGGTCATCATTTGAATATAATGCAAGACATAGCTGACGACTAAACATACTTCATATCCTTATACCTAGTATCTCAACCGACAACTAGTATAATAAACCTCCCCATGTGTATAGCACGTTACACCTACCTTAAGTATTTATAATAGCCATGTTAAAAATTGCTTTAATGAGTCATGTATTATTTATTGTTTTTCATGCATGTTCCGTTTCAATGCATATTCTTCTCTTGTTGTCTAAGATTAGCTTCATAAGTGGTGTATGAATGAAATAACGTATGAGAGGGAAGATATAAGAAGGCGCAGAATGTCAGACAAGCCTGCGTACCCAATTCTTAACATTATGAAAATAAAGTTTGTTCGTTAGTTGGTTCGTTCGTTCGTTATACGGTAGCTCAGTCATATCTAAGACCTGGTATAAATCATGGGCATAATGTGGCATTAATATATTCTATTATTATTTTAGATAATAGGTGTTTTGTGTGTCTTACAAGCAGCTAGATACACATTTGGCGCACCGAAATGTCTTCATAAGGTATACAGTTTTACCCTTTACAATGACAATCCATGGGATTTTTGAGGTAAAGGATTCGATAACAAAGAAATTAAAGATGAATATTTTGCTTTAACAATAAAAGATACCCGTCAAATCTCAAGCTGCAGACATAGGAACTGCGATATACGAGCTCCGATCAAGTAACAAATATAATACAGAACACATACAACATCGTAAAGCATACAAACACGTCATGATCAAGTAACGTAACATATACATCATATTTCAGAAACATCTAATCATCTCTAATATTGTAATATATTATACACAGAACACATGGAATATCGTCCAAGAGCTTCGATCAAGTAACCTTTATATACAGAACACGTACAACATCGTACAAGAGAATTTCGAGTTCTGATAAGGTAACCTAGCATGCATAGAAAATTCTGCAACATCCTATAGGAAAAGCATGCATTCTAATCATGTAACTTTAACACATATATAACATCTAAAGATCCAACAGAAGACAAATACGGCATGATGAAGTAACCTATCAAACACAGAACACACAGAACATCGTACAAGAGAAACACGAGCTATGATAAAATAACATACCATGTATAGGACATCTACAATATCTTACAGGAGACACATACGCTCTGATTAAGTACCTCTAACATGTATAGAACATCGACAAGATCCTACAGGAGACTTATAAGTTCTCATCATGTACCTCTAATACATATACAAATATAACCATCCTACAACGAACAGATACGTCATGATCTCAGTATATTGTATACAGAACACATACAACATCATACAAGAGAAACACGGGCTCTGATCAAGTTAAATATTATATACAGAACACATACTACATTGTGCAATAGAAACGCGAGCTCATATAAAGTACAATATAATATACAGAACACATACAACATCGTACAAAATAAACCTCGAGCTCATATCAAGTGACTTATCATATACAGAACACATACAACAGCGTACAAGAGAAATGCGAGCTCTGATCATATTACCTATCATATACGGAACACATACAACATCGTACAAGAGAAACACGACCTCTGATCAAGTGACATATCATTTATAAAACACGCAACACCGTACGAGAGAAACGCGAACTCTGATCAAGTAATATATTTTATACAGAACATATACAATATCGTACAAAAGAAACAAGAGATATCATCAAGTAGCCTTCACATACAGAAAGTGAGCAACATCATACAAGAGAAACGCGATCTCTGATCAAGTGATATTTACAGAACACATACTACATCGTGCAAGTGAAACACGAGATCTGATCAAGTACCCTACCACGTAAAGGACATCTACAAAAGATCTTCCTACATGGGCCATATACGCCGTGATAAAGTAACATACAATATACAGAACACATACAACATCGTACAAGAGAAACACGAGCCATGATCAAGTAATATATTGTATACAGAACTCATACAACATCATACAAAAGAAATACTAGCTCTGATGAAGTAACCTACCATGTATAGAAAATATGTAATATCCCACAGAAGAACAAGTATTTCTCATGATAACTCTAACGCAAATGCAACATATAAACATCCTACTGCTAACAAGTACGTCATGATCAAGTGTCCTATCATAAATAAGTATGAATTGCAAACAGCTAGGTATATTTAGCTCCTGCGAAAAGAAGAGACATACTAGACACAGACACGATGCACCTACCTTACAAAGAACGCCATCTTTGCCATATAGTCATTGCACAGATCAAATCAAATGATACGGAAAAGATAAAATGAAAAACCCAAGTGTATAGTGAAGTAGATGGTGCACGAAGAACCAGGGAAACGGGATGCATCACGGAATGTGAACTTGAGAACAGAAGGATACGCTGTGACTTTCATCAAGGGGATCGGTTGGCAATCTTACACAGGTGAAAACAAAGTGTGACTTATCCAAAACCATAAACAATCAATAAATATATAATACTGAAGTATTAAAATAAAACAATAAGTATTATAGGACAACAAAGTACAATCGACGTTTCGGTTCTACGAGCCTTTGTCAAGAACAGGACAACACAAACGGAGAAAAAGCTCAATAAAACACATAATAAATTTAAACACAGCTTCTTGTTGACATGAGAGAAACGAATATGGTAGTTTGAACTGGTTTATCATAAATAAAACATTCAATATAGTACAACAGAAACACTAGCTCTGATCAAGAAAGCTATCATATACAGAACACATACAGCATCGTAAACAGGCAAATGTGTCATAATCAAATACTCTATCTTACAGAGAACATACATTGTAGTGTTAGTTGCTTATCATTTACAGGACGTTGCAGTCAACACCAACATCGTTTGCTATTGTTATCTCTTGGCAAGTAGTTTTTTCCATTGTTTTCTGAAACGCAATCACTATCATAATAGGAAAAAAAACCTAGCTCTGATCAAGTAACCTATCATATAAAGAACACATACAACATCGTACAAGAGAAACGCGAGCTCTGATCATCATATAAAGAACATATACAACATCGTACAAGAGAAATACGACCTCTGATCATGTACTCGTAATATATTATATACAGAAAAAAAAAAACACAACATCGTACAAGAGAAACGCGAGCTCTGATCATGTTACTTATCATATACGGAACACATCCAATACCGTTCAAGAGAAATACGACCTCTGATCGAGTAACCTATCATATACAGAACAAATACAACATCGTACAAGAGAAACACGAGTTCTGATCATGTAGCCTATCATATACGGAACGCACACAACATCGTACAAGAGAAACACGAGCTCTGATCATGTAATATATTACACACATAACACATACAACATTGTACAAGAGAAACGCGAGCTCGCTCTGATCACGTAACCTATCACATGCAGAACACATACAACATAGTTCAATATAAACACGAGCTCTCATGAAATAACATACCATGTATGGAAAATATGCAATATCCAATGGGAAAATGTGCATTCACATCATGTAACTCTAACATATATGTAACGTCTAAAGATTAAACAGAAGACAAATGCGACATGATCAAGTAATTTATCGTACACAGAACACATAGAACACAGTACAAGAGAAAAACGAACTGTGATCAAGTATTCTATCACGTACAGAATACATACAACATCGTACAAGAGAAACATGACCTCTGATCAAATACGCTATCAAATAAGGAACACATACGACATCGTATAATAGAAACAATAGCTATGGTCAAGTACCCTTCATATGCAAAAGCATACAACATAGCACAAGAGAAAAACTAGCTCTGATCAAGTAGCGTATGGTATACAGAACACAAACAACATCGTAACAGAGAAACACTAGCTCTGATGAAGTAACCTATCATATACGGAACACACAACATTGTACAAGAGAAATACGAGCTCTGATAATGTAACATAGCATATACGGAACACACAACATCATACAAGAGAAATACGTGCTCTGATAGTGTGACATAGCATATACGGAACACACAACATCGTACAAGAGAAATAAGAGCTCTGATAATGTAACCTATCATATACGGAACACACAACATCGTACAAGAGAAATACGAGCTCTGATAATGTAACTTATCATATACGGAACACACAACATCATACAAGAGAAATACGTGCTCTGATAATGTAACATAGCATATACGGAACACACAACATCGTACAAGAGAAATAAGACCTCTGATAATGTAACCTATCATATACGGAACACACAACATCGTACAAGAGAAATACGAGCTCTGATAATGTAACATAGCATATACGGAAAACACAACATCGTACAAGAGAAATACGTGCTCTGATAATGTAACCTATCATATACGGAACACACAACATCGTACAAGAGAAATACGAGCTCTGATAATGTAACATAGCATATACGGAACACACAACATCGTACAAGAGAAATACGTGCTCTGATAATGTAACATAGCATATACGGAACACACAACATCGTACAAGAGAAATACGTGCTCTGATAATGTAACCTATCATATACGGAACACACAACATCGTACAAGAGAAATACGAGCTCTGATAATGTAACATATATACGGAACACACAACATCGTACAAGAGAAATACGTGCTCTGATAATGTACCATATCATATACGGAACACACAACATCGTACAAGAGAAATACGTGCTCTGATAATGTAACCTATCATATACGGAACACACAACATCGTACAAGAGAAATACGAGCTCTGATAATGTAACCTATCATATACGGAACACACAACATCGTACAAGAGAAATACGAGCTCTGATAATGTAACCTATCATATACAGAACACATACAACATCGTACAAGAGAAATACGAGCTCTGATAATGTACCATATCACATGCGGAATACACAACATCGTACAAGAGTTAGACGAGAGCTCTGATCAAGTAAAATATTATATACTCTACACATACAACATCGTACAATAGAAACACGAGCTCTGTTTAAATAACCTGCAATGTATAGAATATATGCAACATCCTATAGGAAAAACATGCATTTGAAACTAATACATATTTAGTATCTAAAGATCCGACAGAAGGCAATTACGTCACGATCAAGTAACCTATCATACACAAAACACATACAACATCGTACAAGAGAAGAAAAAAAACAAGCTCTTATCAAGTAAGTTATCATAAACACATACAACATCATACAACAGGCAAATACGTCATAATCAAGTACCCTATCGTACAATGAACACATACAACATCGTTAAAGAAAACGCGAGCTCTGATCAAGTAACATATCATATACAGAACACATACAACATCGAACAATAGAAACGCGAGCTCTGATTAAGTAATATATTATACACAGAATATATACAACATCGTACAAGAAAAAAGTGAGCTCTGATCAAGTTATATATTATACACAGAACGCATGTAACATCGTACAAGAGAAACGCGAGCTCCGATCATGTAACTTGTCATTTCCAGAACACGTACAGCATCGTACAAGGGTATCACGAGCTCTGATCAAGTAATATATTATATACAGAACACATACAACATCGTACAACAGAAACACGAGCTCTGATGAAATAACCTACTATGCGAAGAAACTATGCAACATCCTATAGGAAATACGTGCATTCTTCTCAACCAACTATAACACATATGTAACATCTAAAGATCTAACAAAAGATAAATGCATGGTGATCAAGTAATATATCCTTCACTGAAAACACAGAACATCGTACAAGAGAAACACGAGCTCTAATCATGTAACCCATCATAACAGAACTCATACAACATCGTACAAAATAAAACGCGTGTTTAGATAAAGTAACCGATCATATACAGTACACATACAACATCGTACAAGAAAAAACGACATCTGATGAATTAACTTATCATGTACAGAACACACAGAACATCGTAAAAGAAAACACGAGCTCTGATCATGTAACCAATTACATACAGAACACATACAACTTCGTACGAGAGAAACACGACCTCTAATCAAGTTTGTTATCGTATACATAACACATACAAAATCGTACAAAGGTAAAACGGGATCTGATGAAGTAATATATCATATACAGAACACATGCAGCATAGTACAATAGAAACGAGAGCTCTGATTAAATAACCTGCCATGTATACAAAATATGCAACATCCTATGGGGAAAATGTGCATTCTCATCATGTAACTCTAACACATATGTAACATCTAAAGATCAAACAGAAGACAAATACGACATGATCAAGTAACCTGTCATACACAGAATACAATGAATATCGTACAAGAGAAACAAAACTTCTGATCAATTAACCTATCACATACAGAAAGAACACTTACAATATCGTAAATAAAAAAATGCGAGCTCTCATCAAATAACCCATCATTTACGGAACACATACAACATCGTACGAAACAAAACGCGAGCTAAGATCAAGTAACTTGTTATATACAGAACACATACAACATCGTCTAAAACAGACCGCGAGTAGGCGAAAAGAGTGTCACTGAACTTTGAAAGAGATACAATGAAGTTGTGGAATCTAATAAAACAATTTAAAGATAAGGCCACAGTGAGACACTCACAAATTGCACTACATAAAGACGGAAACAATTAAGAGAACAGCAAGCAGCTGACCATTTTGCGGTATCATTCGCACACGATAACAATATCAAAATTAGTCCAGAGAAACAACAAAAGATTCGAGAGAAATGGTAACATACAGGACAGAATGAAATAGTACATGAGGTTCTTGAGGAACCTATCACAATCAGCGAACTCGGGCTAGCCATATCAAAACTGACAATTAGTCACCAAGAGCTGATGTTATCTCTAATGAAATGATCAGGAACCTAGTAACCGAGACCAAAGCAAAGCTGTTGCAGATCTTCAATAACAGCTAAACCTTAGGCAGTGTTGCACAAGCCTGGAGAGAAGCAATAATGATACCCCTCCTAAAGTCAGGGAAAGATAGTTCCATTGCCTCCAGCTACAGACCAGTTAGCCTCACCAGCTGTCTCTGCAAAACAATGGATCGCATCATCAATCACAGACTGCAATGGTACATTGAAAGTGAAAATATCCTTGTGCCACAGCAAGCTGGCTTTAGGCAGTGCTACTCTACGGAAGATCAGACAACCTACCTCTCTCAAGAAATTGAGAATGCATTCCAAGAGAAGAAGCTGGTGCTTCAAAAGATTTGAAAACTTAGCTATAGGGCGGTTGAAAAGAAGCAGTGTTATCCACCAGGCCAAACGACTCTACAGAGAAACCACCGATCTGCCCACAGTTGGTATTCCCCTGAAAACTATTCCAGAGAGAACTCCATGGAAAGATGAACATAGACAATTACTACAAATCCAGACAGACGTGAGAGGAGTATTTGACAAGGAAGAACAGAACAGTGTACAGAGCAGAAAAGCCACTCTCAGCTTCCTTGGTGAAGAATACCCACAGGATCTCTGGATCGGAGTCTACACAGATGGGTCAGCGCAAAATGCTGTTGGAAGTGGAAGAGAGGGAGTGTACATGGTAAACCCAAATAATAGTAGGGACATGGCCAGAATACCAATAGGAAAGTACTGCCATAACTATGATGCTGAGATTGAGGCAATCAAGATTACAACAGAGAAATTATAATTATTATTACACTAATACTACATACCAGCCTATGGTACACAACTTGTTGTGCTATTGATAGATGCAAAATGAGTACTTGAGGCGCTCCTGTCTGGGAAATTGCCATTACTAAGGACACTATTTCTGAACTTAGCAGTCAGCATAAGGTCACCATACAGTGGATACCATCCCACTGTGGAGTATCCGGAAACGACAGAGCTGATCGATTGGCTAAGGAAGGAGCAAAAGAAGAACAGCCTGATGTGCCTGTTACATACCACCAAAAGAAAAGAATGATCAAGTCAGTCAGACAGCCACCGAAAACCTGCTCAAGATGACTACCACTTCATGGACAGAACAGAACATGTCATTATTCTGCGCCTCAGAACAGGACACAATAGATTACGCAACTACCTGTATACACAATTCAAGATTTGTGAGTCAGTCATGTGCACATGTGGATTGGCGTCGCAGACAGCAGAGCACATACTCCAAGACTGCCCAAAATACAACAAGTTTAGACACACCTTCTGGCCTAGAGAGACAACAGTGGAAGATAAACTCTATAGACCGCTGAGTGAACTAAAAAAACAGTTAAATTCATAAAAGAGACAACATTGCAGTTATAGACATATAAAATATATATTTCAAGCGAACGAAAGAAGAAGAGACCGCGAGCTCAGATAAAGTAAGCTGCCACGTGCAGGACATCTACAATATCTTACAGGAGACATATTCAACATGATCTAGAAACCTATCAAACACAGAACATATACAACATCGTACAAGAGAAACACCAGCTCTTTTCAAATACCTATCTTACACAGAGCACATGCAACATCGTACAAGGGAAAAAAGAACTCTGATCAGGAATCCTGCATATACAGAACGTATATAACATCGTACGACAAATAAAAACGTCATTATAAAGTACCCTATCGTCCACATACAACACGAGAAATACGAGTCCTGATCAAGTGATATATTAGTATACAGAACACTTGCAATATCGTACAAGGGAAACAATAGTTCTGATCAAGTAGCCTGTCATATACAGAACACATACAACATCGTACAGTAGACAAATATGTCATGATAAAGTAACCTACCAAGTGTAGAACATCTGCAACATCCTACAGGAAAAACATGTGTCCTTATCATCTAACTCTAACACATATATAACATCTAAATATTCAACAGAAGACACATACGTCATGATCAAATAATCTATCGTACACAAAACGCATAGAACATCGTACAAGAGAAACACGAGCTCTGATCATGTAACCTATCATATACAGAACACATACACCATCTTACAAGAGAAACACGAGGTCTGATAGAGTAACCCATCATATATAGACACATATCATCGAACAAGTGAAACACGAACTCAGATCAAGTAACCTATTATATATAGAACACATACAATATCGAACAAGAGAAACACGAGGCGCAGATCAAGTAACCTATCATATATAGACACATACAATATCGAACAAGTGAAACACGAGCTCAGATCAAGTATCCTATTATACACAGAACACATACAATATCGAACAAGAGAAGCACGAGGCGCAGATCAAGTAACCTATCAAATGTAGAACAGCCTTAACTTCGTTTTATAAGAAACACCCCTTGATATAATCTAAGAATCTGGTGTTCACGAGCGAGATGTATCACCTTATACATAATTATACATTACAAAGCGGTACCTGATCTGTTTCACATTTTCTGAAAACCTCTAAATACACTAAATAATTGAAACAGCAATGTAGTCCTATCTTTGAAGCCATACGTGATATTTAACTTGCGAGTATAGAATGAAGGCCTGTGTTTAATTTCAGAAAGTTATTCACATATGTGATTATCCTGTGAATTGTTCTTCGAGTTTGATATGACGGTAAAATGTGCTGTAATTTGAACTAAACCTGAATAATTGTATTTCTCAAAGCTTCAGATGTAATAGAGGCTATAGAATTAAAACTCACTGTTCTATGCATTTAACAATAACAAACTTCAGTTTGTGAACTTTCGACACCGCTCGTGCCCATACACGATGTACTTGTGTATAACTACTTCCCAAACAACGGTTTTCTGTGTAACCACACTTTCTACGAGTTTATGAAATTAAACATGTAGAGTTGGATAAGCGACATTTCTTTACATGTCCTCCCTATAAAATTTACACAAACTTTATCAAAGTCATTTCATTTTAATTTCTTTATTTAAAGTTGCCAAATCACAAAATTATTTTACATATTCTAGTTTGCATCTTGATGAAACAGCCCTGTCTGTTTGAGGTTTTAATAATATTAACCAGTTTTTTAAGCGTCGGTCGACTTAAGTGAATATAATTCTACCAGCAAGTGCATGTAAGCTTCTAAGTGGCCATTATAAATATAATTTACCATTTTCCCAACAGTATAATCTGATGTAATAATATTTATTATGATTTCCCGTGAATATTACAATATATTTTCTAAAGAAATATATAATATTCATTCCAGAGATCGGTATCACATAAATAATTATGGTGGCTTTAGACAAAAACATCCTTTCACAAATTTCTGTAAAAACATTGAGGCTGCTAGCACACACTCTTGAGTTGTCAGCAATTAGATATCAGCAGTTTTCAACGGTTTGGATAAACCTAAATTGGAAGTTCTGCAAAATGTTGTTTCCTGGTAGTAATCGGTTTAAACGGGATAGCGTGTTGACACTGTGCACATCCCTTCCCTGACATATTTGCATAAAGTCCAATACTCGAATATAATTGTTATTTTTGTAACGGGAGCAAGGGATTTTGCTAACCGCGAGTGTCTTTTCTCATCAAACAGAATGTGGAATTTGGAGCCGACTACAAATTATTTGATTATATTTTGACAGAACTCATTTTTGAAATATAACGACTTACATTGTAAAATGTAGAGCATTGTTTAACCCTGTCGATCTGGGTTACCGGACTTGGTCGTGTATTCAGATGATAAATCTGATGGCTTCTGCCTGACATGAAACATTTAAACACACTCAGATGCCCCAACACATCTCAATTCAGGTTTCCACTGCGGGCAGTGAAATAGTTGACGTAACTTGTGATGTGATAAATCTTTAAACACGCACGACGAATACTTTCCGAGCTAAAATAAGGAATGAAATAAAATGACAAATGTAATGTCCTGTTACTTGTCTGGTGTAACAAAGAAGTAGAATTTATTTAATTTACTATTTCGTTGTAAATTTAGAGTAGCGTAAATCATGATCAGCTGGTGATTACCTACAATATTATTTGGCAAACGTTACAATACTCTATATAGCACATCTTTTCTCGAGAAATAAACTCATGCGCTCAAATTACTAACGATGGATCTTAACAACGGACGGTATTAAAATCTCGTTATTTAATTAGATGGAACTACGTTCAATAATATCATATTAATGTAATGGATATTGTGAATATTATATGGCACACAGTTTACACTTTCTTAATGTAAATTAGATTGGCATTTAAAAGGAGGATTCAGTAAGTATATCATCTGATAACTATTTGGGTGAACCTAAGAAATAAAACCAGAATTCATCAAATAGAGACTTAGAGAAATAGAGAAAGAATTTAATAGGTCAGAAATTAACGACACCTGTGGGTTCTTATGTCTGGTATTATGGCACTCCAACTGGCATTCCGGTCAGCTTTGTTGTATGTGCTGGTTTTCTGGAGGGCATCTGCCCAGACCACTCTAGCGCAGTCTGGTGTGTACGATGAGATAAGCCCAGACTTGTCAGAGACAACAATCATATCATCATCTGCAGATTGTCAACGCTCCAGTATTCAAGTGTGTCTCTCTCTCAAAAGCAATGACCAAGATCATGCACTACTGCAAGACTCTCTTCGCACTACAGACTACCATTACCCAGATTACAGCGTGACACCTTTATATCGCCCAAGTGATTCATATAATTCTACAATAGTGTATATAGTTCCTACAGAAAGTGAATTTACTCGGCTATATAATCATATGATAATAGTAAATTGGTACATCACAGTTGTTCTATACCCAAGCATAGGCGTGTTAGGGCTTGTGTCAAACTTATTTAGCGGCATCATTCTTGTTCGGAGCGGACTCGGAAAACCATCAAACGTCTTCCTTCTTGGCATGACAGTAGCCGACAGCCTCTGCCTTCTTGGAGCTGTTAACATCCCATTTATACTCAAGCATTTTCCTAAATTATTCCCTTTTGGGACATTCTTTTGGGAATATTCCAGAAGTGCATCTTTAGCTTGCTACATTTTTGGGGTCGCTTGTCGGTGCTTGAGTGCATATGGAATTTACGTGAGTGCTGCTTTATGCACTGTAGTTACAATAGAACGCTTGCTAGCCGTGTATCTCCCACTTCAATTTATAAGTATACTAACACCCACTAGAGCCTGGCTGGTCTAGCTGTGGCTGTTTCCTAATCTGGTTGCCCTATTTAGTATTTACGGGCATCAGCTGGTACTTGTTTGTCTACAGATACTACCAGCAATTTCACATGCCTGGCGGTGAAATGTCATTTGTTATTCCGAAATTAATGTCCGACTTGACTTCTATGTGGCTTCTATATTAGGTAAATTCATCCCACTAGTAATTGTCATAGTAGGGTCCATTTGTATAGCCATTAAAGTCTTTATGACTCTTCGGAAACGACGAAAGATGGTGGCTGCAACTACCAAAACTGCATCGTCTGGTTCTCGTACAACCACCACATTACTAGCTGTTTGTCTGACATTTTCTGTGACGAAGATTATTACCCTCCCAACCTACTTCTACATCGCTGTGTGGGAAATTAACTCAATATTATTTTGGAATTATTACGGCGCTGCTATAAATATAGCAGAATATCTAAATGGCTTTTGCAACTTTTTCATTTATGTTTTCCTAAATAGAAAATTTCGCATCATCTTCCTCGGTCTGTTTTCTAGAAAGAAACGATAGATATAGTGTGTCTATACTGTTATCATGTTTTCAAACTAATGAGTGAATAACTGTAATGGGTAGTATGTCCCATACAGAGGTCACCATCGTGTAGCAGGTTCTCTGCAGAACGTCTCTCTCACCACGGCCCGACAAGAAGATTCACCATCGTTGGCCAGTTCTCCCGTCCCAAGGTGTCTAGAGTGACCTGTGTCCATTTTTGGTCACCCCCCCCCCTCCCCCTTTACTCCTACCCCGTTTAATCTGATAAGTGACGTTATAATTAGGGCTCATCGCAGCCTCAGATTAATAATCCTGTGACCAATTGAGCCATATTTCGGAATTTATTTGTTTTTGTTCCTGCCCGCTTTGAACTCGAGCGTGGTCCATACACGCTGCCACTAGTATTAAGTTAAAGTTAGTTGCATATCCTTTACAGAACGTCGCAGTCAACCCAGCATTTTCGTTATTTTGATGTTCGTGATATTTAGGCAAGTTTACGTTCAGTAGTTTTCCATTGCTTTCTAAACTTTGCAGTACCCATACCATTTCGTAAAACACCAATGCAAGGCGGTCTGTTGCCATATCGCCCGCCGCTGTGTTTCGAACACGGTATGCGGGATTACGAACTGCGTCCATAATCCCTCCACCACAGAGCCGGCACCACTAGTATTGCGTATGGCTTAGCTTTCCCTATTACCAATGTCCCTCGCCATCAGGCGAACCCACTCCGAATTTAAGGGTACTTGTGATTTACGTCCCCAAGTCAAGGGAGAGAAGTCAATATTTTAGTCCAACTGACAGATGTAGGGATTGAATCACCTACCTCAACATCAGCACATGCTCCTATCCATTTGACCAAGCTGTCCTCCGGAATTTAATTTAAAAGGGATTGTTGCCCATATGAGATCATGGATAGTAACATCCATTTTCGTCCAGGCTAACCCATATACCTTCTCCCCTTTTGGTAGAACAGTACGTCTCCCATAGCTAATTACAATTGCCACATCACTCAATAATATTAATGAGTAATGTAGTATTGATGTTTGCCTTTAAAATGCATATATTTTATTTAGTAGTAGTTGTTGTTGTTGTTGTTGTTGTTGTTCTCGGTTAGTCTCAAGTGGTGTACGAATGAAATGAAGTATGAAAGAAAGTGTTAGAAGGTTAGAATGTTAGACGGGCCTGCGTGCTCAATTCTTAACCCTTTGAAAATAACGTTCGTTCGTTCTTTCGTTCCTGGAAGCCATGATTTCCTTCGGTATTATTTTCAAACCACTGTGAAGTGTAACTGTTAATAAGGCCAGCATTTCATGTTATGAAACATGCTGTTGACGTGCCAGTTTTCTTCTATATCACATCTTGTTGAACGCCAATACTTATCTTCGTTATGGTCTAGGACAGTGGTTCTCAACCTTTTTTGGCCGCACCCCTTCAGCATATGTTCAGAATGTCATCCCCCACCCACCTTTTCGAATTTTTTCCTTATAAATCCCCCTGCCCCTACACAATATACGTAAAAATGGAAGCTAAATTTGATAACATATACTAGAACAATAACTACTAAGAAAGCACTTTACAACACAATCTTCCTACCAACTCTATGTTACCAATGTCAAACATGTACGATGACAGAAAAAGAGAAAAGATAAATCACAACAACAGAAATGAGATTCCTGAGAAGCATACTCAATATATCAAGAAGAGATAAGATCAGAAATGAAGAAATCAGGACTAAAGTGGCGGTTATAGCTGCACTAGATTTTATTAGAAGGCAGCAAGTCAAATGGTTTGGCTATGCAAGTAGGTTACGAACTAACAGTATACCACAACAAGCAATGATGTACAGACCAGAGGTAAGCAGACAAAGACGCCGACCACGTAAACGATGGACGCAGGGAATATATCGATACACGAAGCCCATAGACGGGCACTCTCCCGCTGTTTATACTTCACCTCGACACCGCAAAGTGCAAGAGGAACATGATGAGATGAGATGAGATGAGATGATATGCTAGAACAAGTCTAGACGTCTACATAAAACGTGATTTGTGGGTCTACTTACGTTATAGAACGAATTTCAGAAGGGCAAGAAGAACTGAACCGTAAATTATGGAGGAAAAAACAATATCAAGTAATCGGTTCTTGTATTAACGCGATCTTGAAATAATCTCAACCCCCCCCCCCCCCACCCCGGGACACCCTAAAATTCTCCCATGGGGGCGGGGGGAGGGGTAAGGGGTTAATTTCCCACCGGTTGAGAACCATTGGTCTAGGATATTCAATGAACTATTTTGTAACATTCAAGTTCACCAGCTCGGGCTGTCTTCTTTCTTGACAATGAAATGGTGGTTGACTCAGATCCGTATGTTACCACGTTCTCAAACAATGTTACTTTAGTTTTGTGTTTTAGAAGGAATGGCTGGCCGAGTGGCTAAGAATTCCCCAGTTCTTCTTCGGGATATCCAGATTCGAATCCTCGGTAAGATGTGGATTCTGATAACGAGCACATTTCGCGGCGACTGCACTATCCAGGTGGTCTTAATTCATCATGTTCAAGATCTCCCTGTTCTACACTGCAAGGTACAATAGACAATAGATTCTTGAGGACAGTTTTGTGTGCTAGTGCTGTGTCACAGTTTATGGCAATAAATGAATCACCAAAACACGAGAAGTAGGTTGTGAGCTTTACTAGAACACGATTACAAGAAACAAATTGGACGTTGCGGCTAAAGCCTTCATCAGCACAGAACAAACACACACAAACAGACATACTACTACAAGAAAAAAAACTACATGAAAATAATACGGTTACTTAGCTGAATACATCTTGAGCGACTGTAAGGGGACTGAATTAACCAGATGTGTGGTTTAGGTGGTCAAAGGACTAATGATCAGTACCACCAGAAGCTCAAGAATTCATTCTTATTCTCATAGTTTAATCATACTATTTCATCTCTGCATTGCTATGGCAAGTCTATGTTTGACTTCTTCGTTAGAAAGTTTCCATTATTGTTGATTATGGCACTAAGATATTACAGTGTGAGAAAATTTCCATTTCTTTTTGGTTCATTGTGATTAATGGTTGGTGTATAGACGTGTCCATGGACATTAGTGCAAAGAAACATGTTGATTTTCACTGTGTCTCGTGTCGGCTCTGTGGCCAAGTGTTTACGCGTTCGAAACACAGCTGCGGTGGTTTAGCAGCAGACCGCACTGCGGTAGTTTTTTTTATTTTTTTTAAATAAAATGGTATGAGTGCTGGTCTTTCAGAAAGCAATGGTAAATTACTGAACGTAAACTTACCAATAAATCACAAATAGCCAAACAATGCTGGGGTTGACTG
The DNA here is from genome assembly GCA_014155875.1 of Cepaea nemoralis. Lineage (NCBI taxonomy): Eukaryota > Metazoa > Mollusca > Gastropoda > Stylommatophora > Helicidae > Cepaea > Cepaea nemoralis. The sequence continues at coordinate 292,194 of JACEFZ010018628.1, forward strand.
CGACGCCCTTTAAAGGATATGCAACTAACTTAACTGTAGGCAGATAGCATCGTCTCTTCTAATGTCTTAGGCTATGTGACATGAGGACAATGTCGTCTGCATATCTGAATTATATAATTGGATTTCCACCAGTTTTTAATGGATAAAGACGGTCTCTGGTCTCATCATTGTTTGCGTTTGTCGTATAGAGAAACAGAAGAGAACATAAGAAGTCTCGAGGATATTCCGTTCGTTTATTCTCCTAACACCTAGAAATCTTTCTTACACGACTATCTACTCCCCACTGCAGCTCTTGTACTGCAATGTTGTTGTTTTTTCTGCCGATGTGGCATAGTGGTACTGGCCTGGTTATCAACAGAATGGTTTGTGTTTACTCTCTAGTAGAGAAATAACTATTACATTTATGCGTTCGACCAAGACTTAACATTAGTGTATAGATTCTTATTTCTATTTTCTAAGAGATCAAATGCTGAATGGGTTGGCATAAGTGGACTGGAAGTCGTTCATCGTCGGCAGTTTCAAACCACAGAAAACAAATGGTCAGATAGGAAGATGTTTCAATGCGTTGCCAAACATGGCACACAGTGGTGATGATGAAGCTGTCTAACTAACAGATCTTGTGGTCCATTTGTACGATCACGTCAACTATTTCTGTCACAAACAACGCAAACGACTGGCAAATCGTCAGACGTATTTCTTAGCAGCTCTCAAAAAGGATAATTAGCATTCATACACGTCGGCCTTTGCTGGGAGAGACTGAATGCTTATGTGCTTGTCCCAAGTGCACTAACGTCTATTCTTCATCATATAATAACCATGTGCACCAACTATCGGTGCATGTGTGACGGTACTGCATATGTTTGGTCAATTCATACTAAAGAAATCGCACAACACACTTGTTTTTGTTTTGTTTTATTTTCCTTCCTCCAAGATGTGTATATTTGGTCCCTTTGAAATTAATACACTTGTTATATTTTTATTATTATTTCCCTCTTTGCTCAACGACAGTGGCGTTTTGAAACTTAAAGGGTTCATGGATATCTTGCAAATGAACATTTTCAAAACTTAATTTTCAATTAATATGTTGAGTTCCTGAACTAACGTGATATGTAATAAAGACTCTCCTGTGTGAAATCATAAGGATCTAAACGTCGGATCCATTTGTTATGGTTTAGCTTAGTTACTTCATATTTGCTCGAAGTTTTTGGTATTATTATTATTATTATTATTATTATTATTATTATTATTATTATTATTATTATTATTATTTATGTATTTTTCCTATTTATTTCCCAATAACGATTTCTAATCACTGAGATTAAATCTCTTGTAAGGTATGTACACTGTGTAGGTGTTTATTATTACCTCTCTCTCTCTCTCTCTCTCTCTCTCTGTCTCTCTCTGTCTCTCTCTTTGTCTCTCTCTCTGTCTATCTCTGTCTCTGTCTCTGTCTCTGTCTCTCTGTCTCTCTCTCTCTCGCGCGCGCGCGCGCGCGCGCACCGTTATATATATCACAGGAGCCACGCATACCCGACTTTTTCATTTTATATTGGCATTTCCTGGGGCAGTCCTGATTCTTTTCAATCTGGTAATTTCTGAATAGAAGCAAAGTGTATTCATCCGTAACCCAGACAGAGCGTCTCCTCAATTAGATAGGGGCAACTGAATTCCACAGCATTGACGTCGTGACTCTGTTTACTCAAATCGAACAGTAGATTTACTGTACTGGAGACACCGTGGCTGAGAGGTCGAGATGTCCGGCTCGGACACTCAGACATCACTGCACTGAGGGAATTTCCATAAGCTCGCAGCCAGCGAAGAGTTCCAATACCAAAGGTTCCCGTTATAATCTGATTACATTTCCGTCTAATTTTACCTCTGAATGACGACTGGCAACCAGACCCTCTGACCACCCCTTGCTGCTGCACTCTCTAGATCACGATAGTCTATATGTTCGTCTGCCCTATTCACATTCTTCCAGAGGGCCTTCACCACATATGCTTTATCATGCATCATATCACATAGCACATGTTTCCAAGGACCAGTGGCATACAATGATATCACACGTTTCCTGATTTCTGCAATAAAAAGATCGGGTACTTAGTCTTCTTGGTTAAAAGCGCAAAACAAAGGTCATGTTTACAAGCTGTGTCCGTTAAAGATTGCAAGAAAGTTAAAATTTGCGCAATGTAGGCCACAAGGACGCATCCATGGCAACGTTGTTAGGAAAGTAAACCTAAACATTGATAGATAGAGCTCTTTATCATAGATGGAATCTGTCTAGATGAAGCAAACCTTACACAAACTAATGCCGGAATAGACACACTGACCTCTGAGGAGTACAACTACTTGTGACACAGATGCCTGGAAACAGGAATGAAGAATAAGAAGAATGCATAAAGGCATACATTTCCAGGGTAAATCTAAAGTGCTCTCTTGAAGTGTGCTTTAAAGATACATCCCACATTGAACAAGCCGGAAGTGAAGTTTACATTGTCATGTCACCGACTTGTATAAATGTCATAAAATCCACAGAGAAAGCCTAGATCTGTAATCACATTGAAAAATACTGGATGTAATCAACATGTGATAATACAAGCCGTTACAAATCACATAAGCAAAGATTTAGTGCAGAAAAATCGTATACATGTTCTTTCTAAATACTATACCTCACATGGAAAATAATGGCATATGTTGTTGTTATTGTTGTTGTTATTATTATTATTATTTGTTGTTGTTGTTGTTGTTGTTGTTGTTGTTGTTGTTGTTGTTGTTGTTGTTGTTGTTGTTGTTGTTGTTGTTGTTGTTGTTGTTGTTGTTGTTGTTGTTGTTGTTCTATTTGACGATATATTGTGTATCAGGTTGGGTGCCAGCATTCCCTGGGCTTCAAAGATATTTAGAAACAGGGCTTCTTCCTTTGAACTCAAGCTTAGTCCATACATTTGCTATTATTTCTAGTTCACTGAACTGAGTTTTGAGTGTGAAATAGCTTTCTTTATTACCAGTGTACCTCGCCATCAGGCAAATCCACCCAGACTTATGAAATAATCTAGTCTCCAAGTCAAGGACGAGAAGTCAACATTTTAGTCCAATTGACCGGTGTAGGGGTTGAACCTGCTAATAATATATCAGCTTTGTGTGACTCTAAATATCTATACAGCTACGTACCGTAGTGTTGGAAAGAACATTCAATATAAAATAACGCAAATTAATGCAGCTTTACAGAACAGAATTACGAAATAACACAAGGACGTTGCGGCGACTAGCCCTTATCAGCAAGCAGTAAAGCTGTATTATTTTGTATTGCTTTATATTGTTAACATTTCTACAGCTTTAAGCAGTTCCACTAATTATACTCATAGCGAACATTCAAGCTCCTCTAGACGGTATATGGCATTTTATGTATACATTCTTCTTCTTCTTCTTCCTCTTCTTCTTCTTCTTCTTCTTCTTCTTCTTCTTTTTCTTCTTTTTCTTCTTCTTGTATATTCTTCTTCTTCCTGAACTAATTTTCAGTTAATATGTTGTAATATAAAGTAACAATGTAGTCATGCTTATGGTAACATCAGAAATGTAGCCATGATTAAGATAAAAGAAGCGATATATGCATGTTTACAGTAACGCAAGATGTGTGAACTTGTTTAAAATAACACAAAGGGTGTGGGCATATTTAGGATTATATGAGGGACGATCCTGCATGTATGGTAACACAAGATATGTAGCCATGTTTAAAGTACCACAAGATATGTAGCCATGCTTAAATTAACCCAAGATATGTAGCCATGGTTAAAATAACACAAGTTTTGTAGCCATATGTAAAGTAACACAAAATATGTAGCCCTGTTCAAAGTAACATAAGATCTGTAGCCATGTGTAAGTAATGCAAGATATATTAGTTAGTGGGTGCAAATGTAAAGGTAGTCCCAAAGCAGATACTGCCGTTTAGTGTTAAGTTTTAGACAATTTATTCTAGGCCATAATACAAGTATATGAGATGCAGTGGCTACCCTCTTCCTTCTTCACAAGAGATGTAGTAATATTTAAGTTAACAAAAGAGGTGTATTCATGTTTAAGGCAATGCAAGCTCGAATGTAAAGACCACATGTACACATATTAGCTATTCTGTGTTCAGAGTTTTTTTTCTTCGTATTATTATGAAATCAGCGATGTCCGTATTTTTAAACTGTTAACATGAGGCCCTTATCTCTTTTTCTTTATTTGAAACCGATTTTAATACGTTTCCTATTACATTGGCACCTTGCCGTCTTGACAGACGATAGTTTGTGCTTTAAAAAGGCATAATAACTTTTAACTATGGCGGTAGCGAGTGTGACTGATAAGGCCAATTTGCGCTGTAAATGTCCGTTCACAGTGGGTGCATGTGAACACGTGGTCATTTCCACCATCATGCACCATCTTACGTCTCAAACGCTTGGTGTGTGACTTTTCTGCAATAATTTTCTCCTTTGACTTTATTCCATTTCTGATATTTGCCCTCCATGTAACACGTTCAGCGGCGACTTGCTCCCAATGTGCATTATCAATGCCTGTATCAATCATGTCCCGCTTACACACATCTTTGTATCGTAGTAGAGGCCGACCCTGAGATCTCTTACCCATCTGTAATTCACCAAAAAATATATCCTTTGGTATTCTACCATCATCCATCCTCCTAAGATGTCCTATCCATCTAAGTCTACGAAGACTGAGCATGGAATAAACTGTCACACAACCTGATCTTTCCAATACTTCAGTATTTGTGATTTTGTCTTGCCACTTAATACCAAGAATTCTTCGCAGACACCGCATATGAAAGCTGTTTAAGTTGTTCTCTTGGTGTGAGTAAGTTGTCCAGGTTTCACTGCCATAGAGAAGAGTACTAAGGACACAGGCTTGATAGACAAGGACTTTTGTTTTGGCAGTAAGCTTCCTGTTCTCCCAGACTCTTTTTCTTAACCTGTTCATTGTTGTTGCTGCCTTACCAATCCGGATGTTGATTTCCTGATCTAGGGATAATTTGCTATTTACCACTGATCCTAGATATGTAAAATGGTCTACTATCTCTAGTTCGGCGTCATCAATAAAGATTGATGGTACCCCATGTGCACCTTGTGACATAATCTGTGTCTTCTTTTTGCTAATTGTTAAACCAAATTCAGAACAAGCATTGGAGAATGCAGATAGTAGACATTGCAATTCTTCCTCAGAGTGGGTCGTAACTGCAGCATCATCTGCAAAAAGCAACTCTCTGATCAGTACCCTCCTAATTTTGGTCTTAGCCTTCAATCTCTGAGCATTGTAGAGGCCGCCATCTGAGCGTGAGTGAATGTATATACCACCATCCTGATCACGAAATGCATATTTCAGTAGAAGTGAAAAGTATATTCCAAAGAGGGTGGGAGCTAGTACACAACCTTGCTTAACTCCACTCTTGATTTCAAATTCTTCAGAAGTTGCACCATCAAACTTGATTATACCCTTCATGCCTGCGTGGAACGATTCCACAATGGACAGAAGAGTTGGTGGGCAGCCAATCTTCTTTAGTGCCTTGAACAGACCCTCACGACTGACCAAATCAAATGCCTTTGTGAGGTCGATGAAGGCAATAAACAGTGGTTGATTCTGTTCACGGCATTTTTCTTGCATTTGTCGCAATGAGAATATCATATCAGTGGTAGACCGGTTCTGTCGAAAGCCACACTGTGATTCGGGGTAGACTTGATCTCCTAGGACTTGAAGTCTGCGCAGAACAATTCTGGCAAATACTTTTCCAACAATACACAGAAGTGAGATACCCCTATAGTTGTTGCAGTCGCTCCGATCGCCCTTGTTCTTGTACAGTGTTATGATGCTTGAATCTTTGAAATCCTGTGGGACTTGTCCTTCACGCCAGCATAGCTCTATTAGCTGGTGGATCTGTATAGTGAGTGTGTCTTGCCCACTCCTGATAACCTCTATTGGAATCCCATCCTTACCTGGAGCCTTGCCAGATGCAAGTTCATTTATAGCACACTTAACTTCTGTTATGGTGGGAAGTGTGTCCAGGTGGTCAAGAGTTGGTAGAGCCTCTATGGCGTTGAGGGCATCATCCGCTAGTTTGGTCTCACTTGAGTAAAGCTCCAAATAGTGCTCTACCCATCTGTCCATCTGCTGTTTCTTATCAGTGATACGTTTCCTATAATAATCCTAGATATACATATACTTGTAAAAACCATTGCAAACAACTAGCTGTATTTTTAACGGATGTGCTGTTATTTCAGCATTTCATTTATGTTTTTACTACAGCCTCTTTAATTTAACGTGACCTCGGCTTATTTGGGACCTGACTAGGGACTGTGTAATTCCCTCGAGATGGAACATATTTGCCAGAATCCCCACGCAATTGAATGTCTTTTCCATCAAATGGAAAATAGAACTGAATTTTTAGGATACTTTTACAGAGTCTCATGGAATCCAAAACGATATTTGCAAACATGATCTAAATAACTAAAAGTGCATCTTCTGAATTAAGTTCATGGCATAATAGATTAAAATTGAATGCGTTGTAATAAATTCAAAGGCTACAAAGTCAAGGAGTATTAAACGAGGAATAGAAAGAAGAGTTGAATCATAAGAAAGAAGTCAACGTCCGCTGATCACATGATAAGAAGAGAACAAATGAAAGAAATGCTTATAACATGGTAAGATTGATGAATAAGGGAAAAGGAAAATATGGCAAATAGGCAGACAGACCGGTAAAACCTTGGAGAGCTGGTTGTCTCTGGGTACGGTTCGTTAGTGCATCTTTCTATGCTTGGACTTGTACGACCCGCTTATCCTCGACACTGTGCGCGGTGAATTTCTTTTGAAATGCCTTTTTGTGCCCAATGTGACTGTGTTGTGAAGTGCAGATTCAGAAAATGCCGGACTGCTAGGAGTCGATTCCCTGACGATCGCCTTATGTGATAATGAGTCTGCGGGCGTCTTGAGTTTGTTCTGACGGTTTTCTTCGCAAACAATGGACCGCATATGCAAGTGAAGGTCGGCTTGTTGTTGTATGGGCTCTGACAATTTGGACTTGTAGAAGCTACTGTTTACTTCAAGAGTTCACACGGGATAATCATGAGCACTTCGTGTGGTTTTCACTGGGACGGAAATGGGGCATTTTATGGGGCTACTGCGACTACGAGAGACAGATAACAGCTTAGAGATTATACACTGGGTGGTCTTTATCTTGACATGAACACGGTCACCTGATGATAATGAAACTGAGAAAAGGAGTGGTCGAGAGGCCTAAAATTAGTCCCAGTTGAGAAAGCATTTTTTTTACGTTCTCTTTCAACTCACGAGTTCACTTTTTTTGCGCGTTCTTAACCATTCGGCTATGCGGACCTGCATTTCTGCGTGTGATATAGCTGTTCTTGTTAGCAGTGTCCCTCACCATCAGACGAACCCACTCCTACTTCAGAGGTACTTGTAATTTACGTTTTTAAGTCAAAGAAGATAAGTCAACATTTTAGTCTAACCGACAGATGTAGGGGCTTAACACACTACGGAATCATCACACTAAAAGTTTAACAGCGAGCGCTCTTATCAGTTCTGCCATGCTAACCTCACCAGGCACATAATGATGAGGAGATTGTCGACAGAAATTGACGTGAATTACGATAATCTATGTCAGGTTATAAGGAAGTTTGTGTGGCAGGAGACCAGGAGTCGTCGAGAGTCTTGATAACCGTGTCAGTCGACAAGGGCTCTTTCTAATGAAGACAGATATCATTGGGCAGACTGAAAGAAGTCCTATAAGAAGCAGATGAACATCTTAAACAAATTAGAGAAATTAGACGTAGACAGTCGAATTTGTTTGGACACGTTATGAGAAGAAATAAACAAGATAACTTGATGACAACTGGCAAGATTTGGGAGACAAGAATAAGGGAAAGGCAGAGAAGTACATATCTGGATGGCTTGGTCACGTGACATGGTCGAGATAAGAACCCAGAGTTGATCCACGACTCTGGTGATCGTGTGTGAGGGGGAAACATAATCACCCACGCTTATCGGCGTGGCACATGATGATAATGAATAATTTATCATAAAACTCAAACGTTGTCTCATTTCAGATACTTTCGTCAGAGTATAAAAGGTTGTCATATATTAAAACATAGTATATAATCCTAGCTGTATGCTAAATTTATATTCTCAGAGCCACATCAATTATAACCAAAGCTGAGAAATCAGGTTGAACGAGGTGGACATTTTGTTTTCTTATATCGGAAAAGGTATTCACAACCACGGCACAATCAGATGAAATGTTCAGTTCTTTTAATCCACTCCATACCTTGCCTGGAATAGTCCACAACATTCTGAAAATTATTCGGTGCAAATTTTGTGAGGCATTTATGAGACCACAAACAGTTCTTTCTAGTTACACTGGTAACAGCTTTACTCAATGTGTATCATATCCAGATTCGCCGCCGTTTCCTCATTTCTTTATTTGCTAACATGTGTTTAGTTCTCTTCATAGCTCCACTAATTCTCTCATTAAATTGTATTCCTTCTTTTCTGCGCAAGCACCAGTTTTAATAAATATTCATTGTATTTTAGTATTGGTGCTGTTGGTTTGTCGGTATTGCTATTTGTTCTACTTTTCACACGGGGCAGTGAGGAGCATTTTGTGTGATATTCACCATTAACTGACACAAAATGATGGGGGTGAGCCTTTGCCCTGAAGTTGGAACCGCGACTAATGACCAATGACTAATTGTAACTGTTTTTGTTGTTCTTAATGTTTCTGATTCGTACAGCAGTGCTGAGATTGGATGTTATTGTGCTTGTTGTTGTTTTTGTTGATGTTATTGTTGTTGTTATCTTCTATTATGCGGTTAGGTGTTGTGGGATAAAGCTATTGAAGTTCAAGCACCTTTCCTCTAAATTCTCCCAGAATTCATGAGCAGTGTTTTTCTAGGATCAAGTAAATTCCTTACCGTTTGATGAACCTGTTATAGGGCCCTTACCTACTTCATCAGGATCATGTGCCATGTCGATAAGCGTGGGCGGTCATGTTTCGCCCTCTTACACGATCACCAGAGTTGTGGATTAGTTCTGTGTTCTTGTCTCGACAATGCCATGTGGTCTCGCCATCCAAATATTTACTTCTCTGCCTTCCTTTTGCACTTTCCTCTTCAATCTTGCCAGTTGTCACGAAGATCTCTAGTTTATTTCTTCTCACAACGTGCCCCACAATGTTGACTGTCTGCGTCTAATTTCTTCAATCAATTTATGGTTTTCATTTGCTTGTTACCTGCTTAACCCTTTTATATTTGCTACTACCACCATGTCACAAATGTGTTCTATTGCATTTAGTTCCACAATTTTTCTTGCTCTATGAAAACTGATTTTGCGTTTTTGTATTATTATTTTAATATCCCTGTTTGATCCCCTAGCCTTGTTGATCTTGCTCTGTGAATACCTGATTTTTGTAAAGACTCGCTACACTTTGTATGTAGAACAAATTTGACAAATCAAGTACATGATGTCATCCAAAAATGTGCTTAAACTTCATTAAATTAGTTACAATAGTCCACTGCTATGGTCTAACGCTGTTTCTGAAGAAGCTGGGAACGTACCCATGAAGTATGCATTATAACAGGTGTTGGAAATGTCCATCCCTGGCTTCAAGACATGATTGTACTCGTACTTCTCTTCATATTGTCAAATATCTTCTGCAACGTATTATGTTGTTATTTCTTGTTCATCCCAAAAACATTCTTTCTTCCGTTGCTAATACCATTATGTTTGGAGTGCAAAGAATTACTCCAGCATACGATATCCATTCGCTGCATATTGCTTCACGATGGACTGTGGAGCACATTTTCTGATGACGTCATGTACTTCATTTTTCAAATGTGTTCTACATACAAAGTGTAGTGAGACTTTACAAACACTCGATACATGTATGATTCTACATTTTTACGTGAAATTTCACGTTTCAGGCAGATCGAGTCGTCATTTGCTTGATTTATTCTAATTATTTTTGTCTTTTCCCAACGAACATTAAGACATAATTGTTGTAACCTGACATCCTTTTTGTTTAATGTATATTGAATCTGACTGAGACAAGAGAACAGTGTCGTCAGCTTAGTCGAGATCAGTGGTTCTCAAACTTTTATGGCCTGTGCCCTCATTTACCACATGTTCAGAGCGTCATCCCCCCCCCCCCCCTCCTTCGAATTTTCTCCCTATAAATTCCCCCCTCCCCATCCGTACATAGTACATAAAAATGGAAGCTAAATTTAATAACACATACTAGAACAAGTCTATACGTCTACATAAAACGTGATTTGCGGGTCTCCATCCATCCATCATGTGCCATGCCGGTAAGCGTGGGTGGTTATGTTCTGCCATCTCACTCTATCACCAGAGTCGTGGATCAGCTCCGTGTTTCTGTCTCGACCATGCCACAAGGCCAAGCCATCCAGGTACTTGCTTCTAGGTCTTCCCCTTGGTCTGTTCCCCTCGATCTTACCAGTTGTCACCAAATTCTCCAATCCATTTCTTCTCATAACATGCCCAAAAACTTTTGACTGCCTACGTCTAATTTCTCTAATCAATTTACGATCTTCATTTGTTTCTTGAAGGGCTTGTTCATTGGTCTTTCTGGCTGTCCATGGTATTCTTTGCATTTTCCTCAGAAACCACATCTCTACAGCCATCAGATGTTTTTCAGCCTGACTGCTCATTGTCCACGCTTCACATCCATATAAAAGTACAGGTTCAATGTAGCATCTCAACACTCTTTTTCTCGTTTCAATTGACATCTTTTTATTGGTCAATATGTCTACTTACATTATAAAACGAATTCCATTAGGGCGAGAAGTACTGAACCGTAAAATTTACGGGGAAAAACAATATCACGTAACTGGTTCTTGTATTAATGCGATCTTGAAATAATCTTAATTCCCCATGGAAACCATACAATTCCCCCCTCCCCCAGGGGAGGGGGGGGGGGAAATTCCCCACAGGTTGAGAACCATTGGTCTAGATCATTGAGCTGTGTCAGAGTTCATTGAATTCCATTTATGAAGTGGCTACTGTTGTCTGTCTAATCCTGTCTATAGTCAGCAAGGATAATAACGATGACAAAAGTCATCCTTGTCCCACTCTGGTTCTAAGTTCAAATGTATCCGTGTTTGAGAGAGAGAGAGAGAGAGAGAGAGAGAGAGAGAGAGAGAGAGAGAGAGAGAGAGAGAGAGAGAGAGAGAGAGAGAACACACACTGTTCTATATTGAAATTTAATATCTTCATCTTCTCCTCCTCCTCCTCCTCCTCCTTCTTCTTCTTCTTCTTCTTCTTCTTCTTCTTCTTCTTCTCCTCCTCCTCCTTCTTCTTCTTCTTCTTCTTCTTCTTCTTCTTCTTCTTCTTATTATTATTATTATTATTATTATTATTATTATTATTATTATTATCATTATTATTATTATTATTATTATTATTATTATTATTATTATTATTATTATTATTATTATTAGTTGCCTGACCTGGAATAAACATCTACGATCATGACTCTCTTTTCGCCTCGTAACCTCCGTGTTGTATGAGTCAGTCTCTGAAATTATTTAACCAAGATAGCCCTGGAGTGGCGGCTCTATCATTTTGTAGTTTGTAATTATATATATAAAGGACAATGAAATGAAAATTGTAAATTGATTAGAGAAATTAGACGTAGACAGTGAACATTTTTTGGACATGTTATGAGAAGAAATGGATTGGAGAACTTAGTGACAACTGGCAAGATCGAAGGGAACAGACCAAGAGGAAGACCGAGAGAAAAATACCTGGATGGCTTGGCCACATGGCATGGACAAGACAGGAACAATGAGCTGATCCACTACGCTGGCGATCGAGTGAAATGGCGAGTCATGACCGCCCTTGCTTTCCGGCATATATATATATATATATACACACACACACACACACACACACACACACACACACACTAGTTGACCCGGCCCGACTTCGCCCAGTCCCTGGAGGGGATCAGTCTGTCTGTCTGTCTGTCTGCTTTTTTGTCTGTCTGTCTGTCTGTCTGTCTGGCTGACCCGGCCCGGCTTCACCCAGTCCCTGGTAGGGAGCATCTCATTTAATTCATATAAGTAGTCATATAAGCTCCCTTTCCTGACTATCTGTCTGTCTGTCTGTCTATCTGTCTGTCTGTCTGACCCGGCCCGGCTTCACCCAGTCCCTGGTGGGGAGCATCTCATTTAATTCATATACGTAGTCATATAAGCTCCCGTTCCCGACTATCTGTCTGTCTGTCTGTCTATCTATCTGACCCGGCGTGGTTTCGCCCAGCTCCTGGCGGGCAGCATCTCATTAAATTCACACAGTAACTTAAAAGAATGTCCTTCCACACACCATCCATTATTTTTAATGAAAACTGTTTTTAATCACCTACATGACTGTAGATAACTTCTTTAAGCATAAAAAGATGAGTTACAATGTTATGCATTATGCATTATTTTTATGAAAACTTTGAAAATACCTTAAAGATTATATCATTATTTATTATAACTCATATGCCTGTAAGTAACTATTAACAAAGAGTTTATAAATCTTTGAAAACGATGCAACAATATGACAATAAAGTATATAGAAATGTTATTAAAAGTTATGCCCCTTGAAATAACTTTTCTAGAGTTAAGTCCCCTTGCTATATAGAAATTATAATGAAAAATGAAATATTTAAGTAAGTAGCCGATTTTACACTAAAAAACTATGACAGAAAGTTGCACAGGAATGAAAAGAAAACGTGTAGAAAATTTCATCTCAATCGGATGGACCGTTCGCGAACGCATAAAGAACGGACGGACATACAGTCTCTTTTATATATATAGATGTGTGTGTGTGTGTGTGTGTGTGTGTGTGTGTGTGTGTGTGTGTGAGGCAGCGTTGTTTGAGGGTGAGTGTTTAGTTGTGTGTGTGTGTGTGTGTGTGTGTCTGTATGTGTGTGTGAGAGAGAAAGAGAGAGAGAGAGAGAGAGAGAGAGAGAGAGAGAGAGAGAGAGAGAGAGAGAGAGAGAGAGAGAGAGAGAGATTTTGGACTGTCATCCCTCGTCCTGGTATTATTACGGCATTTCGTGCTTGATTAAGATAGAGCAGTTAGCATGTTGGGCTTGCATTTCCTTATTACCAACGGCGAAGAGATTTTTTTTACTATACTCAGCTTCCATACAGGTTCTTCTAGTCTTTCGTCCTGATCAGATAAGGTTAGACACCCTCGTGATCAAAACAAAGTGTACCATCCTTGTTTTATAAAAAGCAGTACATTCCACACCGTGCACCAGGTCGGGTCAGAAGCGGCGCCATCTCTCTGTACATATACATCCGCTTATTATTACACAACAATGTTGAGAGGAAACGGTTTCCCAAACACATCAGAACAAAGACAATATCCACCATGTTGTATCTTCCCCCTGGATCGCCCCAAATGTACCTCCCACACCGTATCCCTCATCGCTTTGTCTCCCCAACTGTATCTTCCCAGCTGTATGTCCCTTAGAACACTATATCCGCACATTTACCTCCACCATCTGAACCCCCCCCCCCCCCACCCTCTTCCCAACTTCTTTATCTCACCCAATTGTAACTTTCCACTTGTACTGTACCACAAATACATCTCCTTGAATAGTATCTCCCACAAGTGTGTTCCCCAGAGGGGGCTTCAAATTAAAATCTCAAAAGTATGATAGAAATTACAATAACCATGCCATTGTCCTGTAACCTGTCAATATTGTTCTTTCGGATGTCAACAGCATTAAGCACGAGGCATAACGGAGCAGAGGAACATGGCGACGTCTGAAGGACAGTTTAAATATGGCCGCCCCACTTTTGACAGTCGCCAAATAGGAGCATCGTTCTGTTAGTTTTTTAATCAGTGAAGGGCTCAACCTTATAGAAATTCATCGGGAAATAAAGGTCCAGTATGGTGATGCATGCCTGTCAGTAAAGCAAGTGTGTGAGTGGAGTTGGAAGTTTCAAACCTTTACGGTTAGATGAAGAGGTACAGTTGGTGGTGTATGAATGATTAAACACGCGACAAAGAAAATGTTTTTCTACAGGAATCCAAACACATTATTGGTGCTGGGGGACTTGCATTGAACGCAGTGGTGACTACATCGAAACATTGTACATTTGTTCTTTACTATTTCAGAATGTATCCACACACACCCACACACCCACACCGACACACACACACACACACACACACACATACACTTAGGGTTTTCATGTGAACTGCTCTCTTATATTTCCCCCACCACACACACACACACACACACACATACACTTAGGGTTTTCATGTGAACTGCTCTCTTATATTTCCCCCACCACACACACACACACACATACACTTAGGGTTTTCATGTGAACTGCTCTCTTATATTTCCCCCACCACACACACACACACGCACACACACACACAACACACAACACACACACACACACATACACACACCCTCAACCCCATCCTCTCCAAATAATAACTGTATCTCCCATTTTGCTGTATTCCCACGGTGTGTACCTCTGGAACCTATATCTCCCACAACTGTATACATTGGCAACTTGCCGTCTTAACAGAGGATAGTTTGTTACATTGGGTTTCAAAATGGCTGATTAACTACAACCCATGGCGGTGGCGAATGTGACTGATAAGGCCAATTCTCGCTGTAAATGTTCGTCCACAGTGGATGCATGTGAACACATGGTCATTTTCACCATCATGCACCATCTTACATCTCACACGCTCGGTGTGTGACTTATCTGCAATCATTTTCTCCTTTGTCTTTATTCGATTTCTGATATTTACCCTCCATGCAACACGATCGACGGCGACTTTCTTCCAATGCGCATTATAATGCCTGTATCAATCATGTCCCGCTTACACACATCTTTGTATCGTAGTAGAGGCGGACCCTGAGATCTCTTACCCATCTGTAATTCACCAAACAATGTGTCTTTTGATATTCTACCATCATCCATCCTTCTAACGTGTCCTATCCATCTAAGTCTACGAAGGCTGAGCATGGAATATACCGTCACACAACCTGATCTTTCCAATACTTCAGTATTTGTGATTTTGTCTTGTCACTTAATACCAAGAATTCTTCGCAGACACCGCATATGAAAGCTGTTTAAACATTTCTCTTGTTGTGAGTAAGTTGTCCAGGCTTCACTGCCGTAAAGAAGAGTACTAAGGACACAGGCTTGATAGACAAGGACTTTTGTTTTGGCAGTAAGCTTCCTGTTCTCCCAACATCTTTTTCTGAACCTGCTCATGGTTGTTGCTGCCTTACCAATTACAGTATTCCCAGTATATACCCCAATAACTGTATCTCTCACTGCTGTATTACCAATTTGTAACACTAAAAGACATATCTCCAGCAACTGTATTCCCAATATATACCCCCCCCCCCCCCATAACGTTATCGCCCACTGCTACATTCCCACTGTGTACTCCTCCAAACTGTATCACCCCAATCGTGCACCCACAACTACCAAACAGCGATGACTTACCTCGGGTCCTACATCCTGGGTGTTGACACTGGTCACCAGCTCGTAGAGGAATTTGTCCAGCTCAGAGCCTTCAATGTACCCGTTACCTGGGGACAGTGAATGATTTATATACATGAGATATATACATGGGGTATACACATAAGTTATGTATATAGGTTATATTCATGAGTTATTTATAACTGATATATGCCGAGGTTGAGGTGAAGGTATTGCGAATGCGATTCGCAATCCCGCATAATGCGTTCGAAACACAGCTGAAAGAGATTTGGAATCAGACCGCCTTGCGTTAGTTTTCACACAATAGTATGAGTGTCGGTTGTTCAGAAAGCAATGGCAAACTACTGACCGTTACTTGTCTAGTAAATTACAAACAGAAAAATGAATCCTGGGGTTGAGTCCGACGTCCTGTAAAGCATATATAAATAACTTGTTGTATATACATAGGTTATATACATGGATTATATACATGAGTTATATACATCAGTTGTACACATTAGCTATATACATGTGGTATATACATGCGTTTTATACATGCGTTTTATACAGAGCATGAGTTAATCAGGACACCAGATAGTTATATACACTATATGAGCTAGTCAGGACAGCACGTAGTTATATACACTATAAGAGCTTATCAGGACAGCACGTAGTTATATACAGTGTATGAGTTAATCAGGACAGCACGTAGTTATATACAGTGTATGAGTTAATCAGGACAGCACGTAGTTATATACACTATATTAGATAATCAGGACAGCACGTAGTTATATACACTATATTAGATAATCAAGACAGCACGTAGTTATATACAGTGTATGAGTTAATCAGGACAGCACAGAGTTATATGCAGTGTATGTATTAATCAGGACAGCCCGTAGTTATATAAACTATATGAGTTAATCAGGACAGCACGTAGTTATATAAACTATATGTATTAATCAGGACAGCCCGTAGTTATATAAACTATATGTATTAATCAGGACAGCCCGTAGTTATATAAACTATATGAGTTAATCAGGACAGCACGTAGTTATATAAACTACTAGCTGACCCGGCCCGGCTTCGCCCAGACCCTGGTGGGGAGCATCTCATTTAATTCATATAAGTAGTCATATAAGTTCTCGTTCCCGTTACCGACTATCTGTCTGTCTGTCTGTCTGTCTGTCTGTCTATCTGTCTGTCTGTCTGTCTTACCCGGCCCGTCTTCGCCCAGACCCTGATGGGGAGAATCTCATTTAATTCATATAAGTAGTCATATAAGTTCCCGTTCCGACTATCTATCTGTCTGTCTGTCTGACCCGGCCCGGCATCGCCCAACTCCTGGTGGGGAGAATCTCATTTAATTCATATAAGTAGTCATATAAGTTCCCGTTCCCGACTGTCTGTCTGTCTGTCTGTCTGTCTGTCTGTCTGTCTGTCTGTCTGTCTATCTATCTATCTGTCTGTCTGTCTGACCCGGCCCAGCCCATGGTGGAGAGCATCTCATTTAAATTATATAAGTAGTCATATAAGATCCCGTTCCCGACTATCTGTCTGACTGTCTGTCTGTCTTGGGTAAATGGAGGAGGGAGGAGGAAGAGGGAGGTGGAGGAGGGAAGAGGAGGGAGGAGGAGGGAGGAGACAGGAGGAGTAGGGAGGAATAGGAGGGAGGAGGAGGGATTAGGAGGAGGAGGGAGGAGTAGTGTGGAGGAGGAGGCGAGGAGGAGGGAGGAGGAAGAGGGAGGAGGAGGGAGAAGGAGGGAGGAGGAGAACGCAGGAGGAGAAGGGAGCAGGAGGAGGAGAGGGAGGAGGAGGGAGGAGGAGGGAGAAGGAGGAGAGAGTAGGAGGATGGAGGAGGCGGAGGGAGAAGGAAGAGGGAGGAGGAAGAGGGAGAATGAGGAGGGAGAAGGAGGAGAAGGAGGGGGAGGAGGGGAGGAGGAGGAGGGAGGAGGAATGTGAAGGGAGGAGGAGGGAGGAGGTAGAGGGAGGAGGAGGAGGGAGGAGGAGAGAGGAGGAGGAGGGAGGAAGAGGGAGGAGGAGGAATGTGAAGGGAGGAGGAGGGAGGAGGTAGAGGGAGGAGGAGGGAGGAGAGGAGGTAGAGGGAGGAGGAGGAGGGAGGAGGCGGAGAGGGAGGAGGGGGAGGAGGGAGGAGGAGGAGGAGGGAGGAGGAGTGATGAGGAGAAGGGAGGAGGAGAGAGGAGGAGGAGGGAGGAGGAGGAGGGAGGAGGAAGAGGGAGGAGGAGGAATGTGAAGGGAGGAGGAGGGAGGAGGTAGAGGGAGGAGGAGGGAGGAGGAGGAGTGAGGAGGAGGAGAGGGAGGAGGAGGAAGGAGGAGGGGGAGGAGGGAGGAGGAGGAGGAGGGAGGAAGAAGGAGGAGGAGGGAGAAGGAGGGATGAGGAGGAGGGAGGAGGAGGAAGAGGGAGGAGGAGGAATGTGAAGGGAGGAGGAGGTAGAGGGAGGAGGAGGGAGGAGGAGAAGGGAGGAGGATGGATGAGGAGGAGGAAGAGGGAGGAGGAGGGAGGAGGTAGAGGGAGGAGGAGGAGGAGGAGTGAGGAGGAGGATAGGGAGGAGGAGGAAGGAGGAGGGGGAGGAGGGAGGAGGAGGAGGGAGAAGGAGGGATGAGGAGGAGGAGGGAGGAGGAGGAAGAGGGAGGAGGAGGAATGTGAAGGGAGGAGGAGGGATAGGGAGGAGGGGAAGAGGAAGAGGGTAGGAGGAAGAGTGGAGAGGAGGAGGGAGGATGTAGAGGGAGGAGGAGGGAGGAAAAGGGAGGAGGAGAGAGGAGGAGGAGGGAGGAGGTAGGAGGAGGAGGAAGAGGGAGGAGGAGGGAGGAGAAGGAAGGAGGAGGAAGAAGGAGGAGGAAGAGGGAGGAGGAGGATGGAGGAGGGAGAGGGAGGAAGAGGGAGGAGGAGGAAGGAGGAAGAGGGAGGAGGAGGATGGAGGAGGGAGAGGGAGGAGGGAAAGAGGAAGAGGGTAGGAGGAGGAGGAGGGGAGAGGAGGAGAAGGAGGGAGGAGGAGAAGGAGGAGGAGGGAGGAGGAGGGAATAGGAGGAGGGAGGAGGCAGAGGGAGAAGAAGGAAGGAGGAGGAGGAAGGAGGGAGAGGAAGGAGGGAGAATGAGGAGGGGAGGAAGGAAAGGGAGGTGGAAGAGGAGGAGGGAGGAGGAAAGAGGTAGGGGAGGAGGAGGTAGAGGGAGGAGGAGGAGGAAGGAAAGGGAGGAGGAAGAGGAGGAGAAGGGAGGAGGAGGGTGGAGGGAGGAGGAGGTAGAGGGAGGAGGTAGGAGGAGGAGGAAGAGGGAAGAGGGAGAAGAAGGGAGAAGGAGGAGTGAGGATGATGAGGGAGAAGGAGGCAGGAGGAGGAGGAGGGAGTTAGGAGGAGGAGGAGGGATAAGGAGGGAGAGGGAGGAGAAGGGAAGATGAGGGAGGAGGGGGAGGAGGCGGAGGGAGTAGGAGGGAGGAGGATGGAGGAGGAGGGGAGAGGAAGAGGGAGAAGAAAGAGGGAGAAGGAGGAGGGAGTCGGGAGAGGGATGAGAGGGAGGAAGAAGAGGAGGAGGGTGGAGGGAGGAGGTAGAGGGAGGAGGAGGAGGAGGTAGAGGAGGAGGAGGGAGGAGAAGAGAGGAGGAGAGAGTTCGCCATTCCGAATTCATACTCGTCTAGTTCTTCCCTTCTACACGACTGTAGATAACTTCCTTACACATAAAAAGATGAATTGTTATTGATATTGCCGTGGCATGGAGGAATATCAGCAGCAGAGTTGATCCAAAAAACCAAAGACTGAGATCTACGGAGAGCCATGAACGCCTACGCCAGCCGGCACGGCACTTGATGATGATGATTGCCGTGTGACGATTCTGTGTAGTCACGTTATTTTCTTCCCTTTCCCTAGCGTTTTGGTTCGGGGATTCTTTCATCATCATCATCATATATTTACGTACGTATTTTGGGAGGGGGAGGAGGGAGGAGGAGGAAGAAGAAAAAAAAACTATGACAGTTGACAGAACTGGAATGAAAGGAAGGCGTGTAGAAAATTTCATCTCAATCGGATGGGCCGTTCGCGAACAAATAAAGGACATACATATTTACATAATACATATATACATATATACATACACTTTGTTTTATAGATATAGATATGTATTAATCAATACAGCCCGTAGTTATATAAACTATATGAGTTAATCAGGACAGCCCGTAGATATATAAACTATATGTATTAATCAGGACAACCCGTAGTTATATAAACTATATGTATTAATCAGGACAGCACGTAGTTATATAAACTATATGAGTTAATCAGGACAGCACGTAGTTATATACAGCGTATGGATTATCTCAAGACAGCCGCCGTAAACAATTGTGTAAGAACAGATTGATTTCTCTGTCTGCCTCTTTGTATGTCTGTCTGCCTATCTGCTTGCCTGCATATCTGTCTGTCTGATGTTTTGCTGGATATGTCTATCCTATTTTATTTTATTTTTTTTTTGTTGCGTGTGACTGTCTGTACACATGTGTGTGCGTGTGTCTGCATGTATGTGTGCTTGTATATGTGTTTGTGAAACTGTCTGCGTATGATGCAAATTGGACATTAATTAAAATAATGAAATAATAGTCTTCAAATTTCTAAGTACAGTTAATTACATCCCATGACAGTATTATTTTCAAGTCCCTGATCCTTCTTAATTAATTCCTTTATGTGATTAGAATAAAAGTCCCCAATCAAGGAGTTGATTAATTGAGATAGTTATCTTCCTTATGAATTTGAAGTCACCAAACACAATTAATTATGTCCCTTATGCGGTCAGCTTTAAATGTATTCAATACAATATATTATGACAGTAACAATATAGTCTAAAAAGTCCTCTAGACAATTAATTCTGTAGTTTACCAACGCAGCCTGGTACAAACAAGTAAGTTCGTTATCAGCTTTCGTTCCCGATTGCTGCTACTAAAATCCTTTAGCTACAGAGCTTTGATGTTTCGCCAAGCGGTTAATGGAATCCAGGATCATATTATACATATCTGTTGCTTCAATCCATTAATTTCATGCTTCGGTTGTCATGAGTAAATTGAAAGTCCCGCGAAGTGTACTGGGTTAGTTTAAGTGTTTCTAACTTAGTCACTCATACTTTGAAAAATTGTTGCAGCCAAGCACTTTATACGTGTACCCTTTATTAAGATCATCGCTCTTCCTGTAGTAAAATCTTATCTTGGAGTAAAGGATGAGTTTCTACTGCTACTCCATGTCCCATGTCTTTATTGACCAGTCGGGACTCGATATGTGGTGTGCTCAGTATCATGCCGGTAGCCTTGTCTTACCAATTCATTTCCGGGTACTCATTTCAGGGCTGGGTCCACTATGAAAATTGTAAGACAAAGAGACATCCCGCCTCGAGAGGGGGTGGGTGGGTAGATTCGAAAAAATAACCATCGAGACGAGCAGTCTGTGTGCGTGTGTGTGTGTGTGTGTGTGTGTGTGTGTGTGTGTGTGTGTGTGTGTTGTGTGTGTGTGTGTGTGTGTGTGTGTGTTAAGGTTATATTACTGTTTGTTTGGTTTATGCGTTTTAGGTGTCTGTTTGTCTGTGTGCCAATTAGTTATAAATACATTCATCCATTACGATATAAAGGTGTACATTTCTGATGGGAAACTAAAATAGCTTGACCGACCAAGAAGCTATTAAGCATTGTCTAATGATCTTCTACTATTGTACTGGCTGAAGTCAAGAGGTACTGCCTATCTATGACTAATAGGGTAATTGAAAGAAAATTCGTGTATGCAATACATATGCATATGCATATATTTCATACATATGCAACAGTCATTAACAGTAGTTTATGTAGTAGTAGTAGTAGTAGTAGTAGTAGTAGTAGTAGTAGTAGTAGTAGTAGTAGTAGTAGTAGTAGTAGTAGTAGTAGTAGTAGTAGTAGTATAGTAGTAGTAGTATAGTAGTAGTAGTATAGTAGTAGTAGTATTGATGGTAGTATAGTAGTAGTAGTAGTAGTAGTAGTAGTAGTAGTAGTAGTAGTAGTAGTAGTAGTAGTAGTAGTAGTAGTAGTAGTAGTAGTAGAATAAAGAGCAGATTGCGAAGAAGGAAGGAGTTGTTGTTTTGTTGTTGTAGTTGTAGTTGTTGTTGTTGTTACTATTGTTAAAGTTATAGATATAACAAGACTAATCAGTGTTATGTGTGAAAATGATAGCTCAAAGACCACAGTAGTTTATTCAAATCTTCATAGCTCAGCAATAGAGCCATTAGCAAATAATAGACGGCCCACACACAACCAACAACCATCGCCATACAGAAACCTATAGACATCCCATACACAACCAACAACCATCTCAATACAGACACCCATAGACGGCCCACACACAACCAACGGCCATCTCCCTACAGACACCCCTAGACGGCCCACACACAACCAACGACCATCTCCATACAGACACAAATAGACGGCCCACACACAACTAACAACCATCTCCATACAGACACCTAGAGACGGTACACACACACAACCAACAACCATCTCCATATAGAAACCTATAGACATCCCACACGCAACCAACAACCATCTCCATACAGACACAAATAGACGGCCCACACACAACTAACAACCATCTCCATACAGACACCTAGAGACATCCCACACACAACCAACAACCATCTGCTTCACAGACACCTGGAGACATCCCACACACAACCAACAACCATCTCCATACAGACACCTATAGACCTCCTACACACAACCAACGACCATCACCATACAGACACCCATACACGGCCCACACACAACCAACAACCGTCTCCATACAGACACCCATAGACAGCCCACACACAACCAACAACCAACTCCATCTATACAGGCACCACTGGGATGTTTCCAGTACGTGAACTGAGACATGTGTGTCACTGGACGCGGCTGTAAACAACAACTAATGATGCACCTTATCGGGTTCTATAGGCTCCTGGCTGCTTCTCTGAGCTTACAGTGTACAATTCCCCTTGAGATAGCGGACAACGAAATGGTATGTCTGGTCAGTGGTACAGTTCACCAACTCTTCTAATGACAATGATAGGAGATTGAAGGTTCTGGGCTCAGGAGGCTTGACTTCATTTCCCTGGGTGGTCGATCGTTTGTACGGCTGTAGCAAAGTGTGTTTGAGAAAGTGTTTTAGAAGGAGTACAAGTGTATTTAGCTGGGTGAATTACTGTGCCTGTCTGTGGGTGTACGTGGGTGTGTCTATGTGAGTGTTTTTGTGGGTATACGTTTATGTGTGGATGTGTGTTTTGGCATATGTGTACGTGTCTGTGAGTATGTGTATATGTGCCTGTTGGTATGGGTGTATATATGTCTGTGTGTGTGGAGGGAGGTGGGGGGGGGGGGGGGGTAATACGCGTATGTATGTGTGTGTGGGGGTGGGGGGGAGGGTAATACGCGTATGTATGTGTGTGTGTGTGGGGGTATAGTTGTATGTATCTGAGGGTACATGTATATGTTTGTATTTGGGTATACATTTATGTGTGTGTGGGGGTTTACGTATATGTGTATATAATGCGTGTAAGTAGGCTTTGGTAGTGCAGTGCCTAGCACGTTTGCCTGCTTCTGTGGTAGTCATGTGTTTGAATCCCCATTCAAGCAGACTCTATTTTACTATTTACCTAGCTCCTAGTGGCCACCCAATATAACATGTGTACCAGGAATTGTGTTGGAAATTAAAGGTGGCCTGTATGATTACGATATCACCCACCGAATATAGATTGGTCTCCACATACATGTGGATTGCTTCACATACACAATATTCCTATAGGCATTACGGAAACGTCTTTTAATTGACTTATGTGTTTTTCCTCGTGAATATATGTTGCTGTGTTGGTGTTTGCAAGATGGTTGTTGTGTCGTAATTAGCTATACTATTTAGTACGGCCAGTCTCTCTGGCTGTGGGGTTACAACACTTTCTCTCTGTAATCCCGTTTATCACGCAGAGTCTCGTAGCGGAGCGAGAGCTGAAGCGGTTCGACCCCCGCTCGTGACTTGCGGGATACTGAGCCGGCCACTCAGAAAGCAATGGCAAACTACTGAGCGTAATCTTGCCAAGAGATCAACATACAGCTGAAAGACACTGGTGTTGACAGCTAAGTCCTGTAAAGGATATGCTAAGAAAAAATAAAATTAGTACGATTAATTTGCAGTCGGTTGTAATAAGCAACGCAAGTTATATGTCAGATATGTCATCTAATTAACACCAAGTCATATAAACAGTTTAATTATATTAACACCAAGTCACAGATACAGTTTAATTAAATTAACAGTCAGATAAACAATTTAATGAGATTATCTCTGAGTCAGATATACAGCTTAATGAGATTCAGATAAATAGTTTAATTAGATTAACACCAAATCAGATATACGGGTTAATGAGTTAATGAGCTTCAGATAAACAGTTTAATCATATTAACACCAAGTCAGACGTACAATTGTATGAGATTATCTGCAAGTCAGATATATAGCTTCATGAGATTATCACCAAGTCAGATAAACAGAACAACGAATAATAAGCAAAGCTGAGAAACATCTAATAGCACTGAAAATACAAGTTTATACAAGACAAGAGGGTCGACTTCATCGCACTGGGTTTTACCCCTTACCGCTCGGTCTGTTTCCACAGGGCGACCTGCCAAAAGTCTCGCACAAAACACGAACTCCCTAGCTACAGCGACGACTCCCAGAAGTCTCCGAGAAAACTGCACTTGTAAACCGAATCATGTAGTCCGGAATCGAACCCACAACCTTCGAATGCGCTACGTAACCACTTCGCCACGCAGATTTCCTGTACTGAATATGTGGTTTTTGAGGAAGATGCAAAGAATACCATAAACCAGTCGTTCTCAACCATTTTTGGCCCGTGCCCTCCTTCAACATATTTTCAGAACCTCCCCCCCCCCCCCCCCCCCCCCCCCCCCCCTTGACGTATTTCCTACCTAAAAATTTGGCCCGTGGCCCTCTTCACCATATTTTCAGAACGTCATTCCCCCTTTTCGTATTTCCTACTGTAATAGTCTGGCGCGATACATGATGATGATGATAATGTTACCAATACCAGCATCCCTTGCAGTGCCCTGGGGTACGATGGGAAGCCGCTCTGGAAGTGAGGATAAATAGAGGCGCGTGTCAGTTTCCCGGTCTCTCCAAACCAGACAACCGTGGCCGAATGAGCGATGATGTAGATCGCTGTAGTATAGAATAGGGAGGCTTTAACCAGCCCTCCCCAGTCACTGGACCAGAGCAGGGAGTCACAAATGCCTCTAGATTTAACCATGACTGGCTTGTGTGGCCCACACACGAGGACCGAGGAAATCCATCAAAATAACTGGCAATTTGTAAGCCCACTCTTGGTGAGTTAAATTTATTTAGATAGCTTAATTAAAGATAGGATAGTGGTGCCTTTGCTAGTTTCCAACTGGAAGCTCCAAACTTAACATCCACAGGTTTGAGGTACGATTCGGTGTAGTTCGGTTTATAGTGTTACCTAGAATGAGGAAATCTTCTGTTCCTAAGTGAATAAAAATTAGTATTTATTTTCACAAGTAAAATGGCGACCCCGACGAGATATTGTGGCAGCCTTTGAATTGTTCTGTTAGGATTGTTTTAGTATCTAGTGATTGTTTTGTGTGATAGGTCAGTGTTTATGTTTGTGGTGTCCATTGTCTTTGAGTTGTGACATTAGAACCCAGGTTTGCTGCTGAGATCCCCCGGGCATTCCTGCACAAGAGAGGAGTCCCCTGTATGGTGAGTGGGCTCAGATAAATTGCCTCCTAGTACACTTTCACTGTATCCTATCCAGAGCAAGGATGGCTCTGTCTTCAACGTTAGGGACCGTAGTTCCCCTCCCAGTTGGTGCCCCTGACGTCACAGGGCCCACTGGTGAAGTCAGGTACATAGTTGGCACCTGTGAAGATAGAAGTTACCTTGTTTTGGCCGGCAAGTGGGCCAACTGTTGAGAAGTATGTGAGGAAGGTGAGATCTGCCTGGAGGGCTGGTGCGGTGTGCGATGAAGATAAAGTTGACATCATTTGGGAAAGTGTTGTTCCCAATGTGTGGGCAGAACTTGAGCTTAGGTCAGCTTGTAATGACCCTGAAGAGATGCTGCAGACCATTCAGCAGGTGTATGGAGAGCAGCGCAGCATGGTGGAACTTGCTGCAGCTTTCTTCCAAGTGAAACAAGATGCAGAGGAATCCATCATGGATTTCTCTCACCGGGTCCACAAAGCCTTTCGTTTGGTGCTGGAAGCTCAGAGAAAGAGGGGCATGGTTGCTTGGGATCCAGTGATCCTAAGAGACTGGTTTGTTGCAAAACTACATAATGTTCTCAGCAGGAGAATGGCAGAGGAGAGGATATTGCATGACCCGTCAGTGACTTTCCTTTGTGTTAGAGACTTGGCCATGCGATGGGCTGGTGTGTCGTTAGCTCCAGAAGTCTGTACATACCAATATGTAGAACGTCAAGATTACAGTTCAGAGAGGTGGCCTAATGCCAGTGGTCAGTGTCAAGGGGTCCAGCATGATGATGTGGTGGTGGAGGAACTTCGAGCTAAGCTAGGTCGGATGAGAGCCTTAGCTGATTCGTTGCTGCAGCCCAAGGTACAACGCAAGAGGTGCAATGTTTGTCGAAGCCGCACACACCTCCAAAACAGGTGTCCGAAGAGAGGGGTTGGTGTTATTCAGAACCCCTCTGGAGTCAATTGTAGCAAAGCATTTGCCAACGTAAGCCACCGAGACCAGCAGGGCCTTAAGCGACAACAGAGTCCGCCCCAGGTTGGTCCTTCTAAAGGATCAGCCCCAGCAGTTCAGGTGGGTGCAGTGTCAACTTCTGGTAGCCGGATGGTTATGTGTGGCAACCAGAGAAATTTCTTTCGCAGGAAGAGGCGGAGGAGGAGGGGACAATGGAAGTCTCCTTGTGTCAGTGTGGCTGAACAGTTAGAGGGTGACTTGAGGGTTAGACTTGTGACAGATGGTCAAAGTGATGTGACAGATGGTCAGTGTTTTGTGACGGGTGTGGGCCAAAATTTTCTGCATACCGATATGTCATCTCGTGACTTTGTGCAAAAGGGGATTGTGAAAGACCACCAGCAAGAACTTTTGCCCGTTAGACATGGTTGTGAAAGATAGAGACTGTTTTCATCCGTTTAGAAATTCCAGTCTTTTGGATTGACAGCCTTAGTGTAGTTAGTTAATTAGCAGTTATGTTTTGCTGTTGTTATATATTATGATTGCAGGTAGATGGTGTCATGTGATGACATGTCTTTCTTTTAGAGTGCAAGAACGCCAGGCAGACCAGGTGAAAGGGGTGGTTCTGTTGTTCATGTGGTGTTGTCATTACCATCATGTCCAGTAAGAGAGTAACTTCCAGAGTGAATTCATGAGGTGGGATATTATTGAAATAACAATGTTTTGTTGGCCCGGTATATTTTCCTTTATGTTTATATTCAGGTTACAGGTGACACATGATGAAATGTTCTTTTTAGTGTAGAGATACAGGTTGATAGAAAAACAAGTCATTTAGGTACCACAGTAGCTGCAGGAAGCTTATATTTGAAGAGACAAAAGATGTTATTTTTAAATACATTTGGTGTTGAATTTCCAGAGTTAAGGGAAGTAGTAACCAATATAAAGGTTACTGGTTTAATGTTTATGTTTGTTTAATTACTTTTATGTAAGAAGTGAGGGTTGTATTCATTTTGTTACAATTGGTGCTCTTATAGCAGAAGAGCTATTTTTCCTCACTGATGTTATTTTAGTCATTAGTACCAACAACTGAGCTAGTATGGTTTATACTTTTGTGTTGAGATTATTGGTATTTGGAAAAGACTGATGCTTGGTGATGTAATCTACACTGGTTCACATTGTAAGTGATGATTGAATAGAAAAAGACTATTTTGTTAAATGGTACTCTTCAGGGATATAACCAGCAGTTTAGGTGTTGGGGGCAAGGTCTCCAAAGGTGACAAAAGTTGTTTTTTTTTTGTTGATGGTTGTGCTCTATGACCAGGGAATTGTTAGGGCATAGAAGTCTGATGTCATTTTGATGGCTGGTTACGTATAACTGTCATTGGTGTCTTGACTGATTGATGATTATGTTTTTGGATGTGGTAACATGTGACATAGATTTGTTATGCCTTTGTCATTTTGATGGCGGTTTGTGTGTAAATTTAAATGAATCCTTGTTTCATTGATGATTATTTTTGGATGAGGTCACAGGTGGCTTTATTTTTTTGGGGGGGGCGTTGGTAATTTTGATGATGGTTTATGTGTAGATGTTAACTTGTAAAGAGATAGTTGGGGTAAGGAGATACGATAGTCCATTTCTTTTGTCGGGACGACAAAAAAAAGTAAGGGGTTGGATATGTGATAGCGCCAAACCAACGAAATTTTGGTTTGGTCTATCTCGAGTTAAAAACCTGGCCACACCGGAACTCGGCTTAACAAAGGAATCGGAAGCCAGTTTTGTTTTAGCAGTCCTTTGTGCTGATGAGAGATGCGGGCAGCATGGCCTTCAGTTCAGTGCTGTTCTGTTGTTGTCAGGTGTGGGAACAATTCCCTGAGTTGATCTGTGTCAACTAATGTTGTGACAAAACTGTAAGTTTTAACTGATTAAGTTTAAAATGTTTAATTTAATAATATTTGTATAATCGCAGCACACGCCAGTTTACCAATTTGAAAGTGTTTGCATGTGTGGGAACAAAGCTGTTAGGCAGAGTGGTAGGAACAAAGAAATATAAATAGATAATGTAGATGAGTATTACTAAAGTGAGCTGTTCTACAGATCAATGTAACGTCCCTGAGGTTTTAGGAATATAACATTTAATTCATAGAGATGTCAGCAATCAGACAATGGTGATGTGAAATATGTAGAATAGGTCATTGATGGTGGTGAAGTACCATAGAGACTGATGTCATGTCATGCCAGCCATGCTGGCACAAGATTATTTTGTTGGGAATTATGTTACATGGTTATCCTATGGCATTAATGTGTTACTGTCTAAATAGATATGTGGGAGATTCACCAAAATATACAATGTGTGGGGTCATAAATTAGTTTATGGTAAAGACTGAAATAATGCCACATGGTGCCATGCAGGCCATGTTGGCATGGAAGGGAGTAAGTGCTTGTGAGGTTGCTAGAAATGAAGGTTACTTAACAACAGAGTGGTGAGAATCATATGTGTATGTGTATACAGCAGCAATATATGTTTACAGGATTATTCTGTGACAATGGTGAGCATCACATTGGATGTTTGGTCAAGTGTTGGGTATGAACACTCCAAAGCAACATGAGTAGGGGAAAATAACCATAATATATGTGTAATATTTATAACATGTGTAAAGCAGGGAAGGGTACTTACATGTTATATGTGGCAATGATGGGTTAATGGTTAATATATGTAGTTAGGCCACATAAATAGTAATTGGGGAGAAATGAATATATTGATGCTATGTACTTTTAGTAGGTACACAGTTAACTAGAATAGCCTGGAATGAATCACTTCAGTGCCCTTTAATGTTAGAATTATACACAATTTGGCAGTTCAACAATATTCAACATAGTACAGGAATTGGATGTTCAGCAGTAAGTGAAGTCTGGCATCACATCTGTTACCAGAATGCAGTAATGTTTGTGTAGGTGTATCAAGTTGTTGATGGAATCAGTGACTGAGATTCTGTCCTAAGTTAAGCATGGCGGTTGTCGCACGGTGGAGAGGATGTGATTTAGTACTGCGTACCACCCTTCGCAGAGATATTAATATGTATTTGTCGTGTGACATGAAGCGTAAGATAGGCAAAACTTATAACCGGTGTATCATAGGAAGAATGGTGGGGAACAGAGCGCACGACTGTACATTTGCTGTCCACTCACAAATAATATTACACTGATTGTGTTGGGCCTTGAATAACACTTATTGGTCATAAGTGTGTAATAATGACATAATATATATAGTACACTGGTTGTTATACTAGTGCTGATATTTTGTTTCTGCCCATGAACATGGTTATGACATAATATATATAGTACACTGGTTGTTATATTAGTGCTGATATTCTGTTTCTGCCCATTAACATGGTTATGCTTTGATCCTGTCTCATATGAATGGCACTCTGGCCACTATTTTGTGTACTTTCACTTGGTAATATTGTGTGTTTATTTTATGAGCTATCTTAGGGGCCTCAAAGAGGGCCTCAATTGAGTTCCTGTGTAATACATGTTTATCTTTATCCTTAACTTTCTGTGAATGTTGTGATTATTCTATTTGGAAGGTTACATTGTCACATTCTACAAATATGGTAATTCCACTGGGTATATGTGTCTGTTGCTTTTCATAGTTAGACATGTTTTGCTTGTTGGTTGTTAGTTGGTGATGCTAATCAAATGCTGTAACTTGCATGATATCATATGAGTGCTGGTATTCTTCATGCAAACTTGGGAATTGTTGGGGTAGTTGTCCAGTGAAGCCTCCGTGTTGAGGCAACTCTATGTCTGATGGTGGTGGAGTCCATAATGTTGTGTATTGTTGTATCGGTGTAGAGCGTACTGTCAGATGTGGAGCACAGGAGTACAACCTGTCAATATATGTTTTATATTAGGAAAAAGAGTATGGTGTGTTAGAAAAACAGTTGCCGGTGTGCGTAACAGTACATAGAGCATTATACTGAGGATATAATAGGTGGTGTTTGATTGTGGCTCTATCATGGACTGAACATTGATAGTGTTCCATGAACTTGTGGTCTATAGGGAATATTGTGTTGTCTGGTGTTACCGGTGACTTGGTACAAATTAATGTATAAAATATTCTAGAAGGTGTAGACAGGGAACTGATTATGGGTTCCTTGGCAAATGTAGCCACTTTGGTAGATAGGAATGACAGCCTAATTTACCAGAACAAAGATGTCATTCTGATACCTGTTAACTGAATCAATGCTGGGATGTTGTTTGTTTGCAGGGTCTGATGTGTGTTAACCAAATGTGTTGTGATGTTGTGGCAGTTTGCAGTGGCTGATGTATGTACTCTGTTATATGTAGCTATGTGTTTACAGCTGGACAAATGAGATCAATCTTCCACTGCTTGTGTGTGTAGGAGCTGTGTGGTGTAGTTACATTGAATTGAGAAGGTGGAGCAGATTGACATTGTTGCATTAGGTGGTCCATTCTAGCAATATCAAGTGTGATCTCATGATAGCAGTGGCACAACTGGAGAAGATAATAAAGTGGGTGATCTGATGATGCAACATTGATTGTTGTATTTAACAATTAGATATGTAGTCACCTTTAAGAATAATGAGGCAACACAAGAATGATCATGCCAGTCACCAAGGGTTACCTCAGAATAGCAGTAGTACAACTAGAGGGGCAAGGTGGATAATTTGATGGAAGACATTTATGACCTATGGGTTAATTCATGTGTTATATTGTATGTGCTCATTGCTTCATGTGTTTAATATGTCTTCTTTATAGTGATAATCATAGATTGTGTTTTCCATTGTTACAGGAGCAGCTGACTAGTTAGTGTCAGCAAGCCTGGGTTCTTGGTGGGATAGTAAATTGTGTCACAACTCTTGTTTATGTCGCGTCTTGGGGTTTATGTTGTGTAACCTATGTTTTTGTAGTGCCTTATTGTCTGTGCAGTGTTGCTTGTGTCAAAGTTCTTTATAGTGTCAGTCTAACCAGCCATTGTTTGGAACACCTGTGTTGTGGTACTTGGTGTACCCTGTTGTCTTAAGTGCTGTTGATTGGTTAGGGGTTACCCACTGTGGTGGTTTGATATATACAGTTGTCTATTGTATCTGTTATTGACACGCAATGTGCTGTTAGAAGAAATAAATAAAGAGCTTGTTTATTTGTCCTTGATTTGTTTGTTTAGTATCTTTTAGTTTTTACTTTTTACAGTCACTATTTCTACCACAATCTAACACCTTAATCCAATGTCTGGGTCTCAAATATGACAGTCAGTCCAGAGTTGAGGCCCCTGCCTGAGATCTCGTATATCTTATCTAATTACTATCCTCTTTTTTTGTCGGTTGAGGCGGTGTGAGGTTCTCTCTCTTTTCACTA
The DNA here is from genome assembly GCA_014155875.1 of Cepaea nemoralis. Classification (NCBI taxonomy): domain Eukaryota; kingdom Metazoa; phylum Mollusca; class Gastropoda; order Stylommatophora; family Helicidae; genus Cepaea; species Cepaea nemoralis. The sequence goes on from JACEFZ010018628.1 coordinate 323,814, forward strand.
TTTTTCTTCTTTGGCCGTAACGAAGTCAGAACTACTCTTTACCTCTTAGCACCGTAGTGAAGGAAGCATCAGTCTTTATGATTGTCTCCCTTTCTCTTTTACCATCGACTACACTACCTAAAAATCCCGCCCCCGCACCTACACAGTATACGTAATAATGGAAGCTACATTTAATAGCACATACTAAAACAAGTCTAGACGTCCACATAAAACATGATTTGTGGGTCTGCTTACTTTATAAATTGAATTTTAGAAGGGTGAGACGTACAGAACCGTACAGTATGAAGTGAAAAACAATATCAAGTAATCGATTCTTGTATTAACGCGATCTTGAAATAATCTTAATTCCCCCCTGGAAACCCTAAAATTCCCCCCTGGGGGCGGGGGGGGGGGGGAATTCCCCACCGGTTGAGAACCACTGCCATATACGGACTCTGTGATTCAGGCCCTCAAGAAACACATGAAACTAGTAAATTAACTGATTCCGTGCCAAACAAAAAGTTATTTTGGACCACACATAGTACACAACAACATGAACAGGTATTATACAGTTAATTTCTATTCAGTGAACAGTGAAATTGCGAAAGATATCAAGAAACACAACAAATAACACAATTGACCCATAATGGCGATATATCGTCCGTTTGTTTAAATGGGATTTCACATTTGGCGATATATTATTCTTCGACACTGAATCTGATAATTATAGAAGCTGGACGTAAACATCTAGTTATTTCGGTCACGTTATGATGAGAAATAGCCTTTACAACTTAGTTACAATTGGCAAATTTGATGGGGGAAGGACATACGGGATTGCAAAGAGATAGATTCATGTATGGCTTGGCCTCGTGGCATTAAACAAGCACACAAACCAGATACATGATTATCCTGATCGTGTGAGATGACGAACCATAACCGTCCACGCTTATCAGCATGGCACTTAATGATGATAATACGCCCTCGAGCCACATCTAGATTACCACTATTTGGCCAGGAAAACATAGGTCAGAGAAGCCATTCAGTTTGACTGTCCAGATACTAAGTAAATCATCCAGCCAAACAGACATACTTTATCATCATCATGTGCCATGCTAATAAGCATGGGTGGTCATGTTTCGCCCATCTCACACGATCACCAGAGTCGTGGATAAGCTCTGTGTTCTAGTCTCGGCCATACCACGAGTCCAAGCCATCCAGGTATTTACTTCTCTGCCTTGTTCTTTTCTTCAACCTTGTTCTTTTCCCTTCAATCTTGTCTGTTGTCACCAGGTTCTTCAATTTATTTCTTTTCATAACGTGTCCAAAAAATTGTGACTGTCTACGTCTAATTTCTCTAATCAGTTTACGGTTTCCATCTGTTTCTTGTAGGACTTGCTCGTTGATTTTTCTGACTGTCCATGATATTCTTTGCATTGTCCTCAGAAACCACATCTCCATAACCATTAGATGTTTTCAACTTGTCTGCTCATTGTCCACGCTTCACATCCATACAAAAGTGCAGGTTCTATGTAGCACTTCAACACTCATTTTCTCCTTGCAATTGACATATATTTTTTTTATTGGTCAGTATGTTTTCCATCAGGCAAAAGGCTACCTTCGCCAAGGCGATTCTTTTTCTAATCTCTTCAAGGCACCTCCCATCCAGATGTTATGACTGTTCCGAGATAATTGTACCGATTCTCTTGTTTAAGAATATTCCCATTTATTTGTATACTACATTGTGGTATTTCTTTCTTCCTAGTGGCGATTATAATGTATACTTATGAATACATTATACTCATGAATACCAGTTGGCCACACCAATTTAGTCACAGACAACATTTAGCTATTTTAACGTAAAGACCCGTAATCATTACCTACCAAATACAGGACGCGTCAAATACGATTATTATGGTCATCTATTAGAATGTACCATAAAGACAAGAGAGGTATCATTGACTGCCTACATGAGGAAAGACCAATTCATCTGATTGACTTCGGGGTGCAATCAATGCGGATTAGAAGACCACACGACGCTGAGATCTTAAGTCACGTCTGATGTCCGCCATAAGCCTTGGTGTCCCAGTCAAAGTACAGGTCTTTATGTATAAGATGTACTTTTAGGACAGATGACATGGCAACAAGGTCAAAGTTAGGTAAAGAAAACATTTTCAGCACTGATATTGTCATATCATTCTTGTGAACAACATAGTGACACGAATGGTAGAAGGGAAACGTTCTAGTGAATAACGTTTACTCATATTCTCCTTCTTCTCCTTCTCCTCCTCCTCCTCCTTCTCCTCTGCCGCCGATTCCACCTACTTCTCCTTCTTTAGCGATCATTTCTTGCAGTATGTCGATTTCGGAATGAGTTCTGAACAGAGCAGTGACTCTTGGTCTGCAACTCCCCAACAATAAGCCTCGGGCGGTTGCATCTGTGGGATGGATTTCTATTCTATGTCTGGAAAAATATGGCAGTCTTATAGAATGTGTTATTGTAGACAATACTGTTGGGCGTGTTATTTTGGCAGTCCTGTAGAATGTGCTATTACAGACACTATAGCTGGACGAGCTATTTGAACAGTCCTGTAAGAATGTGTTATTGTAGACGGTATTGCTGGACGAGCTATTTGAACAGTCCTGTAAAATGTGTTTTTGTAGACAAAATTGTTGGGCATGTTTTGTGCAGTCCTGTAGAATGTACTACTGTAGACAAAATTGTGGGGCGCGCTATGTGAGAAGTCCTGTAGACTGTGCTATTCTAGGCAGTATTGTTGGGCGTGTTATTTCAGCAATCCTGTAGAGTGTGTTATTAATGATAGTATTGGAGGGCGTGTTTTGAGCAGTCCTGTACAATTTACTATTGTAGACAGTATTGTTGTGCGTGCTATTTGAGCAGTCCTGTAGAATATGATATTGTAGAAGTACTGTTGGGCATGCTCTATAGGCTGGAAGTCTTGTGGAACGTGCTCTATATATTGTAAAGCCGTTTGAAATGTGCTATATAGACTGGGAAGTATTTTGGGACGTGCTCTACATACTGGGAATTATTGTTGGACGTGCTCTACAGACTGGGCAGTCTTGTACGATGTACTATACTGGTCAGCCGTGTGGCATGTTCTATGCTGGGCAATCTTGTATAGTGGGCAATCTTGTATAGTGAGATATACTGGCCAGTCCTTTAGGATGTGTTCTGGTCAAGCTTGCAGAATTGTCTATTCTGGCAGTCTTGCGGATTCTCCTGCGTCTTGTAAAGTGTACTATTCTGGGCAATCTTGTAGGGTTTACTATACTGGTTTGTCGGTAGGATGTCCTTTACTGTGCTTTACTCGGCAAGCGAGTAGGATGTGTTCTTTCATAGCAGTCATGCAGAACTTTCTATTTTGGGTAATACTGTAAAGTGTGCTATTCTAGACCGTCTAGTTAAAGTGCTATTTTGGACAGTCTTGTAACGTGTGCTATTCTAGACCGTCTAGTTAAAGTGCTAGTTTGGACAATCTTGTGAAGCGTACTATTTTAGACAGTGTTGTCCCATATACTAATTTGTGTAGTCTTGCAAGATCCTCTCTGAGGTGTGTCTGTTCTACAGCTACAGGTGGAAGAGTTTCTTAAACCGATTCGATGAACGTCTGGTCTAAATCCACAATGTTCAGGTCTGAGTCAGAAGATCATGGTATACTGTCACACACTTGTTTATTATTTGTGCTATCATGTTCGTGTCTGTGATCTTCAACTGTTTCAATGGCAGAATAGCATCAACAGATAAACTGGGATGATGTGGCAAACTACATCATCACCCGCGACTGACGTAGAATGCTGGGGAATCTAGTGCAGCCGATCTTCGTTGTGGAGGTGGTATGTGATCTGATCCCACACACCCGGAAGTGGAAATGTATCATCTGATTGGTTAGCGAAGATTCATTTGGAGCAAAGAGTTTAGTTGACAGTCAACTTCATGAAATCTGGCAGGAAATGACAAGAAATCTCAGAAGAAGAATGAAGACAGTGGCAAACCACCTCAACGTATCTGAACAAGATGTTGTTATATCTGTCTATTATTGCTTCCAGCAATTTATTTCTGACTGATCACTTTTTTTTCTTCCGCATTTTTTCCACTGTCACCTTCGTTCTTTCATTGCGTTTTCTTTTTTTCCCCCTCTTGCATTTCTTTTATTTATTTATTTACTTCTTACGTGAATTTCTTTCTTTCTTTCTTTCTTTCTTTCATTCATTCATTTCTTTCTTTCCGTCTTTCATGCATACCTTTTCTTCTTTTCTATGTTGCTTTCTTTCTTTCATTTTCGTTTTATTTATCTGTTTATTTATTTATTTACAACTGACTCGGCACAATTCAGGTGTTTATTGGCCATCACACTGCATCATTCATGCTACCTCCTCTCCTCCTTCCCTATCCCCGCTTCTCCACTTTCCACCTTCCCTCGCTCCAATAATACATACGCTTTTTTTTTCAATTTTCATTTACAGAATCCCAGAAGAATGGCATTTTCCTACAGGCCGCGTAAATTTGCCATGTATGTATAAATTGATACGGAAGAAAATGGCCAACAAATGAGCTTCCCACTATTTTCAACTTTACGAAATGTAAACGGATGTCGAGAATGATCATACCTCGTATGTGCTTGTATGTATATGTTTGTGTGTGTGTCTTTCTATGTGTCTGTCTCTGTGTGTGGGTCTCTTTGTCTATGTGTGTCTGTATGTGTGTGTATGTATGTGTGTGTGTGTGTTGCGTTGTATGTCTGTGTATGTCTGTGTATGTGTGTGTGGCAGTGTGTGTGCCCATGTATACTTGTATTTCTGTATTTCTACGTATGCACGCCTGTCATTCTTTGTGTTATGGGTGTGTATTGTGTGTAAATGTGCGTGTGGCTGCATACTAGATTAACTCCCAGCATACGTCTACACATGTTACTGTGGTAGCAACATTGTAGTTTTGTGGATACTATACTAGAATACCATATACCTCCCATAGAACAGATTAGTTTACTACAACAGCGCACCAAATAGTACTCAAGAGAAACGAATAGCAGTGTAAAATGGCGTATGGAGATACGTGCATTGACAGTTAGCGGAGAAACGACTGTCTGTGACACGAACGGACGCTGGGTAGCGTTGTTAACCCCGATCCGCATTATACAGGGTGTTTGTATAAAGTCATACCACACATCGTATGTAGAACAAATTTGAAAAAGAAGAACATGATGTCACACACTAAAAATGTGTTCCACAGTCCATCGTGAAGCAATGCAGCGAATGGCTGTCATCTGTTGGTGTAATTCTTTGCGCTTCAAACAGAATTGTGTTATCAACGGAAGCAATATTTTTTTTTTTTTAAAATTTGTTCTACATAAAAAGTGTAGTGAGACTTTACAAACACCCTGTAGTCAACTTCGGTTAGATTGACCACTATCTCCGTGGCGGGACAGACGCCAGTTACACGGGTATGAGTTCTATTATTATTAGAGAATAAGAATTGATCAAGTAGTCGTAGTGGTGGCATCTTTATTTATTTATATGAACTATAAACAGGAGAGGGAGCATCGATAGCGTAGTGGTTACATGCTTGCCTGCCGATCCGGTGGTCAACGGTTTGAATCTGTATAGGGGTGGATTTTAACAATTGAATTGAGTTCAGTTACCAGCCCAGCCTAAATGGGTACCGCGAACTGTTTTGGGAAATTAAGGCGGGCAGCGTGATACCGACCAGCTCAGGCATCAAGTGCCGATTGGTCTATAAAATATGGGTCAAGGACCATTTGTCCTATACGTCTCAAGGCATGTGAATGGGTTTTTAACTTTTCAATTTCATAAACACGAAACGGTTCACTGTGTACATTAAAAGATCTGGCCGGCACTCAATACACCGAGGAGGACCAGACGGACACATGATCAGAATGAAACTGGTACCATAAATATTTGGACTCTTCGCTAGCTGTTGAAGATAAGGACTGAGAACATATTGAAATTTTTCGAGTGCTGTGATGTCGGTTCGTGACTCAACCCAAATCCTCATTCATTACTGCAATAACGGTAGTATATATTTGAAATTCGCCAATTTCTCAAGGGTGGCGGATAAGGGTATCCCCTATCAAAGGAAAAGTAAGGTGCCTCCTTCCCTCCGCTAGCCTGCAGGACACCCTTGGGCAAGGTGGAGAACCCATTTAGCCTCCCGATAAGGCTTACGTGAAGCTATGTGTGCAGGTGGTGGATGAAGCTGAAGAGCAGCCGACAGATAGTTGTAGGTTATGGTCTCCAGCTTCACGACGTTTTTTTTTTTTTTTTTTTTTTTGAGGAGACAATAGCTACGGTCATTGACCAGTATGGTCACTGCTAAGAAGGAAAGCAATGGCAAACTACCTTCTTTACAGTTACCAAGAAAGTTATGTTGTGCGGTCTCATCGAACATCAGGGAAACGGCGTAATGGGTGCTCCTTGGGAGCAGCCTCGCCCGGCAGGGATCGTCATGTGCACCAGTTGACTCCAGACCGTCAGCAGGCTAGTGAGTGCTAAAGATTACTATCATTGAAAGTAGGAACTTGGAATGTTAGAACAATGTGTGCAGAAAGAAAATTAAAAAACATCAAACAATAATTGGAAAGAGAGAAGATTAATATATTAGGAATGTGCGAAACGAGATGGAAAGGGGCGGGGATCAAGACAGGAGATGATTGTAAGATTATTTATTCTGGGGGAGAAGAACGGCAAAGAGGTGTAGCCATTATATTGGATCGGCAAACATCAAATTATGTTAAAGGATAATGGCTGTGTCAGAGAGAGTTCTGTTAGTAAAATTAAATGAGAGACCTTTTAAAATGAATGTCATTCATATTTATGCTCCAACAAATGAGTGCAATGAAGTAAGTATAGAGGAATTTTATAATGACATGAAGTCTGCTTTGAAGAATTGAATAAATATCAGAAATGAACATCAAAATGGGTGATTTCAACGCAAAAGTAGGAAATCAAGGCGATGGATGCAATAGGCAACCAAGGTTTGTTAGAATGACAGGAAAGAGAATGCAGACTTGTAGAATAGGCAAAACAACAAGAAATGATTGTAGGAAATACCTGGTTCAAACAGCATCCTAGATGATTATAGGCATGGAGGAGTCCAGACAGCAGTATTAAAAACCAAATATATGACATCCTGATTAGCAGAAGGTTTCGAAGGTTTCGAAATGCATTAGCAGTCGTAAAAGCAGTTCCAAATGCAGACTATTTCAGTGATCACAGATTAATTACAGGCACATTGAGAATAAAGTTAAAGAAAGCCAAGTATATAACAGGAAGCCCCAAATATGATTTGTGCAAATTTAAAACTGACAAAGAAATATAAGATAATTTTAACCTAGAATTAAAGAACAAATTTGATATATTGTCTGAACTAGAAATCCTATTTCAAGACGTGGATGATCAATGGGAAATGTTGAAGAATTCAATCAATTTGGCGCAGAAAAAACCACTCCAAAATTATAGAAAGTGAGTCGTAAGACATAGATGACTGAAGGAATTTTACAAACTTACGTAAACAAAAAGACTCAACAAAAATAATCCTACCAAATATGAAGAAATTCACAGAAAAGTCAGAACTTTATATAAGGAGGCAAAAGAAGCATGGCTCGAAAAAATGTTCCATGGAAATTTAAAAACAACACAACAGTAAAAATACCAAACTAATGCACAAAAAAATTCAGAAGCTTACTAATCAAAGAACAAGTACATCAGCAGGCGGGCTAAAGACAAAAGATGAAAAAAAAATCAAAATAAAAAAAGATCAGATTTTACATGTATGGTCAGATTATGTGAAAAACGTTTATGGTGATAACAGAGAAGAACAAAATGATATTCAAAATAATGATGAAGAACCATCAATTTTGAAGGAGGTTCAAAATGCTCTTATATTAATACTGGCAAGACTCCCGGTTCAGACAGCATCACAACAGAAATGATTAATGCTGTAGAAGAATATGGAATAGAAAAGTTACCAGACTGCTGAATACAATATATGATACTGGAGATATACCTCATGAATTTTGTAATTTTGTATTTATTGCGATCCCAAAGACATCAGTAGCCTTGGGATGTGATCAACATAGAACAATTAGCACAATGGGTCACATCACGAAAATTTTGCTAAGAATTATCATGCAAAGCGTTAGGAAGGAAATACAACATGAAGTAGGAGAAGAACAATGTGGATTTGTAGAAGGTAAAGGTATAGTAAATGTTGTGTATATACTTAGAACAGTAATGAACGTTCTACAGAAGTAAACAAAAGATCTACACCTCTGCTTTATTGACTACACAAAGGCTTTCAATAAAGTGAGACATGTCAACATGATAAGGATGCTTGAATATCTACAAATTGATGGAAAAGATCTTAGACTTGTAAGAAAACATATACTGGAAACAACAAGCTGCCATAAGAATTGATAATGAAGTAGGTCAATATCAGCCTATTAAGAGAGATGTCAGACAGGGATGTGTAATTTCTTCAAATCTGTTTTCCCTGTACAGTGAAAATATTTTTCAGAAATATAGAAGATATGGTAGGAATTAACATAGATGGACGATGCATCAATAATATTTGATATGCAGATGATACCGTCTTATTTGCAGACAATGAACAGGACCTGCAAACATTTAGTAGATGCGGTTGTTGCACACAGTGAACAAATAGGGTTAGATTTGAATTGTAAGAAGACACAGATTATGGTCGTCACTGGGAAGAAGGAAATACCGCAATATAATATACAAATAAATGGGCATGTTCTTAAACAAATGAATCGGTACAATTATCTCGGAACAGTCGTAGCATCTGATGGGAGATGCCTTGAAGAGATTAGAACAAGAACTTCCATTGCGAGATGAAAAACATACTGATCAATAAATAAAATATCATATCAATTGAAACGAGAAAAAGAGTGTTGAAGTGCTAGATGGAACCTGTACTTTTGTATGGATGTGAAGCGTGGACAATGAGCATACAAGCAGGAAAAAATTACTCTGGAAATGTGGTTTCTGAGGAAAATGCAAAGAATGCCATGGACAAACAGAAAAACCAATGAAAAAGTCCTTCAAGAAACAAATGACGATCGTAAACTGATTAGAGTCATTAGTCGTAGACAGTCAAAATTATTTGGGCATGTTATGAGAAAAAATGAATTGGAGAACTTGGTGACAACTGGCAAGATCGAAGGGAAGAGACCAAGGGGAAGACCGAGAAGTAAATACCTGGATGACTTGGGCACGTGGCATGGTCAAGACAGAAACACGGAGCTGACCCACGACTCTAGTGATCGAGTTAGATGGCAAAACATGACCGACCACGCTTATCGGTATGGCACATGATGGATCGATGGAATTTCTCGTCTGTAACTGCTTGAGTAGTATAGGTTGGCGCCCAGACCCCACTTTCAGCCTGCAGGCTGAAGGTGATAGGGTTTATGAAGGAAATATGGGTAAAATTTGTCGACTCGGCTCCAGAACCTGGAGGCTGATTTATGAAGGAAATAATTTTGGGCGGGTGAAATTTTTTTCGGCGTGTGGGAAATTTTTCGTGGGAACGGGTTTTTTGACGCTGCCTGGTGGGTGTAAAAGTAATTAAGGTAAATGTTTAGTTGGTTCTGGAAAGCGAAGGGGGAAAGTTATTTTGGTTACGTCTATTAGTATGGGTAGTGATGAACAAGGGTGTGATGGGTCGTGGTTATACTCGAAGTAAGAGGTGGTTACTGAACAAGGAGGTGTAGTTGGTTACTGAACAAAAAGAGAGTTGTAGGAGTCTGACACAGTAAAACACAGAGACAAAAGTAAAAACAAAAAAGTAATATATTCAAGTGTTTTTTATTGGTATACAACATCAAACTACTCTTTAAAAAAAGGGTTTACGACCCATACATTAAAAAAGGAGTACGACCCCTAAAGGGGGTCAGTTGGTTATTATAGATAGATGAGTGGTCCTGTAGAGGTCTGTCGTGCCTGTGGTTATTAATAATAGAAGGTGAATGGAAATGAATAGTAAAATCACCTATGAATTAATCGATGGTAATTATTACTAGTGGGGGAATGGGTTCAATAATGAAACAATCAGGGTCGTGTAATACGAAGGCATTCTCCCGTCTTAGGGATAAAAGAGGCCGCCGGGGTGGTGTTATAGGTGGTAGTAACTGCAAGGGTGGGTTCTTCACCGAAAAGCTTATAAAGAAGGACATGGTGGTAAGGGGGTATTAGGGGTCGATATAGCGATGTTTATAATAAGAATGGTGATGTCGATCGGGTCCGCAGATCACCCGGTGTCAATACGGTTCCAGGTGCTTGAACTGTTCCTCTAGGTGATATATCAGCGTCTACACGAGTCTCCTTGTCTATAACAAATACATAAACACAAACACAACGACAACCATACAAGTATACATACAGACATCAATCATACAATCAGGGCCATTTTAGAAGCAGGCACACAAGTATAACGAATCTAAAATACAACCGAGTACACAATGAAGCAGACACGAGTGCAGCCATAAACAGAATCATACAGACTGACAGACAGACACACAACCTCGCACACACAAACTCACACAAACCAACGAGTCACTAAACATGCCAAAGCAGGGGTCATACCAACTTTTAATGCGAATAACAGACAGAGGACCAGCAACACGCAGGTTGTATGGCTACGGTCAGGAATTTCTTAACGAGAAAAAAACACGCGGTGGTAGCAGTACAACCGTGTTATGAATGGGAGGCGTCTGCGGCAAAAACACGGGATGGTACTAATAACCCTCCCCCCTGCTATCAATGCTTACAGCGTGGTTTTGTAGGTTGTTTCAAGTGACTTTTGGAGAGAGAGAGAGAGAGAGAGAGAGAGAGAGAGAGAGAGAGAGAGAGAGAGAGAGAGAGAGAGAGAGAGAGAGAGAGAGAGAGAGAGAGAGAGAAGAAAAAACTATACAATCGAACAAAAACATAAAAAAAAAGACAACCATACAAGTTTGTTTCAAGTGACTTTTGGAGAGAGAGAGAGAGAGAGAGAGAGAGAGAGAGAGAGAGAGAGAGAGAGAGAGAGAGAGAGAGAGAGAGAGAGAGAGAGAGAGAGAGAGAGAGAGAGAGAAGAAAAAACTATACAATTGAACAAAAACATAATAAAATAGAGAAACAAATAATAACATTTTCAAATGGCTTTTATTGGTATACAACATTTAAAAATGGCTTCGTTTACGATCCAAAGGGAGCAGAGGGACTTGATTATTGTAGAAAGATGTCTGGTCTTTCAGAGGCTTGTCTTGACTGTCGGTAGATTGATATAGAGTGTCATTGTTCCTGTGTCTTGAGAAACTGTTGTCTAGTTGTCTGGGCATATCATCAGGTCTTGACATGAATAACCACTTGGGTGTAGACATCTTGATCGTTGTAGAAACAAAAAGACGAGTGGTCGTCTCATTTTATAACGATGAATTTATCTAGTTTTAAACAGTTCTGGACTTGTCTTTTTTAACCACGGAGTAACCAATCGAAACACGAGACGATCGTTCACGTGTTGTCTGTGTCCAAAGCGTTGCAGGATACGTGACATGCTCGAACCACGACATTTCATTAATAAGAAATACAACGCATACAGACCACAAGTAGTGTTATTAATGTCTTGTAGCATACGGGTATTGTACACGGGTGATCTGTCCGAGTTTCGTTGTATAAAATGGATAATGTCGGCGTGTAATGGTGGCAAACCAAACGAATCGAAATATTCAAACTGACCTAGACCATTAAAATATAGGGCGATCCAATGTGAACCAGAGTAAGCACTGGTGTCAGTATTGACGATCAAAGCAGCTGGCTGTGTTCTATCAATGTGTCTAGGCAAATGATCTCTAGCGCATACGTTGGCTAGTGGAAGGCGACGAACAAACAGATCAGACATGAGTAATTATCTTAGTTGTTGGGTATCCATTATGCTATGTAATCTGTTAGCACTTGTCTCGTCTTGGAAACTTCTAGGACCGAATCGAGTTCGGCGTATACGATGACTTGTAGAGGTACAGTCGTTATAACGTCAAACTTTAGTTCTACTGACAATGGGCCAGATTTCGCCATTTCAAATTGTTCTCCGTCTAATATACTGGGAGTCAGATCAAAACTATACAGACAATTCCCTTGACTATAACTTTCATAATTTATACCATTCCCGACATCCTTACCGGTCAGACCAAGGGCCAAGTTGGTACTATGGAAAGCTCGCATGTACTGACCTGTGGTATAATTCATGGTTAAGGGTTTGCCTGTAACACTACGCCCATCTACCATCAGACTCAAATAGTTTAACTGATAATGATTGAATATGAAGGGGTTCGTATTCAGCTCGCCATTGAAGCAGGAAGCATTCACTAATCCGATCACCACCCGGGTCGGTGTCTGACTGAGGAAAAGGTTATCTTGTGTGTGGGAAAACATACCTTTAGGGATAGAAAAGGTCTTTACCACGACCCTTTTAAAAGGATACTTGGCATTGGATCTCAATAAGGCTTTTTCATGGGCCAGAGAGATAGCTGGATTTAACTTAGCTTTCCTCACCAAGAGGGCGGCGTAAGTAATGACACTTTTGTACCCACCACTTACATCCGTGGCAATCAAATTAAAGACGGATTTTGATGGGGTTAGTTTGATTTTAATATCGACACCATTCAACATGTACCGGTCCTGATTGAAAATGTCGGAATGTAGGCGCCCCATCATATCCAGAGGCACACTATAGCTGGCTAAAGATCTTCTTTTGGCTAGACCTGTATTGGTATCACCCTTTGTGTCTGCCATGTATAAAGGAGTATCTTGATAGTATAGAGCTGACGTCAGGATGACTCTTTTTGGCCTCTTCACCGTAATTCAGAAGAGCTTCCAAGTAGGCCCGGTACGGATACGAATTTTCACTCGGTGAAATAAGAGTGTCGTTCAGGGACACGTCTACTTGAGAAAACAAACTATGCAAATAATAATTTATCGGACCAACTTCGGCTGTGTTTGGTAGGTCGTCGCCATTGGGCAGTGTAACTTTGGCTCTCACGTGCAGAAAAGTATTAAACAAATCAATGTAATCTTCACCGACACCAGAAATGGTGAATTCGATGGGTGCCCCATAAGCTAAAGTGGCCAATGGATGAATCTCCACAAACTGTCCCTCTTCTACGGCTGTCTGGGTGGGAGGTACACTAAACAGATCCAGACCAGAATGCAGACACTCACATTACTTGGGATGAATTAACGCCATTATGAGAAAATATCCGAATGTCCAGCTTGGTGGTGATGTGTCTTATGACTCGATGGCTTTCTGACTGTTGGTTTTATTCTTTTACTGGGCTGACCTGGCGGGGCGGCTCGTTTTCGTTTCCTAACACCACTACCTGATTGGCTGATGTGTTGAGCTGCGCCTTGGAGTAGTCGTTGACCAGCATCTCTGGCGTGTTCTTTGAAGGACTCACCAACATTTCTACCAGCTAAGGCATCTTGAGCCACTTGCAAACCCGTCCCCAGTCCTTCTCTCAATAGGGCTTTGCCACCAGTCTTCAACCAAGGAAGAATTGTGCGACCAAGACCACTAAAGAAACTACCAATTCCATGACCTCGCTGACTTCGACCACCTACAAAAACAGGGAGACCACTTCCAGCTTGATTGCAGAAATACTCCTCGTATAGTTTGGGGTTGCGTTGGATTGGCACGTGCCTAACCATGGTTAGCCCAGATCAAACCGTTTGGTTGTTCGAAAATGTAACGTCACTACTGAAGTTCCACCTGTAAATGGGATAGGTTTCCCCTGCTCGTCGGTTATAAGAAGTTCAATCGTGTCAAATGAAAATCGACTGAGGGGTACGTAATGTGGCTTGTCATACATCCTAAATACCGAGGTGGTAGATCTGTCTAGAACAGGTAGTGTCCTCAGTAATGGTACCATCACATCACCAACCACCCGCGAGGTGACAATATCGGAATAGACGAAGACATTTTTTGTGCCCTGGTCTAAATCCACTTCACCCACACCAGACAGACTGGGTTCAGTCTCGGTGACATGTGTCGAGGGAAACTGTAATATTTCTGCCAACTTGTCACTAAGTCTAACTTCAGCCCCCTGTTCATATAACTGGAAACGAGCCTTATTCGAAATATCGTTATAAGAGAACATCATTCGGTTATGTTCTTGTAAGGCATCATCGAGACGCAGCCATTGCAGTTCATTGATAAATCTCTCAGCTTCGAAAAGCAATCTATTCAATTCTCCAATGAATTTTTCTGTTGATTTGTACAGACCAGGCGTCAGCGTAATCGTCATCGGTGGTTCGTCTAGGTCTGGAGGTGGAAAGTACTTTATCCACACCTCATCTTTCAAAATATTAAAATAGGTGTTGGGAAACTGAATATCAACCAAACCAACTTCGTACTGGGAGGTGAGCTCAATAGTTTGTGGTAGCTTGACAAAGAAATGTCCGGCGTTATTTTGGGGGTATATTTGTAATGACGCGTTACTCGTCAGTGTCACGTAGAAACTCATATTAGTCTATTCGAGGTCTGAGTGCTTCCTGATTCGAAAATGTAAAGTTAGTACTGAAGTCCCATCGTTGAATGAGAGTGTTTTACCCGTATCGTCAGTTAAAAGTATTTCCACCGTGTCGAAGGAGAATCGACTTAATGGTACATAATGTGGCTTATCATAAAGACGAAACACTGAAGGTGACAGTCGGTCCAATATAGGAACAGTCCTTAGTAAAGGAACCATGACGTCTCCAACTGGTCTCGCGGCTACGAGATCTGAATAGACGTAGATATTTTTAACTTCGTTATCCATCTCTAATTCTATATTACCGTATAATAAGACATTATCGTCTGATAGAGTCGAGCTGGGAAAACCCAACATATTCTTCAATCTGTCACTAACTTTTGCCTGGGCGCCTTTTTCAAATATTTTCATCCCGACCTTTTTCCAAGGTGCACCTAGAAAGAATTTGATGTTTACTTTCTCGTCTAGTTGGGTTTCTACACACAACTTATTCAATTCCTCGATGAAAGTTTCAGGGCTGCTGAACGGACCCGGTGGACATACAAGGGTTATAGGTTCCATACCACTACCTTTAGGTGGAAAGTATTGGAACCAAATTTCCCCAGGCAAACCATTAAAATACGAATTGGGGAACTGAATCTCGACCAGGGCCACTTCGTATTGGGTCGTTACATCAATGGTCTGCGGCAACTTGACAAAAAAGTGACCGGGTTGGTTGTTGGGAAATACCTTTGGTCCAGAATTACTCGGTAAAGTTATATAGAAACTCATCGTTTTTCTAATTTAGGATTAGGTAGCATATAGCCCAAACAACTACTCATTAGAGCTACCCACAACTTGCCGTCTGGTGCGTCTGCGCTGCCTTGAGTCAGATTGAACAAAGACACGGCAATTACGGCATATATAACCACCATTTGACACATAAATACAATCTCTGGCCTCGGTACACGTTGTCCAAAGAATGACCAGATCGATGTTCTTTCCCCCTCTGTCAGTTGTGGGCGCACCCCCATAGTTTCCACCCTGTCTTCACTCACACCACTAGTCTCCATAACTAGCTAGTTGCGTGTCAGCTATCCAACTATTGAATGAATGGGGATAACCAAACCACTTCACTAAATACTCTTTCCCACCACCTCGCCTGGGTCTTTCTTGTAAGATTGTTTCGATACGATACACTTGCTTGTCTCCAACTAGTTGTATTTCTTCTCTGTAGAACGAGCCCTGTAGTTCCTCTCCCGAATCGTCTTTTACCACATAGGTCACTGGACTGGTCTGGTTTATGCGACTGACGGTAAACAATTCTTCTGTCCACGAGGGCATATACCCTTTTTTAAAAGGTTGTTTGGGTTCAGCCAGTCTGACTCGATCCCCAGGTGTAAAATACACTTTTTTCGATACGTATGTCGGCTTATACAAGTTATCCCACACCTCTTCTTGATTACTATAGTTGACTTGTACAGGGGCCATGCGAATACTTCTGTGATACGAACCATTGTAGTTCTGGATCAATTTATCTATCACGTCGACGTAGCGGAGTGTATTGGTCTTGGTGAAATAACGCCACATTTTTTCTTTCAGGGTTCGATTGAATCTTTCCACTATCGCTGCCTTCACATCTTCATTCTCGGTGGTAAAGAAGTGCACACCTCGATCTTTCAGAAATTTTAAGAAGGTCCGATTAATGAATTCCGAACCTTTATCGCTCTGAAAATTTATCGGTTGGCTATCACCAAAGATTTTACTCATAGCCACCACCAGTGCTTTCCCCGTTTTCTTCTGGATCGGGATAGCCCAAGCATATTTACTAAACACATCAATACAAGTCACTAGGTACGACATCCCATCGTTGTATCTTTGTAATAGTCTCATATCTATCAAGTCGGCTTGAAATTGTTGATTTATACCACCGGTTATGGTCTGGCGTCTCTGAAATCGACGACGGATCGGTTTATGTAACGTGTAGGTATCCTGATGACGTAACCATTTATCTATTTTCTTCAGGTTAGTATTTCTTTTTAAGGCGGCTGCTCCACCATAGGCTCCCGGTTTCTTAGGGTCATAGTAATATTTTCTTAATTGGGCGGCCATTTTTGCCACTTGGGGGTAGGTATCCTAGTCTTCTGCTTGCTTCGCCTGAGTTTGTAATGTGGTGTGGTCTCGACTGTTTTGGGTTCGACTACTTGAGCCGGTTGAATAGGTTGAAGAGGTGCTGGTTGAAGAGGTGTCTCGGCTACTGGTGTCGGTACACTGGTGACTTCAGGTTTTTGTTCCTTGATATCTACTAGTCCCAGAGGCTTGTGTCTGTACTGTTCGAGTCGATTCAGATACCTCTGTAGTGTTTGCTGATACGCTCTGGCCTTGTCACGGGGTGGTAGATCTTCTGTTTCCAGGACTTGTTGCATCTGACGATCCAAATCCTGTAGACTATCATTTAGTGTGTCGGGTGGTACATAGGGTTTTTCTAGCAATCGGGGATCGATCAAGATCATCTTCTTGGCCATTACAATCCCACCACGCTTTTCAACACATTTAGTATGGGGCCTAGTAAGGCGCCTATGAAACCACCTTGTTGTAGAATCTCTTTCCTTTTCTTGAGCGATAATTTCTTATGAGTGAGTGCTCTCAGACTGTCTTTGTGTCGTTGCAGACGCTTCTTCTGAGCTGGTGTCAGGGGAACATTACCTTTTAAAACGTTGTGACAGCACTCGCAAATTGATTGGACGAGATCCGGGGAAGCTGATTTCATTACTGCCTTCACAGTGGCTGGGTTGGTCTGACCCAAGAAACGTAACATACCCTCGTTACGTTTAAGTCGGTTAGACATGTTATTTGGGGACGTAGACGACTTGCTGCTGGTCGGGAAATATATGACTTCGTAAGCGGAGCTGATCCGGTGTTTCCTGTCGCAGGTCAAATAACAAATACCCGTGTGGAGCCGATGTCGCGTCTTTAAAACTCTCTTGGACATATGACACACGGCCTGGATACATCTGTTTGGCGAGATTGGTAATCTGAGACCCGTCTCGAGGATTCTTAAACACCACTAGGTAGTGCGAATTCAGACTGATAGTTCTTTGTTCTTTATTCTTACCAAATAGGTTCTGTACTATATACATAACACTGAGGTTGCGATGATGACTGCCTTTAGTAAATAATTTAGTCACTCTGTCATCTGTCTCAGACATTAGATCATCTATGACTACTAACCGACGTCTATCCCCTGTCCATTTTTCCACATCTGGCAGACCTTCATTAAATTGAACACCCTTCATAGTTTCGTAGATGGGTTGCCATTCCCCATAGCACCATATAATTTCCTCTGGAAGGGGGTCTACCATGGCTGGTAGATGGGTCAAGAACTGTTGGACAAAGACGGTTTTACCACTCCCCGTTGGGCCCGCAATCAAAGCCGTAAAAGGATGTTTCCACCTAGGATCCATGGGTATTAATAACCACCTATCTAGTCGCATTGGTGTTTATAAACGTATCGGGTGATATTATTAGACCATTTGACCACCAACTGCACGCTAGTGGGTCTCTGGTAGCTATTGGTATAATAACGATGGAACCAATGGTCGACTATACACAAGTTCACACCGAGGTGGTGAGTATGGCGTTGACTATTATTAGTTCCTACAACCCCACAAAGACCAATAACTCGAGGTTGTGTCGCTTAGTACGTCAGATAGCCAACCAACATGATGTGTTATTCACGAGACTAGAAGTCTGTATCAAGCCCGAACACGTTTTCCCGGTCTTTGTTTCAATCGCTGACGAAGTCTTTGCCGATAACGTCATCAACTACGGGAGAATAATGATGGTTTTTACACTTGGTATGCGTCTGGGTATGCATCTGATTAATAATTCTTACAATACAGACGTGAATGTCCAGGACCTGGAGGAAAGCTTCGCTACATCTGTAGGCACGTATATGACTGATAAACTACATCATTGGATACTGCGAGGTGGATGGTGTAATTTCTATACTTGGTTGCAAGCAGCAGTTGAATAAATACATAATACATTTCAGTATGTGTCTTTGTTTCATTGTCTGTCAGTGTTGATGTCTCTCGGAACAATAAGTAAAAACAAAACCACTAAAGAAAATCAACAAATATCTTGGTTTCAATATATCAAAGAATGTATTATTCATCAAAACACTTTAGTGCTATAAGAAAACATCAATGACATACATGCTTAGTGACAAAATTATAAAACAATGTAGTTGGGGGATGACCTAGACATCAAACTATCGGGAACTCGGGCATATGAAAGAGGTAAAAACATATACCAGCTACTGTCTCTTGTGTGTATTTGGTGTCTGTACGTTGTTGCATGGCGTAGGAATGAATGTCATGTTCGTGTACTGTTGTAAGGAAGGCATCAAAGTCATATCTGTTATGTATTAGCGCTGGAAATTCTAAAACAGAAGAATTGTTAAATGATGCATGATAGAATCTAAGATCTTGTGTTCCTCTATGTCGTAACACTAGATGAAAGCTAAAGTTGATCTTAAAGCGACTAATTTGAGCATTGAAAATCTTATACAACGTATCTGTCCAGTTGATAGGCTTTTGTATCTCCGGGCTAATAAAGAAGGTGTATGTCGATAAATACTTGTTAATCTTGTGATGTGTCCTGATAGCTTCCCAATTTTCTCTATATATTTGTTGAATATCCGATGGAAGGATGTGTAGTGTCTCTGGTTCTCCGGCTGCTAAGATGCTCACTTCGTCTTCTACCAATTGTTCAAGAATATTCTCGTCTGGTTGTATCTGACTGTTAGTTATATTGGTTTCATTTGGTGGTGTCGTCGAGGTTGTTGGTGGTGTTGTCTCTGATGGTGAAGAGGTAGTTGTCTCTGGTTCTGATGTATCCATAGACCGGTGATGATGTATTCGTTTGTGTTTTTGTAGATTGTCTTTTCTGTTGAAACGTTGTCCACAGATATGACATAAGTATGGTTGATCTTTCGTATCGTGAATGGTCCGAATGTGACGATTAAGGGTATACTTATCACAATAGGCTTTGTCGCACACTGAACACGTGAAAGTAGATCTGGTGGTCATATTGATAAACTGTTTTTTTTTTCTCGCTTTCTTACAATCCCAAAAAATGTTCTGGTGTATACAATGTTTCACTGTTTTATCAGAGGCCAACGACACGAATAAGGCTCACACCAAGTTTCACTGCTGTAGCTAGCCAAGTCACTACGTGAAAAATAGCTGGTTACTACACGAACAATGCTCACACCAACCTGTTTCACCGATGTAGCCAAGTCAGTACGTGAACAATATCTGCCGACGACACAAACACTGCTCACACCAGCCTGAAGCACCTCTGTAGATACCCAAGTCAGCCCGTGAACTGGTACTGTAGCTCACAAGAGAGGCCTTCTATTTTATACACTGGGTCTGCACCCTACATAGCTGACGTGGCAGTTAGACAAGCTATTCTCACGCCTGCTTCCCTACACACCGATGACTCATACTTAATGACTTTTGCATATGGCGTTGATGACGTAGGGGCTGTCTCGGACATCCGCGTTCTTTACCAAAAGGGGTATGTGATATTCCTGTAGGGACACGTTTTGTTTATGTATTTGTTTATAGGTGTCTGTATGTGTGTATAGTTGTGGTACCAGTAGTAATGGTATGGGTATGTGTCTTTGAGTTTGTAGTAGGTGTGTATTTGTGTAATTGATTATGGGTGTGCACTTGTGTATAGTTGTGATGACAGTAGTAATCCTACGCGATGTGTTGTCTTTGTGTGTTTTTGTTTGTAGGTGTGTATTTGTGTAATTGCTATTGGGTGTGTAGTTGTGATGACAGTAGTAATCCTAGGCGATGGGTGTGTCTGTGTATGGTTGTCTTTGTGTCTGTACTTGAGTGGATGTTTATGGGTGTGTGTGGTTGACTTTGTGCTTGTATGTGTGTACACGTGTGTGTATAGTTGTGATGACAGTAGTAATGGTATGGGTTGTCTGTGTATGGTTGCCTTTGTGTTTGTATGTGTGTGTGTGACCCTCTTTGTGTCTTTGATTATGGGTGTGTACTTGTGTATAGCTGTTGTTGTGACAGTAGTAATGGTATGGTTTGTCTGTACTTCTGTATCTGTATGTGTGTACGTGTGTGTGTTTCGTTGTCTTTGTATTTGTGTGTATCAAGTATGTACTTAGTTGTCTTTGTGCTTGTCGCTAATATTCGTAGTAGTATTATCACTACTATTGATTCTTCCTCACTTTACCCACCACCATTGCACTATACATACTTTCCCCTACAATTTAAGTGGTCACTCGACTACTTGACCACTGCTTGACCACTGCTTGACCACGTCATCGATCACTTTAATCACTACCATAATCTTAGGCACATCGTCCTCTACAATTTAAGTGGTCACTCGACCACTTGACCACTACTTGACCACTGCTTGACCACTACTTGACCACTAATTTACCACCCTTTAAGCATCACCATGTCGCTACAATCACTTTTCCCCTAAAATTTCCTCACTTGACCACTGCTTGACCACTACTTGACCACTAATTTACCACCCTTTAATCATCACCATATCATTACAATCACTTTTCCCTAAAATTTCCCTAAATTTTTCCTCACTTAACCACCGCTTGACCACTGCTTGACCACTACTTGACCACTAATTTACCACTAATTTACCACTAATTTAAACATTACCATGTCACTTGCGACTAATTTTCCCTAAAATTTTCCTTACTTGACCACTAATTTACCACTCTTTAATCATCACCATCTCATTACAATCACTTTTCCCTAACATTTCCCTAAAATTTTCCTTACTTGACCACTTGACCACTGCTTGACCACTGATTGACCACTAATTTACCACTCTTTAATCACCACCATATCATTACAATCACTTTTCCGTAAAATTTCCTTACTTGACTACTTGACCCTTACTTGACCATTGCTTGACCACTGGTTGACCAGTGTGTAATTGCGAACACCTCTTATTATATTTATGACCACCCCTGTATCACTCCTACTTGATCACTAATACCCCTTACCACCATACCCATTATAACTTTATACGCTTTCCTTTGTAATCGGTGAATATACCACCCTTTACCTTCACTACTATCACACTGTTCAGATGATAGTAACCACCTCTTACTTCGAGTATAACCACGACCCATCACACCCTTGTTTATCACCACACATACTAATACATTATGTCTACGCCACCACCATATACCCATGAGTAGAATGACCCATCACACCCTTGTTTATCACCACGCATACACATTATGTCTACGACACCACCATATACCCATGAGTAGAACGACCCATCACACCCTTGTTCATCACTACCCATACTAATATACGTAACCACCATATACCCATGAGTAGAACGACCCATCACACTCTTGTTTATCACCATGCATACACATTATGTCTACACCACCACCATATACCCATGAGTAGAACGACCCATCACACCCTTGTTTATCACTACCCATACTAATAAACGTAACCAAAATAACTTTCCCCCTTCGCTTTTCCAGAACCAACTAAACATTTACCTTAATTACTTTTACACCCGTCAAAAAACCCGTTCCCAACAAATATTTCACCCGCCCAACTCAAAATATTTCCTTCATAAATCATGCCTCCAGATTCTGGAGCCGAGTCGACAATTTTACCCATATTTCCTTCATAAACCCTTTCAGCCTGAACAGCTAGGCTGAAAGTGGGGTCTGGAAACCCTAGTATACTACTTGCTTGTATGTTGTCTAGATCAGTTGCTAATGTTGTGTTTGCCCTACTGATAGCCAGGTATTTATTGCAATTTGGTACCTCAGTATCTCTAAACTTCACAGCATCATTTGCGATGTGAGTTTTGTTTTTGTTTTTTTTTTTGCCTCTATACTCAAAGCACTTGAATTGGCATGTAACCAGAAATCAATATACCGGAAATTTCGTCATGTCGCTTGTCAGATAACTTCCTTCATTTCAAGACTTAAAAAATGTAAAACTTGTTTAAAACATGTCTAGCCAATATTTCCTATCTGATTTGTCTATTATTTCTCCTTTTCAATTCATTGTTTTTATTTTTATTTTTATAACTCAGATTTTTTTCCAGCTAGCCTTTGAAATCGAGCGTAAACCATGGTGGATAGATTTTCTGCGTGTATGTTAGCTTTTCCATATTACTAGCGTCCCTCGCCCTAAGACTAACCCTTGCCAGAGGTACTTGTAATTTACAAGTCAAGGACGAGAAGTCAACATGTTAATCCAACTGATTGGTGTAGGAGTTGCTTGCTCGGATTGTGTGAGATGAAATCTATTGAGATAATTTATTGTATCTCTTATAGCGTTAGGTTGTTTAGCGCACCCTTAATCTGTCTTTTAAGGAACTATTCTTCTTCTCTTCTTCTTCTTCTTCTTCTTCTTCTTCTTCTTCTTCTTCTTCTTCTTCTTCTTCTTCTTCTTCTTCTTCTTCTTCTTCTTCTTCTTCTTCTTCTTCTTCTTCTTCTTCTTCTTCTTCTTATTCTTATTCTTCTTCTTCCCTGCTTTTCTTATTCTTCTTCTTCCCTGCTTTTCTTATTCTTCTTCCCCTTTTTCTAGTAGAACTACTACTACTACTACTACTACTACTACTACTACTACTACTACTACTACTACTACTACTACTACTACTACTACTACTACTACTACCACCACCACCACCACTACTGCTACTACTACTACTACTACTACTACTACTACTACTACTACTACTACTACTACTACTACTACTACTACTACTACTACTACTACTACTACTGTTCCTGCTTCTGCTTCTTCTTTTTATTTTTCCTCTTCTTCTTCGCTGATATTAGCATGAGGGCGGTCGTACAAGGGTTCGATGTCAGTCAGTAATCGCATATCGAACCATTCATTCCATAAGTGATAGATCCCCTCGTCAGTATGTCCTGCAGCGTGTAGAGGCTCACGACACCAGTTCTATGTTAGTGTATTTCTTCATTGGCTTCCTGGAGGCGATTGCCTTGCCTCGTAAGCCAGTCCGGCCTGTAAGGTCTGTAACGCCACACCCAAGGAGATAATTGCCAACTCCACCACACGTTAAACAAAAACCCCGTAGTGTCACTCAAAGGTGAGCCCATGTATCTCGTTCTACCAATATTCAACAACCAAAATGACACATTCCACGTGATCAGTATGAATGCTCTCGCAGCGGGAGAGTCTCGTCGATCCTCGTGTGTCTGATGATAAACCCCGCAGCTTTCGGCGAGCAATTTTAGCTCAGTTGAGATGGCGTGTGTCTCTGTGGTATCTTCCCGAGGCGGTAACGAGGTTCATCTATATTCTCAAAAGATAAATTGCTTTCGAATGCGATGTTTTTACTTTTCCAGCAAAGACTATGCGTAAATTATGCATCCAAAAAAGGCACGGTGGTGTTTTAGATTGGTGTTTCTTTGCGGCTGTTGTAGTCGTGTCGATGTTTCTGGTAATTATAGTTTTCTGTTTCAGATTTTTCATACAGAGATTGGAGTCATACACTGATTATAGTACAGATCATCCTTCAGTTGATCTGTTTCTGAATCCTGCTTGTTGTGGATTGATCAGTGTTTCTCTTCTGTAGACCAAATTAGCTTCTATCGATAATGCGTTCCAGTAATTGTTCTAAATCACTATGTTGTGTGTGCATTGTGTGTGCGTTCTCTGTATGTTGTGTGTCTAGTATGTGTATTGTATGTGTTGTGTATAATGTGTGTATGTTGTGTGTGTTACGTGTGTATTGTGTCTATGTATGTGTTTGTATCACGGAAAATAAACTTGTTAGTTGCGATCGATGACAAACAAGACCCGACATTAGTCTGCAAAAACAACCAACCCTTTGATGTTGTACAGACTGAGAAAAATACTTCGTTAAAACTGTCTACACACGATCGGCATTTCTAACTGAGAAACAAGATACGTCGCGTCAAAATGTCTACCCCTGGTCGGCGAATCTTTATCATGTGGGTTGTTCGAGAAACGAATAACAACGCCAAACGTCTGCCAAGGCGGTAGTAGCCTTTGAAGTGCTAGACGGAAAGTCTGGACAGACGCGGGATGGATTCTGTGATGTGGGGAATTCTGTGGTTCACAGACAGACTGAACTATTGATGTACGGGACAAAGAATTTCCCCAAATGAAAGCAAATTTGACGGCGGATTGACTCCAGTTAGTCTAGAACAGGAGGAGGAAACCAGATTTTAGACGGATCAGCGTCTAGACTTTTTGGTGACGTCACTCCAGCCCATATAAAAAGCGTTGCGGTAAACAAGTGGAGTTAGTCGATCAAGATTTCTGAAGTGGGAAAGATCGGTGCAGTTTTCCGAGTTGTGCTCAATGAAAGAAACTAGGGTGTCAAATTGTTGATATTTATCGGCGAACATAGATCCAGTCTGTGATTGCCTAGTTTCGATTAGCAACCGGAATAGGCATATGGTAGGCTATTAATCGTATATAACTTAGAGTATGATTAGGAATAGAGTACAGTACTGTGCGGTGATATAATGTATTATAGGTGCGGTGATATAATGTATTATAGGTGCGGTGATATAATGTATTATAGGTGTGGTGATATAATGTATTATGATTAGTGATAGAATGTTCTATAAGTGCGGTGCTAGAAAGTATCATAAGAGCGTCGGCACTAGTATTCTATTGTGTGGCTTCAACTAGCTTGTGTGATATATCATTTTACTCAGGGAGTTGAGGACAATGTAGTGGAATAATAATTAGAGAGATTAAGGATGTTTGAGAGGGAGGAGAGGAATGTGAAATGGTAGGATCTTCCAGCAGGGCATCTGCTGGGTTTCTACCCGTTCCTTTATTCTTTCCTGGTGTTGCCATGTCTCAGATCATATGATGAGTTATTTGGCCTGTATGACAGAGATCGGATCTCTGTTATAGATCTGAGTGCTGCTATTGGTCCTACACTCACCTAATTCCGGCCAGGCACTGAGTTGCCCTCACCATAGTATTCTCTATTCTACAGGTTCCATTTACAGGTCCACGTATGTGTGCTATGATATTCGACAGTGAAGCTAGAACACAATTTAGAAGATGATGGCTCAGAATTTGAAGACAGAAGTTGCTGAGAGGCCGCTACATTGGGCTTATACCCAAGTTGGTTTGCGGGAACCTAGCTTCTGCTGAGCAGGACATGCTGATGAGATTTATGTTTAGCAAGTGATAGGTGTATCACTGAACAGTCAGAACATTATATAAATACACTACTGATACCAGGAACATTCATACAAATTTATACTGATACCTAGAACATTCAGAGTGTGGTGTTAATATGGAGAATCTTTAAAACCAGTGACACTAGATCCATTAAGATTTCCCCAGTAACAGTGACAATAGGGTTATAATTTTCTGATTAACAATCAGTTAAATAACATAGGAAATTCATAGTGTAAATCAGATTGAAGACTCTCATTAGACAGTGTTTGTCATGGGTGTCCAAGCATCCTAGTGGTTCAAGAGACAACGGAGGAAGTCTTCACGTGACCGGAGGAGCATCACCTTGGTGAGGTTGCTTGTCTGGAATACATAGTGCTAGTGTGTTCTCAGCACAGTGATGAGAATGACTATACTCCTGAACACTGATCTGAGTCTATAGACACTTTAGAGTACACGTCACACATTCTACACCTTATACACACACACACACACACACACACACACACACACACACACACACTTCTCCTACATATACTCTTTGCTTAATAAATTTCGTGTTTTTATTTGTTGAAGCTAGAGTTGTCTAGTATGTTATGTTGGGGAAGAATGAGAGGGGGCATGATCCAGGAGTGAGTAAGAGTGAGAAGAAGGTGTCTTCAGATTGAGGGAGTGTTGTGGACGGAGTCTGCTGGATATCTTCAGGATAGAGATATTGAATTAAAACAAATGTGGGTGTTGATTCCCCTCACTCCAGGGACGACACTAAAGTGGTAAAGAAGAACAAATAACTACTACGACATTCATTCTTTACACACGCGGACAGTTTGTGTGTGTGTGTATTTTGTGTTTAGTTTAGTTTAGTCGTTGGATCTACATCACGGCACATGGTTTAACCCATAAGTGCTCCGTTTTCCTCCTAACTCAAACCTGAGTCTGGAGAAACTCAGCTCAATGCACGAACTCCGTTGCATCGGCGAGGATCCTGAAATACTTTGGGTAGATTTTTAACTCGAAATTTTGCCCGGGCAGCGCCGTTAGGCTACTCTTCTTCGATTTCCAACTGCCAGGAGATATTTTACGTGCGCAACAATACACACGGGCGTCCGATCTCATTTCCCAGAGACCAGGGGAAATTTTATTACTGGAAGTCCACGTGGATTTTTTAAATAATTCCCGGTCCTCTCCGGGGCCTGAACCCAGGACCTCCAGCACTCGAGGCGGACACCATACCTCGAGACCACTCAGCCCTCTGATTATTTTATTCCAGCAATCGAGGCGGACACCATACCTCGAGACCACTCAGCCCCCTGAGTATTGTGTGTCTGTGTGTCTTCTTGCATTCGTGTGTGTGTGTAAGTGTGTGTGTGAATGTGTGTGCGCGTGTGTGTGCCATTGATCCCCACAAGCAACCAGCCATCCAGTACGATGTCAGCAGATAAATTATGATATCGGGTACGATGTACCCGTATAGAGATCACCAGCAATTCATCAAACTGGAGGAGGCAACCAGACCCGTGCTGTCACAACAAGGCTGAGCCCTCATCGGGAAGTAGTCTGACAGTGCTGTCTGACGTTGATATATCACCGGCCAGGATGACAGTCTCCGTTGCCCGCTCACAACCGGACCTGATTATGTCGTTGCTGTGTGTGGTGTTTCTGTGTGTGTGGTGTTGCTATATGTGGTGTTGCCTGGTGCGTTGTTGCTGTGAGTGATGTTGCTGTGTGGGGTGCTGCTGTGAGTAGTATTGCTATATGTGGTGTTTCTGTGTGTGATGTCGCTGTGTGTGGCATTACTGTGTGTGGTGTTTCTGTGTGTGTGTGGTGTTGCTGTGTGGGGTGTTGCCGTGTGTGGCGTTGGTGGGTGTGGTGTTTCTGTGTGTGTGGTGTTGCTGTGTGTGGCGTTGCTGTGTGTGTGGTGTTTCCGTGTGTGTGGTGTTGCTGTGTGTGGTGTTGCTGTGTGTGGCGTTGCTGTGTGTGGTGTTCGAGTACAATCGAGGCTCTCAGACAAGTTGAGGAGTTGTATGGGGGAGGGGGGATATGGTTGTGATGTCGTTAAATGGTATTGTGTTTGTCTATCGAGCTATATTTTGGGATAGTTTTTGTTTCAACTCACATTCTGCAACTTTTTAGAGGGTGGGTGTTTTCTGCAATGGCGAAGGATTGTGCAATTATGTGCTTCATATTTATATAAGACAGACGGACAGACAGATAGGCAGATTGTCGGGAGGAGAGACGAATAGACAGGCAGATCGACTGATAGACAGAATTAAATGTATTAGAGAGCCAGATAGATAGGTAGTTAGGTAGGTAGGTAGTTAGGTAGGTAGGTAAGTTTCAAGAAGACAGCTATAGATATCATGATTACACAGATAGTTATATCATGATTGTATAACTATTTGCAAACTGAGGCAATTATACAATTATGCTGAGGTAGTAACACGCTAAGATAGTTGTACACTGAGATAGTTACATCATGAATGCCAATGCAGTTATACGGTGAGCTATCATGAACACTGAGATAGTTATACTCAGAGATAGTTGTACACTGCGATAGTTATACCATGAATGCTGAGACAGTTATACGCTGAGCTATCATGAACTCTGAGACAGTTATACTCAGAGATAGTTGTACACAACTATCAGAAAGCAACGATAGTTATATCATGAATGCTGAGACAGTTATACGCTGAGATATCATGAACGCCGAGATAGTTAAGTACTGAGCTATCATGAACACATAGACAGCTGTATTCAGAGATAGTTATATCATGAATGCTGATATCGTTATATGCTGAGATATCATGAACGCTGTGACAGTCATACGCTAATATATCATGAAATCTGTGTCACTTGTGCTCAGAAATAGTTGTACACAGAGATAGTTATATCATGAATGCTGGTGTAGCTATCTAATGAGCTATCATGAACGCTGAGACATTTATACGTTGAGTTATCATGATAGTTATACTCTGAGATAGTTATATCATAATACTTAGACAATTATACACTGGGTTATGAATGCTGAGACAGTTATATGCTGAGTTATGAATGCTGAGACAGTTATATGCTGAGTTATGGATGCTGAGACAATTGTATGCTGAGTTATGAATGCTGAGACAGTTATAAGCTGAGTTATGCTTGCTGAAACAGTTATCCTTGAGTTATGAATGCTGAGACAGTTATATGTTGAGTTATCATGAACGGTAACATAGTTATAGACTAAGTTATCACGAATGCTGAGACGGTTGTAGAATGAGTTATCATGATACCCTGAGACATTTGTACGCTGAGATAACTGTACACCGAGACAGCAAGAATGTTGATGACTATTCGCTGGCTCAGATATTGAGTTTATTGGAGATATCGATTCATCGGGACAGCTGTGACAGCGGGTCCGCAATCTCAGTGGGGATTATGACAGGGAACACGGATGCACGTATATTAATAAGGGGCACAGATGACGCGCTGAAAGTCGGAGTCGGAGTATAAAGATGCTGTGTCCACAAATATTTCAAGGCAATGTGTTTTATTTCACGAACCGAGGTCAGCATGACCGAATGGATAAGAACGCTCGTTCTTAAACATCCGGCTTGCTGATGTCGAGGTAAGGGTTTCAATCCCTACACCGGACAGTTGGACTAAAATGTTGACCCCTCGTCCTTGACTTGGGGACGTAAATTACAACTACTTCTTAAGTCGGAGTGGGTTCGCCTGATGACGAGGATACTGTTAACAGGGAAATCTAATCATCACGCAGAATTCAGTCCAGCACTACTAGAAGTAGTGCGTATGGACTACGCTTGAGTTCAAAGCGAGCGATCGACAAACAAACAAAAACATTTTCTGGAACCTACTGATTTCAGAGAGTGGTTTTATAAAAATGGGTGCAAGAAACTGTTCTTGAAAGATTAAGCCAGTCACCTGATCATATCACCCATCTTATGGCAATTGTAGGACAATACGGAATTATAACAATATCCATTGTAGAATACTTTGATGGCAGAAGATGGGAGACTTATTTAAGAAGTTAGAGGTAGAATATATCTAGCAAAGGCAGTATTTCAGGAGGTGAGGAATAATCTATGCAATATATCCTCGTCAATCAAAGTGAGAAATAGAGTTCTTGAACGCTTAGTCAAGTACATTCTGATATATGGAAGTGAATCATAGACAATGTGCAGATTACTGATAAACTGTATGGAAGCTGCGGGGATGTGGGTTTTTGTTTATCGAAGAATAACATGAACATTATGAACTGATAAAAAGCGTAAAGAAGATATCTTGACAGAAGTTAACTCACAAAGAGAACTGGTTACTGGCAACAAGGTTAGTTAGCTGCAAATCCTTTACAGGACGTAGCCGTCAATTCAAGCACTTTTATTGTTTCTGATTTCTTAACAAGTTTACGTTCAGTAGTTCACCGTTGCTTTCTGAACGATCGGCACTCATAGCATTGTATGGAAACCAACACAAGGCGGTCCTCTTCTAAATCTCCCGCAGCTGTGTTTCAAATGCGCCACATATCCAACATTAAACCTCTAAGCACAAACAGAAAAATTAATGAAGATATTTTCAAAGATGTTAAGTGACCAAGAAAACTGGTTACTCACATCAAAAGTAGTCAGTCTATATTTTCTTTGAGCGCCTTATGCGAAGAGGAAAGCGGGAGTACTTCGCGACAACGGAAACATGGGAAGGGTGTAGACGCAAAAGGGGGCAAGAGAGTAGATTCTGAGCAGTTTAAGAACATATATGAAGGAACATCTGTGTCACGGAAAAACTGCAGTTTAGTGATTCCTTGATAACTTACATATCAAAATGCAATGAAGGAGGAGGGTTAACAATTGTGTACTTCATTCTGAGAGGAGGAATAAAGTAAAGAACATTGACCTCCGAATATAAAAATAGGATACAGGTGCTCGCCGAGGTCAGTGGCGGCCGCTCGTATCGGCCGACGAGTGACAACGGAGAGAAACGAACAACTAACCACTACGTGATTTCACCGCTTTTTGATGGGCAGGATACGGCAAATTTGATTGTAGATCAAACAATCAACGGAGAAGTGAACACTTGTTATAAATAGTAGCAACTGGGGTTTCTGGTTAGTGTGTGTTCCAAACTGGGCTGAATGATATATACCTCCTGAGTGGGGAAAGAAATACACGTCCCTAAGGGTTGAAAGAATATGGGATATTAGTGTGTTATTCGCTAGTGTATTTCGATTCCAGGAGGATAAATGAATATATAAGGTATTATAATCTTAGTGTAATAGTAGCATAGGGATATAGGTGTTTGTTCTTAACGTGTGAAATTGCATTCGTTTATCTAGTCGTGTAAACTTTAGTGCACTCAGAAATCGTATGTCCGTATGTTTTTCGGAGGCTTTTCAGTATGGCTAGAGAAGGACTCTCACATAAGAAAATTATATGAAACAGACGCATATCACCAGATTACCTATCTTCTCCACAGGTTCAAATCCCCCTATTGAAATCAGAGAAGAGATGAAGGTTACTGCACTTGAGCAAATAAAGTACCTACTTAGAACCAACAAGAACATAGACATGTTTTAATATGAAGAAGTGTTAACTTAACGTCAAATACAGAACACTGTATGCTCAAACGAATATACAACTAAAACCCTTAAAAGGAAAAGACGTTAACCTGTGGCAAGCAGGGATACTTAAAAATGCATGCAATTGCACTGTGCCGAAACATTAAACTTTATTAACAATAGACATGGTGTAGAACATTCATAGTAACTCTAGACAATGTTGGATAGTGGCGGTGTGTATACAGAGGTGGATTATAATACCTTCCAAAACGGGAAATATATGAATTTCAGTGACTTACCAAATCGGATTATTTTCTGGTGATAAGACATTGAACAGTTGTTTTCTTCAAGAATTGGATTAAGTCCAGACTCAAGCAGGAGGAGATCATTCAGGGTGAGATCACTCCATTTCTGTGTGTGCTGTCCTGTGTTTTGGCCGACAGATGAGGCGAGAGGAACTACGGCACATACGAAGTCAACCGTCCTATCTTGCATTCACACTAGTAGACAATACCAACTACATATACACAGTCCATACATACACCAGACATAGTTTTTATTAATAAATCTTTTATTTATCGTTGAAAGGAACTGTTGTCGGAGTATGTGTTGAGGGAATAACAGAGAGAGTGAAAGAAATAGATATATGGAAGGGAAGACAGAAGGGAGGAGTGTAGACAGAAGTCAGTCAATAATCCCAACAGATGATACATTTGAATATGTGCTTGTTGATTCCACATTCCTCCCGGGAAAACAAGTGACAATCTGAATGAGAGTTGGTTGGCAGTACACGAAAAAGAAGGCGGTGGAAAACATGAGGAATAATGCTATTTGCATGACTGAAGAGAAAACGCACAGTATCGGGAAATTTGGTAGGAAACATGGGTGTACAACATTTTCACTAAAGATGAGACACTGCTCTCTTAAGATGACGAATTGCTGTCTTAAGATGATGTAATTCTGTCTCAAGAGGACGAACAATCTATCTATCCATCCATCCATCCATCCATCCACCCATCCATCCATCCATCTCTGTCTGTCTGTCTGTCTGTCTGTCTGTCTAGCTATCTGTCTGTCTGTGTGTGTGTGTGTGTCTCTATGTCTGCCTGTCAGGTCTGTCAATCTATCTGTCTTTGTCTTTATATCTCGCTTTATCCTTCTCTTTGTCTCTCTCTCTTTCTCTCTCTCTCTCTCTCTCTGTCTCTCTCATTCACTCTCTCTCACACTCTTCCTCTCTCTCAGTCATTATCTCTGTCTCTTTATTTAGCTCTCTCTCTCTCTCTCTCTCTCTCTCTCTCTCTCTCTCTCTCTCTCTCTCTCTCTCTTGTTCTCTCTCAGTCTCACTCACTAACTCTCACTCTGTATCACTCTGTCCTCTCACTCACTATCGCCTCTCCTGTCCTCTTCCCTCACCCCTCTCCCCGCTCGCACACATACACAATACCTTACTTGCCGAACAAAACCCGTAATCTGCTTAACAAGGTCGGGACGGAACACGTAGCTTGTATTATAGGTCACCGCGCCATCTGTCCACAAGAGAAGCCGCCCGACGCTTAAGTACGCGCCATTACAACTGAGTGTGTGTGGGATTCCTCATGACAACGTGGTTAAGCATGGCTCTCCGAAGGCTGTGGGTTCGATTCCGAACTCCGTCTTCAGTTTACGAGTGCGATTTTCTCGGAGACTCCTGAACGTCGTTGCTTGAGCTACAGAGTTCGTGCTTTGTGCGACGCTTTTAGTCGAGTCGACTTTCGAAAGGAGACCAGGCCATATTGGATACACCCGGTGCAATGAATTCGATTCGCTCCCCATTTAAACCCCTTGTGTGTTAAAAATATGTGACTCCGACGCTTCGCGAAAGTTCGACGCTTCTCGAAAATTCAACGATTCCGGACGTGGAAACCAGGAATCGACAACCAAATGTACGGCGCAGTTTTATGTCAAGCACTAAAGTCACAAGAAGAAGCTTATTCTAACTGATGTGGAAAGCCGTCAAACAAACAGGAACTCTGAAATGGAAGGCCCATTATCAAGACCATGCAATTAATCGACTACAAGAGAAAACACAGAGTTTAAGGATCGGATAAGTTTGATCCTTGGGTCACGAACAGGCATAACCTAACGGGAGCCATGATGGAATTTCCGGGCAATGAGAAGGACATGGCCGCCGGAAATAGAAACACTTAAGGGGTGCTCACCTTAAGCTGTCCTTGATGAAGGATAAATTTCCCTTTCTTTCCGGGGCTTCTTTTCATTCCAGGGCTTTAGCTTGTCTTTCTTCTGTTAAATACTATATCCTAGCCCATAGAAATAAGCCCACTTGTCTGTCAAGGTCTCGATATTTGATCCGCAATTTATTCTCAAGTGCTGTTATTCGGATGAAGGAGTTCAGGTGTACTTCGTCATCAAAATGGCGTACTGGGTAGCCACGGCTTGTGTGTTTGTGAACAACAATGTTCTGTGGCAGTTTTCCTTAATTCGATTTTGGACATTTCTCATTGCCGCGAAATCAAATTGTCTGTCTAGCATTATTCTTTACATCGACCGATATTTCTTTTCGTTAGTTTAGCAAGTTGTTAAGAGAATTCGTGTCTTGTATCGTCTCACTGCATACTAAAAGACCGTTATATTCTTTCCTCTGATGCCTGTTAGATTTTTCTATATTTCTATTGCCTTAAAATATATCGGCACTGTGGCGAAGAGAGTTAGAATGCAATTCATTGAAATTACAGCTGCGGGCGATTTGGAAGCAGACCGCCTTGCGCTGGTTTTCATTAAATGGGCATGAGTATGGGTGCCAGTCGTTCAGAAAGCAATGGCTGTCTACTGAACGTAAACTAGCCAAGAAATCACAAACAGCTTTAAAAAAATGCTGAAGTTGACTGCGATGTCCTATAAAGGATACGTAACTAACTTTTTGTTTTTAAATATGTAACTTATTAACTTTTTCTACCCGAATATCTGGTATCATCATCAGCATGACGTGGCACGTCTATCTACGAGGGCGACCATAGTTTGCCATCTCACACGATCATCAGTCGTGGATCAGTTGTGTGTTCTTGTCCCGGTTATAACCGGAAGTTAAACCATCTAGGTTTTGATCAGACAGATATATGTATGTAAAACTAAAGGAGACGAAGCCTTGTTACAAACCTTTGAGAACAAAGTCTTAGACGCATCTTTGGGCCCATTAGGAATACACAAAGTGGATAGTGGAAAAGAAGAAGCTCATTTATGTTCCGTTTAATCCCCCGCTAATCACTGGTATCATGAAAGCTAATAGACTGCAATGGCTGGGGCATGTAGAAAAAATGGAAGATAATAGGGAAACAAAACTTGCTTACACTCAGGAAATAAATGACCGTAGACGCCTAGGTAGACCAAGAAGACGGTGAAGAGATAATATACATACAGACCTACAAGCATTTGGAATCAGGGACTGGCAAGAGAAGGTCAACCAGAACCAGAGAGACGAATAGAGACGGCTTGTATCTGCAGCAAAGAACCTCAATGGCTCGGAATGCTGACGAAGGAGAAGATAGATAGATAGATAGAGAGAGAGAGAGAGGGGGGGACGCAGAGGTGTTTCCAGGGCACCAGGGCCGGGTTATATACTGGCCAAGACCTATTGACGCGTCCTCGTCGAGCGTCCTGGGCAACAGGTCCCTTCGGGGTCCTGGCTAAAGTCAGTAGGATCGCCGATTCCTCCGAAGTCGGAGAGTGTCTGCCTGTACGGCGAAGAACCACCAGTCTGCACACCAATAAGTCAGACATGGGACAACGGATACTCACGCAAAACTCAGGTCCTGTATGACATCACACTGATGTTGGACAACAGGATGCCTTCATCCGACATACAGGACTTCGCGTTGGAGCTCAAGCCAACGAACACAAGCAAGCAGAGAGAGAGAGAGAGAGAGAGAGAGAGAGAGAGAGAGAGAGAGAGAGAGAGAGAGAGAGAGAGAGAGAGAGAGAGAGAGAGAGAGAGAGATATTATGTACGCATTTATAAGTAAACTTGTGTTAATGAGTTTGTGATTGTGAATTAGTATGTGTATGTGAGGAAGTGTGTATTTGTGTGATTTTGAGTGGGTGCATAATTGTGAGAGTTTGTGTAAATGATGTAAGTATGTATACAGGTATGTATGTATACGTTTATGCATGTGCATGTGTAAGCGTGTTTGGCTGCCTTCCTGTCTTACAACACGGTAATATACATTGTTTATGTTTACAACTTTTATTTCACAGCTTTTTATTTCCTTTGTGAATGTAACATGCACAATAGGTAACTGATGTACGAAAGGTGGATAATTGGAAGGGCCGAATGTAAGACGAGCCTGCGTGCCTAATTTGTGACACTTTGAAAATAAAGTTAGCTACTTTTCTTTTCTCGTTTCGCATGCTTTGTTTTCATCAAGTTTGCCAGTTATAATTAAGTTTTAAAGTGTGTTTTTCCCCATTAAGTTTGCTAGTGTAACTAAGTTTTCAAGTCTAGTTCTCCCCATCAAATACCAATAGATGCTTCTCATCGTATCTGCTTTTATCCATGTTTCACGTTCATGCAACAGATGCGATCAGCGTCGGATGGTATTAGTGATTGACTATCATTATTTAACAGATCCTCTGCAGAACGTCGCTCTCATATGGCAGCCAGAAAGACTCTCTACTGAGCTGAGTTGAATCAAGATCTGACATCACAGCACTCGGGGCATTCCCAAAATATCACCGTCCTCATCTTCAACAACAAGGACAAAATCACAGTACTAAAGCGGTCTGATTATGTGTCCATCTGTTCTTTCCTACGGATAATGAATGTTTACCAGGCCCTCTGGTCGCTCCCTGCTTCAACATTCTCTTCATGTCATGAAGATTTATCTGTTCGTCCACATTATATATATGACCCCAGATAGTCCTGACCGCATCTGCCTTATCGTGCACTAATACCCAAGTCAGCGGTGTAGCCCAGCCAAGCTGTCTGCCTGTCCTTTCCCAACAAACCAGCTTATCCTGGGGAGACATTCTTCTGAACATATTTACAATTGACCCTACAAACTGGTGATTCTACTCACTAATGATCCTACAGATGATTGCTCTACTGACTACTGACCCCACAACATACTCATTCAACAGATTACCGACCCTCATATTTACTGAACACACGGTCTTCTGAGCTTGCAGATTACTGATTCCACACAAGATTGATAATAAGGTTTTACAGATTACTGATCCTACACTTGATGGAACATAAGGTCTACTGGACTTACAGATTACTTATCCTACTCACTAATGATCCTACATATTATTGCTCTGCAGACTACTGACCTCACAACATACTCATTCAACAGATTACAGACCCTTATAGTTACTGATCACAAGGTCTTCTGAGCTTGCAGATTACTGATTATAAACATGATTGAACTGGCTCTACAGATTACTGATATTAAACAACTGATATTAAAGATGATTGAACACAAGGTCTACTGACTAAACACTGTACTAACATTGCATATCTAGAGTGTGTTAATAAACCATAGTTGCTGTAATTAAACAATCTTGAGGAAGCATGCACGTTTGTGACAGCGTCTCCCTTGGCAACAGGACGAGGGCAGTGACAAGGATAAACACAATGTTTGCATATTCTTTACAGGACATCGCTGTCAACATCAGCATCTTTCAGCTGATTGTTGATTTCTTGGCAAGATTACGCTCAGTAGTTTGCCATTCTTCTTCTTCTGCGTTCATCCGGAGTTTTTTTTTCGGACGTGATTGCGTTGTGCCTGTTTAGGGCAGAGCTGCGTTCTTGCGCCGTTAGACCGACACATCCGACTTCTGCGGGCATTTGTTGACCGGGTTAACCTTCCCGGGGAGTTTGCCATTCGACGACAAGGATAATAATTAGAAAAAAAATGAAAAACTGCTCAAGTATTAGATCTTTCCTCGCCCGTCTTCATTAGGGAGTTTATTGCACTGTCTCCTTTGTGTGTCGAGATTGCGATGTCTTTTATTAGATTGATTCCACTTCAGCGAGGGTTTCTTTAACCAGATTTGCTTTCTCACTTTGATTTCTGTTCTTTCCGTCATACTATACCAATTCAGCCTCCTTCTAGAACAACAGCAAGTTGTAGTAAAGCCGTGATCACATTCAGATATCTATCTCTGACAAATGCAGTCAAGCCACGAATGTATGACTGCATTAAACTATTTCTACACGCTTTACGTTCCAATGCTACTCCTTTGAAGCAAATTATCCTTTCATTTCTTTCGTCCTCTGAAAAAGCCCAAGTCTCATTCCGTCCACTCTACTGTATCTAATCCACCGACACTGGAAACTGATTCGAATATTTGCATTGCCCTCGCGTCTGCCCTCTCATATTTGACAAATGCCATGAAACAGGGGCCCGGACTCTTTAGTTTCAATGAACCTCTATCGATTTTGCAAATCTTTCCAGAAACAATCTTCTATGAAACCACCATGATTTGTCTGGGAAAGTAATAGACATACAGAGAAGGACAGACAGACATGAATGTCAATAAACTAGACACCAAATTTAGATGTACATTCAAGACTCTCTGACCAGTCTGGTGCTGGACAGTAATCACTTAAATAAGACAGATTATGGTCCCAGGTTAACTTCTCCTTTCTCAACGAAGTATTACTTTAAACCATGATGTTCCAGTCACTGTTTTAAGACTTTGTAAACAGATAGTTATTAGATTAACTCATTTTATTCGTGTGGTTGCTCTTACAATTCAAATATCAATGCAGAATTTTCACATTGGATGGAAGATTCAACAGGGGGGGGGGGGGGGGGGGGGAGGAAAAAAAGGGGGGGGGGGTGAAAACGAGATGCCATAAAGTCAAAGTGTTAGCTTCACTTAAACATTCGAAGATAGTAGTAAATGTCAAGTGACAAATCATAAACAGTATTCTCCTTCTGTGAACCTTCTATACAGCGAGGAATAGAGTGTTAAAGTGCTACATAGAACCTGTACTTTTGTGTGAATGTGAAACGGGAACAATAAGCAGAAAATCTGAAAAGCAGCTAATGGCAGTGGAAATCGTTGTTTCTGAGAATAATGCAAAGAATACCATGGACACAAAGAGAAGGATAGAGAACCTTAATGGGACACTAAACAAATACGGATACGTTGAAATCAAAGCAATACATCTCGCCTTAGAAAAACAAAATGCCCTCTCCATATCGCTATTCTTACTAGCAAGTGTGGATTCGGAAAAGGGACATCCGACTGAAGCTACACAATAGATAATAGTTACTTTATCAGAAAGAACGCAACTTACAAACGGATACGGTTGTTATTATCAGGCATTCACAACGAATACTCTCTGGTCCCGTCAATATAAAGGGCTGACTGAATTATGTTGTGACAACAGTACAGTTGGAAGTCAATATAGACAAAGTTCTAGAGAGAACAAGCTGGGTAGACTGTCATTGTAGCAGTTAGAAACGTCTACACAGGAAAATATTGGCAACACGCGAAACAAAGATGTTTAGATAAACATTAAGACCCACGCCACACGGCATGGACAATAGATTGTCAGCTATGGGATGTAAGTAATGATTGACGCCACACGTCATAGACTAAAAGTGAGAAAAATTGCTAGTGAGACAAGCATGATCTCCAAAGTCACACGACATGGACTATAGAGGACGAGAAAGGAGGCTGTGGGAGACATGACAGGCAATGACTATATGAAAGATTTAATTTAATTCTCTATATCATAAATCTTTATTAATTTCCCTTGCTCGGACACAGGTATTTTTACCTAAAAGTAACAAATGCATGGAGTTAAATTGTAACACAAGAAAAAATATATAAACACCAATGACGCTCACAAGGCACAAATCCATTCACCCATCATGTGCCATACCGATAAGCATGGGCGGTCACGTTTTGGCATCTCACTCGATCACCAGAGTCGTGGATCAGCTCTGTGTTCTTGTCTCGACCATGCCACGTGGCTAAGCCATCCAGGTATTTACTTCTCGGTCTTCCCCTTGGTCTCTTCCCTTCGATCTTGCCAGTTGTCACCAAGTTCTCCAAGTCATTTCTTCTCATAACATGCCCAAATAATTTTGACTGTCTACGTCTAATGACTCTAATCAGTTTACGATCTTAATTTGTTTCTTGAAAGACTTGTTCATTGGTTTTTCTGTCACAAATATATCACCTTAATTGTTATTGAATATGAAGAGGAATTGCAGCGAAATATTTCAGGCAATAAATCTTGCAACCTATTGTCTGTGGCATCAGTATTTGCATAGTCGCCTCTACCAACTTAATCATCAGTTTCTACAATACAACGTGTCCAGAACTCGCTTTTTATTCTTTCCATGGACAGATCATCACTAATGTAAATAAAACGACACCCAGGGACGAACAAATAGTTTACCTGGTGTCCCCATTTAACGGACACATCCTTTTGCCAGAGCCAGAACAGTCCACAGTCGTGGACAATATAGTTTACGTGTAGTTTACCAGAAAGAATACGTTGATGTTATTAAGGCTCCTGTCTTCCCTATTCAAAAAACGTTAGGATGATAAACTAATTTGGACTGACAAAGTCAGACGTCGGAGTCGGTAACGCATTTGTGAAAGTCCTGGGGGAAGAATTGGATACCGGGTTGCGCAGTGGGCAGCACTATTGTCTTCGAGCCGATTGTCACGTATTCCAGTCCCTAGAGACGGGTAAATTTAAATTTATACTCTCAGGTGGGAAATTAGTGAAAATGGAAATTAGTGAAGAACAGTATGGATTTGTGGAGGGAAAGGGCACAACCAATGCAATATATTATACATTACGGAAACAGAAAGACATATATTTGTGCTTCATAGATTATACTAAGGCATTTGATAAAGTAAAACATGATTAACTGATTAAAATGTTGGAAGATATCAAAATTGATGGTAAAGATTTAAGAATAATAAAGAATATTTACCGGAACCAAGTAGCATAATTAAAAATGGGAAATAAAGAGGGTAGTTACGAACAGATAAAGCTAGGAGCACGACAGGGGTGTGTCTTGTCACCAGATCTCTTCTCCCTATATAGCGAAGTAATAATGAGAGAGATCAAAGAGATGCCAGGAATACTAGTTGGAGGTTATAATATAAATAATATACGCTATGCAGATGACACATTATTGGTGGCGGATAAATCAACACACCCACAACAATTGTTGGACACTGTAGTAACAGAGAGTGAAAGCAAAGGACTCTCATTGAATATCAAGAAAACAGTAACAATGGTGATATCAGAGAAAATGGTGACACAAAAATGTGACATAGAAATAGAAGGGAACATTTTTAACCAAGTGGATAATTTTAGATACCTAGGGGTATTTACAACATCAGATGGAAGATGTACAACAGAGATTAAGAGCAGAATGGGGCAAGCAAAAGCCGCATTTCAGAAAATGAAGAGTATCTTATGCAATAAGTCACTATGACTGAATGTAAGAAAGGGAGTGCTGAAATGCTATGTAGAACCAGTTTTGCTGTATTGCAGTGAATCTTGGAATGTAAATGAACAAATTAAGAAGAAATTAGAAGCAACAGAGATGTGGTTCCTGAGACGAATGTTGCGAATTCCTTGGACTGCCAGAGTAACCAACAACGACTGCCTGAAACAAGCTAATGAAACTAGAACATTGTATATAACAATAAGAAATAGACAAACATCTTTCTTCGGTCGTGTGATGAGAAGAGAGGCATTGGAGAACATCGTCACAACTGGAAAAATCGAGGGGAAGAAAGGCAGAGGCAGAACAAGAGAAATGAAGCTGGATGGATTGAGAAGGTGGCATGGAGGAATATCAGCAGCAGAGTTGATCCAGAAAACCAAAGACCGAGATCTGTGGAGAGCCATGAACGCCTACTCCAGCTGGCAGGGCACTTGATGATGATGACTCTCAGGTCGACCCAGCCTACATTAGGTACCAGGAGATATCTTGGAAAGTAAAAGCTGGTAGTTACCACTCCTCCCACCCAGTGCTCAGCGGGTCTCTAAAATATGCGTTAGCAGCATATAACTTCTCTCTTTAAGGGACCTTTAGTTACTTTGAATTACTGGTTGTCAAACTATCTTAGATATTTCCCGTTCCACGCTCTCAGACTGTTTCAGATTAGTTAACGTGTCCCTTACGACATGTATAGTAGGTTACAGTGTTAGTATTCTTTGCTTTTCCTTATTGACCCCGGTAACTCGCGGCGATGTATATAAAGAAATACAATGACGGAATACGAAATGATTATGATAATAAAGTAATAGTGTAATCTATCACACCAGTGTGAAGCTTTATTACAAATACCAGTGAACCATGAGGAGAGGAAAAGACACTGGCCTTGGATAGGATACACACTGAGAAAACTTGAACATAGTATCACTAGAACGGCCTTTGCTTTGTCTGGAATCCACGGTGCACAAGAAATAGAGGAAGACCCAAAAATTGCAATTGGGACGATAGGTAGAAATAGAAATGAATAATATGAGAAGAACATGGACGGAGGTGGGACGCAGGGGTGTTTCCAAGCCACCAGGGCCAGGTTCTATACTGGCCAAGACCTACTAACACGCCCTAGTCGTGCGTCCTGGGCAACAGGTCCCTTCGGGGTCCTGGCTAACGTAGTAGGATCGCTGATTCTTCCGAAGTCGGAGAGTATCTGCCTGCACGGCGAGGAACCACCAGTCTGCACACCAATAAGCCAGACATGGGATAACAAATACGCACGCAAACCTTAGTCCGGTATGACATCACACCGATGTTGGACAACAGGATGTCATCATACGACATACAGGACTTCACGCTGGAGTTCACAGCCAGCTAACGCAAGCAAGCAAGCATGGACGGAGGTGCATGAGATAGCCAAGGACAGGAGGTCTGCAGTGAGTTGGTTGAGGGCTCATGCCACAATGCAGAGTAAAGCATGAAAACAGAAGCAATATGCCACGACAAAGAAGTGTTTTTTAATGAAAGTATAATTGGAAATGTAATAAATATAAGCAACAGACTCAACAAGGAAAAGTAACGAGAAACACAAACAGAATAAGGGTTAGCTAGAAAGTTACAACTGTTCTGAGCACCAAGAAAAGACAAATGACGACAAAATTGCTTGGCACAGCTGGTGCCTCAGTAATCAGATTAAGTTAATGTCTTGTGGCTGCCATATATGGATGTCTTACCCATCGTTATGTTAGGCTGATGAAGTCACGTGATGTCATGTGATCTTTCAGCTTTGTGAACGTCAACAGTGGTTATACGTTGTTTCTTGTGTTAAAACTTAATTCTGTGAATCCAATGCAGTTGTCACTTTTCAGTAATCAATGCTTGTGTCAGAGCGAGTGAAATTAATTACAATTTATTATAGAGAAAGTTAAATTCATGTCTTCATATAGTCCATGTCGTGTGGCGTTGGTCATTATGTGCCTCGCAATCTCCTTTTACCACCCTCTATAGACCACGTCCTGTGGCTTTCACCACCACCACAACCACCATCATCATCACAACCATCACCATCACCATCATCATCATCATCATCATCACACCAACACCATCAATAATCAACGATTACGTCCAACTGACCAGTTTAGGGAGAGAACCATATACCCAGCCATTAGCGCAATGGAAGTTTTGGATCGAGCGTTCTTATTCTTTTGGATAACGCCGATGGCTTAGCAAAGATATGTGCAAGCTAGAAAGCAAGTAAAATTTTGCGTTGGAAGTTTTTTAAGCTTTCTTGATTACTTAAAGTGCGTTCACAAATGTGTTCCCCTTTTCACGTTTAATTGTTTTGAAAAGTTTCTGTTGCATCGTTATGAAAGTTTTCCTGCTGTCTTATATTTACCGCCACAAAAAAATATATGTCTTTGATGTGTCCAAAGGCAACAGAAATCATGGAAAGTGGCGAGATGTCTTTGATGTTTTACAGTAACCTCTGAACAATTGCGTTCCACAATGTGATGTGCTTCCCATAAGGAAATTCCCTTGCACCATGGAGAATATTCTTTATTGAACACTGTTTCCATGTGAAGATTTCATAATATGCACTTCATCTCTGACCAGTGAATTGTATACCGCATATAAATAAACATTGAGATCTGCTGTACAATCTCCAGAACAAAACATTTCTTGTTGGGTGTACATAATAATAAGGTTACATGCTAAGTCTAATAATTTTCCCTCAGTTGATTATTGACTTATGGATTTTTATACGGGGGTAAACATTTGTGAACGTACTATAGATCTTTTGTTGATAGGTGTTTTAATTGCTTGTATTCTTATGCATTAACTATTATTGTGTTGCACACTTTTAATTTGCGCAATAGTTTATTTATTTATTTATTTATTTATTTATTATTTATTTATCTTTGTCTTTGACAAATAATTGATGTTGGTACGCTAATGTCGAGTTAGCAACTTCAACACCTACATCGGTTTAAAAATAAAAAGTAAGTTGCATATTATTTATAATTTATCATGACTTCTCGTCCTTGACTTTTGGGGTATAAATATCCAGCACCTCAAACGTCCGAGGGACGCTAGTAATAAGAAAAGCTAACCCACCGTAAAAATCATTCCAACGTGAATTACGCTCGAGTTCTAAGTGAGCTAATGGGGGGAAAATTTACCGACCGAGATCCGATTATCAAAATTGCACCCCGGACACGTTTATAGGACAACAAACATATCAGTAGATATATTAATAAATACAAAAGCATATCTGTGCCTAGAAAATGTGCACTAATCTTGTCACTCGGGGATAGCAACTAAGTATACTCTCTACTCCTGTTAATTGTTATATGTTTTATAGGCGTATTAGACTTATTTACTGTCTCTAACTCGTGATTAGCTGTAGTCAGTGGAGGTTCTTCTCTAGTTGTCTTTTGTGTATGTATTTGTTTGCTGATGAAAGCTAATCATCGCAACGTCTTGTGTGTTGTGTAACTCTGTTCTGTCAAGCTGCATTACTGTGTGTTATTTTATACTGTTTACAAGAGCCTTTTATTATTTATCCGGAAGTAAACTGAAATAGGAGGTCACGGTCGTTGTTATGTTTAAATGTCCCAAAGATGTAACCCGGTATGGTGTTGTAAAATAAATAAACAAAGTATTGTTTGGCACTCATAGAAGGAGAAGAAGGGAATAGAGATTAGAGGACGCACTAGACAACAGAAAATTTGAAAGCTTAAAAAAGCTGATTTACCGATCGGGATTCGAACCTGTCACCTCCAAATGACGACGGAGTCTCGCTGCAGGAACAAGTGTACAGTGGTACCTCGGGTAACGAAGTTAATTCGTTCCAGAACTCGGTTCGAAACCCGAAACGTTCGTAACCCGAAACACTGAAATCAATGAAATAGAGACAATCCGTTTTAAGATGAAAGAATCGTTCTTTTATTATTAACATCCTGTTGTTTACCTGACAAAACGCAAAGAATACGTGTACTTCACGTATTAAAGAAAGAGACAGAAAACAACCATATAAGTTAAATGTTAAATAAAAATAAAAGATTTAGTCTATCTTTCTTACCAAGAAAA
The DNA here is from genome assembly GCA_014155875.1 of Cepaea nemoralis. Taxonomy (NCBI): domain Eukaryota; kingdom Metazoa; phylum Mollusca; class Gastropoda; order Stylommatophora; family Helicidae; genus Cepaea; species Cepaea nemoralis. The sequence goes on from JACEFZ010018628.1 coordinate 368,682, forward strand.
CGATAATGGAAAATGTGTCACTTTCTTTGCTATTCTGAATCTTTAATTTCAGGAGTTTCTTAACGCTGTTTCTTGGCAGCCGACTGGGAATCTCTCTGCATCAAGAAACTATCAAGGGAAATTTGTCGTTTCCTTTGCTAGAGAATCTTTCTGAAGTGGGCCATCGTGTTAGCATTCATCAGGTTTACTGCCCTGTTAGCAACAAGTTTGTTTAGATGATGGTTCACAATGAAGTCTTCAACGTCTGCCCACTTGCTGCAAATTTCTTTAATCCTGGCAGTTGGAACAGTCACTGACTTCTCATCATCGGACGACTGCTCCTCCTTTAATGTCTTTAGCTGTTCATTCTGTACAAATTCCAATGCACTATCCCTCACGGACAGGTCCCTCCCTCTCTTGTTCCTTCTATCTGTCCCATACATTCACATTCTAGCTTCACTCTTCTCCCCATTACATACATTTCTACTACATTATCAATGTTCAGCTCGTCACTTACAGGCCCAAATTATGTCTGACTACACTCTTTAGCCGACTCTGTAACGAAGGGGTTATGGGCGCAGTTCGTAATCCCGCATACCGCGTTCGAAACACAGCTGTTTGTAATTTGGCAGCAGACCGCCTACGTTGATTCGTTTGTTTGTTTGTTTGTTTGTTTGTTTGTTTTTTTTTTTAATGGTATTGTTGTTGTTCAGAAAGCAATGGCAAACTATTGAAAGTAAACTCGCCTAGGAATCACAAACCCCCCAAAAAACCGTTGGGGGTTGACTGCTACGTCCTGTAAAGGATATGCAGCTTACTAACACTCCTTAGGTCGGTGTCTGTGATTTAGCGTTTTGTGAGCGTAGCATCATATTTCCGACTTACCGGCTTGGAAGCAGATTGCTATTCGTTGATTTCCTAATGGTACGAGCGTCGGCAGCTCAGAAAGCAATGCAAATTAAAAAGTTAGTTGTATGTGCTTTACATTACGTTTGATCAACCCCAGCATTTATTGAATGATTGTGATTTACTGGGCAAAGTTAGTTCAATAGTTTGTCAATGCTTTCTGAACCGTCAACTATTGTTGTTGTTGTTGTTGTTGTTGTTGTTGTTGTTGTTGTCGTCGTCGTCGTCGTGGTTGTGGTTGTTATTGTTGTTGTTGTTGTTGTTGCTGCTGCTGCTGCTGCTTTCGTCGTCATCGTCGTCGTTATTGTTGTTGTCGTCGTCGTCGTCGTCGTCGTCGTCGTCGTCGTCGTCGTCGTCGGCGCCGCCGTCGTCGTCGTCGTCGTCGTCGTCGTTGTCGTCGTCATCGTTATCGTCGTCGTCGAAGTGTCCCTCCTTCTCCGAATTTTGGGGAACTCGAATTATGTCGTCAAGTCGAAGACGAAAAGTCAACATGTATGTGCAACAGGCCGGCGTTTGTGACACGAATCAACTACGTCACAGTACGAAAGAGACAGTTTATGCACGTTGGACGTCTCTGGGCTGAAATATTGTATTTAATGAAAGGGTTAAAGAGAGCAGAATGCTAAACGGCCCTGCATGAACAATTCTTAACTATTTGAAAATAAATTCGATATCTCTCTCTCTGTCTCTCTGTCTCTCTCTCTCTCTCTCTCTCTCTCTCTCTCTCTCTCTCTTTCTCTCTTTCTCTCTCTCTATCTCTCTCTCGCTCTCTCTCTCGCTCTCTCTCTCTCTTCTCTCTTTCTCTCTTTCTCTCTCTCTATCTCTCGCTCTCTCTCTCTCTCTCTCTCTCGCTCTCTCTCTCTCTCTCTGACTACAGAATGGTTGGCTAGGTCTCTCTCTCTCACAATACAGACTGTCAAACTCTCTCTCTCTCTCTCTCTCTCTCTCTCTCTCTCTCTCTCTCTCTCTCTCTCTCTACATAATGTTTGACTCATTCTCACTCACACATATATTTACACATTACAGACTCTGTTAGATTCTCTCTCTCACACACACTACAGACTGTTTGACTCTCTTTCCTCTCTCTCTCTCTCTCTCTCTCACGCACTCACACACTATAGACTGACTCTCTCTCTCTCTCTCACGCACTCACACACTATAGACTGACTCTCTCTCTCTCTCTCGCACTCACACACTATAGACTGACTCTCTCTCTCTCACGCACTCACACACTATAGACTGACTCTCTCTCTCTCTCTCTCTCACGCACTCACACACTATAGACTGACTCTCTCTCTCTCTCTCTCTCTCTCTCTCTCTCACGCACTCACACACTACAGACTGACTCTCTCTCTCTCTCTCATGCACTCACACACTACAGACTGACTCTCTCTCTCTCTCACGCACTCACACACTACAGACTGACTCTCTCTCTCTCTCTCTCATGCACTCACACACTACAGACTGACTCTCTCTCTCTCTCTCTCTCACGCACTCACACACTATAGACTGACTCTCTCTCTCTCTCTCTCACGCACTCACACACTACAGACTGACTCTCTCTCTCTCTCTCTCATGCACTCACACACTACAGACTGACTCTCTCTCTCTCTCTCTCTCTCTCTCTCGCACTCACACACTACAGACTGACTCTCTCTCTCTCTCTCTCTCTCTCTCTTTCACACACACACACACTTTCTCTCTCTCTCTCCTGCTCTCTCATTCTCTCTCACATTACTGCAACGGTTCCCATCTGTCTATCCCACACTATTGATCTGTTATGACAATCCGTGAGATACTATGTGGCAAGTTCGTGACATAAATATTTCATCGATGCTCTTTAGAAAAGCCCAACCATTCACATGATAATTTGTGGTCTCTGGTGTCTCAATCTCTGTCATTCACTGCCCGTTTACCCCCACTTTGGTTCTATATTTTTGTGTCCAAGCTTTGTGTAGAGACGGGCAGTGGCAAATTGAGGGAGGGTTCGTCAGAGAGAAAGGAGGACAGTAGAGGAGTCCGGGTTGATGAGTAGCATGCGGTTAAATGTTGAACAGTGAGGGAATGAGAGTTGTAGAATATAGAAAGGAGAAACTGACATGAAGATAGAGAGGAGAGTTGAGAGTTAAGGCAGACGGAATAAGGAATGCATAGGAGAAAATGAAGAAGAGAGGCCTGGAGGGAATAATAAGTGAGCGAGATAATTAGAGAAAATATTATGAGAGTGAGAGTAGGTTGAACATACGGACAGAGAGATGGAGAGTTGAGTTAAGTCAAGAACCGTCATCACCGCACTCGGGGCATTTCTATAAGTGTTCCGTCCTCATCTTCAACAGCCAGCGATGAGTGCCAATACTAATGATCAATAGTAGATGAGGATATTCGATTATAGGGAAGGATTAGAGCGATGGATAGAGTAGATAGAAGAAAACGATAGAGAGTTGGGGAGAGTGGATAAAGGAAACAACAAAGAGATTTGGAGAGAGTAGAGTAGAGGGAATAAAAGAACAAAGAGATGGGGAGAGTAGATAGAAGGAACTGACAGAGAGGTGGGAAAGTAGATAGAAGGAAAGTGATGGGGACAGTGGATAGAAGGAAAAGGACAAAGTGATGGGGACAGTGGATAAAAGGAAAAGGACAAGTGATGGGGACAGTGGATAGAAGGAAAATGACAAAGCGATGGGGACAGTGGATAGAAGGAAAAGGACAAGTGATGGGGACAGTGAATAGAAGGAAAAGGACAAAGTGATGGGGACAGTGGATAGAAGGAAAAGGACAAAGTGATGGGAACAGTGGATAGAAGGAAAAGGACAAAGAGATGGGGACAGTGGATAGAAGGAAAAGGACAAAGTGATGGGACAGTGGACAGAAGGAAAAGGACAAAGAGATGTGGAGAGTAGACAGGAAAACACAAAGAGATTGGGAGAGTAGACAGAAGGTAAGAACAAAGAAATGGGGAAAGTAGATAGAAGAACAAAGAAAGAGAGATGCCAAGAGTGGATAGAGGGAAAGGACAAAGTGATGTGGAGGGTAGATTGAAGGAAAGAACAGAGAAATGTGGAGATCACACAGACGGAAAGACAGAATTCAAATATCATTCTCCCAGTGTTCACAAACCACTTCTCGTCCATTTATTCTATTCCTTTTCATTACAAACTAATCACTACATGTTCAATTAATCTTTCCCTCTTGTTCTTCTTCGTCGTTCATCCGGAGTTTTTTTTCGGATGTGATTGCGTTGTGCCTGTTTACAGCAGAGCTGCGTTCTTGCGCCGTTAGGCCGACACATCCGACTTCTGCGGGCATTTGTTGACCGGGTTAACCTTCCCGGGGGTTTCTTAGGACGTTTGACTCTCACTGTTGTGGTGTTATCCCCCATCCCAGCTGGTCCATATAGAACAGCCAAAGATCCTGGTCAGCCCTCAAGGGAAGGCAGGGGCAGACCATGGGCATTCCCCGCCATCCAAGGAGGCTTCCATACTTGCAGAGCCGATACATAGCGCTCTGGTACTGGGCTCACCCAAGGAATCGTCACGTCCTGCACATGGCTGCTTAGCCTCACTTCCGTATATTGGGCCTTCCGTTCACCATAGGCTGTTCTTCCGGAAACCAGAAGTATGCAGTCTGCAGATGACATCCACACAGTGAGCTTTCGATTCGGACTTTCCATGTAATGGATTTGCTAGCCAAGCAATATTCCATTTCGTGCCACTAGGACACTTTTCCACCTTTTATGAAGCCCACACAGTGGGCTTTTGATTCAGACTTTCCACGTAATGGATTTGCTATCCAAGCAATATTCCATTTCGTGCCACTAGGACACTTTTCCACCTTTTATGAAGCCCACACAGTGGGCTTTTGATTCGGACTTTCCACGTAATGGATTTGCTATCCAAGCAATATTCCATTTCGTGCCACTAGGACACTTTTCCACCTTTTATGAAGCCCACACAATGGGCTTTTGATTTGGACTTTCCACGTAATGGATTTGCTATCCAAGCAATATTCCATTTCATGCCTCTGGGTCTTCATGCACCTTTAAATGTCAACCTGTATATAGTTAAAGTAATCTGCGGTCAACTTTAGCTTGTTGATATCTCCATAGAGCTTGTCCTCAAATGAAGCAGGTGTGGGCCAAAATATCTTTCTCTGTTCTGCATACGTTGGGCAATCCTGCAGCAAATGTTTTGCTGTCATTTTTCCAGTTCTACAATTACATTCATCGGTATCTCCTATCTTTAGTTTATTGAACAAGTGGTATTTCAGCCTGTTATGTCCTGTGCGGAGTCTGAAGATTGCTACTTGTTCTCTTCGGTCGAGTTTGTAATATGCATCATCCTTCTGATGGCCTGGATGCTCTGATTCCCATTTGGTTCTATAAGTGCTTTTTATCAACCTCTTTGCCTCATTATAGGTTATGTCTATGTCAGGCTGTGGTAGTCGTCCGCCCTCTTTTGCCAGTCTGTCAGCCTCTTCGTTTCCAGGTATACTGCAATGTGATGGGATCCACTGTATTACAACTTTTTTGGATTTCTGGCATAGACCATGGAGTGCTGCTCTTAGGTCAGTTAGTTCTGTGCTGTTATTGCTCTTCAGTATTGAGACAGCTGACTTTGCATCTGTGAAGATAGCTATTTGCTTCTCTTTATTTTCCTCCATCAGGAGCATTTCTGCTGCAGTTTTCAGAGCCTCTACCTCCGCTTTGAAGTTACTTGAAAATTTTCCAGTTGCCATTGAATGTGTTTTTTTCGCTCCATTTTTTAAATTTAGGAGAATTCCTCCTCCTCCATTCTCTATTGAATTTTTGGCTGATCCATCTGTATATGCATGGGTCCAATTCCTGCTTGGGTAATGTTCTTTTATGTAGTTTAGGGTTATTTCTCTTCTTTCGGTTTCATGCTGAGTGTTCTTTTTCTCAATACCAGGAATGTTTTCTATCATCTCAGGCAGTTGCTGCTGTCTCCAAGCTGGGAACTTGTGTGCATTGTGTATGGGCTTGACTGTTGATATGTTAAGAATAGGATCTGACCTAATCCTTCGTTTTGCAGTTTCTACAAAGTTGCTACGCTTCAGTCTTCCCTTTCCAAAACCATTAAATCTGTTGTACATAGGGTGGTCTGTCAATCTTCTAAATTTTTCTGCTTGTTGCTGGGCTCTGCTATCTCTTCTATCCTGCATTGGTTGTAAACAAGTGATCTTTTCTAATTCATTAATAGGCGTTGTCTTCAGGCTTCCAGTTATGATTCGCATTCCTTGATTTTGGACTCTACTTATTTTGTTAAAGTTTGACTTAGCTGCTGTTGCCCAAGCTGCAATGCCATATTCCAGTACTGGCCTCACCCGCCCAGTATATAACTTCTTGAGAACTTTCTCATCTGCTCCCCATGTTGTACCAGCAAGCTTTTTCATGATTGCCATTCTTTGCCTTGCTCTTGTTCGATTTTTCTCAACCTGTGTCTTCCATGTCAGGCGACGATCAAAGGTGACTCCTAGATAGTTTGGATTTTCTTCATGGCGCAATATTTTTCCATTCAATACCAGCTTAGGTTGCTGAGTTTTAGTTGAGAGGGAGAACACTGTGCATGTTGTTTTCTCCTCACTTATCTTCACTAGCCATGATTTTGACCAGTCCTCTAGCGCTAATAGGGCTTGCTGTATTCTGCTGTTAGCTGTACTAATATATTCTTCAGATGTCCATATGGCTAGGTCATCTGCAAAGGATGATGTGTGTACTCTGGCTGGAAAATTTTCCGTGATGTCGTTTATATATGCTAGGAATAATGTTGGTGAAAGAACTCCTCCTTGGGGGACACCTTGCTCCAACAGCATCATTTTGCTGGTTTGTCCTTGTACTTTTGTCCTGGCAGTTCTGTTCTCAAGGTAGTGGCTGATCCATTTGTACATTTTCCCGCAAACATGCATTTTTTGCAGTTTTACTTTCAGTCCTTCCTTCCATACTTTATCAAATGCTTTTTCTAAATCTATCCAGACTGCTAGTGTGTGCTTTTTCTCTTGGAAGGCATCCTCTATTTCCTGAGCTATATAGGTTATTTGATCTTCAGTAGATCTGTACTTTCTGAATCCTGCTTGGTGAGGTGTTAAGAGTTGGTTTTCTTCCAGATGCCATGTTAGCCTGCCATTGATAATGCGTTCCATTAATTTTCCTACACAGCTAAGAAGACTGATAGGTCGATAGCCATTTGGTTCTTCCAGGTCTTTTCCTTTCTTTGGGACTGGTATTAGTATAGCTTCCTTCCATGCCTGTGGGACTATTCCCCTCTTCCAGCTGTAATTTAGGACTGCTAGTAGTTTCTTTTTTGCCTTAGTGCCTAGTCCTATTAGCATTTCATTTGTGATTCCATCCTTTCCTGGTGATGTCTTCTTTTTTAGGGTATTCATTGCCTGTTCCATTTCTTCCATTGTTAGATTTGCCATCATATATTCTGCTGCTGTCTCTGTATATGTATGATGTATCTGTTTATCTTTGATTGCTTTCTTCTGTTCGGCTGTAATATCAATGTGGTTTGCACTGGCATAGTGTTCCATTAGTGCATTTGCAGCCTTTTTTCCTGTAAGCAAGGCATTTCCTTGTTTAATTGTTATTTGTTTGTTTCTAGGTCCTTCATTGTTCATGGCTTTCACTAGTTTCCATAGTTTGTTTCCATCCCTGTCAAAATTCAGGTTTTCTGTTTTTTTCCTCCAACAATCTCTTGTTGTTTGATTTACTGTTCTTTTATATTTTGCTGAGATGGCTTTGAGAGAGATGTTCGCTTCAGTTGTTTGTTCTCTCTCTGCGGTCTTCCTAGCATCTTCAACTTTGTCCTCCAAAAATTGTAGTTCTTCAGTCCAGTATGGTTTGTAATTTTTCCTTGCTCCTCTTGGAATAGACTCAGTGGCCGCCTGTATTATTGCTCTGTTTAGACTTTCCACCATTTGCTTCATGTTGCCATATCGTGTATTTACGTTTTCACAATATTTGTCTGTTAGTATGGCAAATCTGTCCCAATCTGCTCGTTTGTAATTCCAACGGGGCAAAGGCTTTTGCTCCTGTGGAACATACTCCATATTTATTACAAGCTTGATTGGTCTGTGGTCACTACCTGCTAATTGGTCCAGCACATGGCGATCGATTTTGTGGAGGATGTCTCCTGTGCAGAAAGCTAAGTCTGGAGTAGAAGTGGTAATCCATCTTCTGGAGTAGAAGCTCGGTGTGTCATCCGCTTTGTTAAGTAGATGGAGATTTGAGTCTATTTCCCAGTCCTCCACTTCATCTCCTCTTTTGTCAGTATCTGGGTATCCCCATCTTTCTGAACGGCTATTAAAGTCTCCGACAACAATGCAATTTGTGTCAGTTATTTCCATGTTTGAGAGTGTAAGATCCTTATCTGCCGGGCTATATAGATTGTAAATTCTTATTTTCACGTCCTTTATCATTATATCAACACCTATAATTTCCGTTTGGTTGTCAGAGATCACAGATACTTCGCTGCAAGGTATTGTATTTCGTGTAAGTATTACAACTCCTCCTTTGTGTCCTTCGCGGTCGAAACGTGTGGCCTGATATCCCTCGACTGAAAATGTGCGATTGGCGTTGAGGTGTGTCTCTTGAATGCATGCCACATCTATTCTATCTTTATGAAGACGCTGTGTTAGGGAGGCTTTCTTGTTATAAACTCCTTCTGCATTCCATTGTAGTATGTTGAGTGTCCGGGGTGTTTGGTCAATAGCTCTTAACCTACTCCTCTGTGCCTTGACTCCACAGCACAGGGGAAGGTGACCACCAGTAGTCATGGGTGGACCCCCTCGAGGCAGGGGGCCCGGCACTATCACCGCCTGATGGGACTTCACGGGATTAGCACCATAACGATTAATTTTCATCTGTGGCATCATGAAATGATAAAGTTACGTTGCACTTCTTTGTCAAGCCTGTGGCTCAGTACATCCGATTTCGACAAGCATTTGTTCGGGATGCTTTCCCTAGCCTTTGACTGTCCCCAGTCTACCTACAAGGCAGCAGGTTTGTGCGTCACTTCGTCTGGTCCCTCTCCCTTGACCTGTCCGACATGGGTGACCCTACCAGTAGCTGTGCTACCGTCGGCATAGCTCTTGGGGTCATTGGAACGCTCAAGCCCCTCTACCTCGTCAAGGTGGACGCACGGCAGAGGGGTCCCTCTTGTTCAAAAACAACTATCCTTGCGTTTGATAATCACTACTTGTTCATCTTTTCTAAACTTTTTGTTCATATACAATTCTCCCAGTATTTACTAACACTACTCGTCCATCTTGTATTGTCCTCTTGTTAAAATCTCATTTTTCCAGTGTCTTATAACCACTACGTCCGTCTTAATTTTTCAGAACCCTTTCTCTCAGAGTCTACTAACCACCGCTTATCCATCTTTTCTAGTTTTCGTGTTCAAACTTTATTCTACAGAGCGTTTAATGGCCAGTATTCGTCCATATATTCTAATCTAATTGCTCAAAAACCATTCTCCTAAAGTCTACTAATCATTACTTGCCCATGTAAATTACAACTTTTTTGTTGTTGCATATCCCTATATCCCTTACAGGACGTTGCAGTCAACACTAGCATTTTTCAACTGCTGTTGATGTACTAGGCAAGATTACGCTCAGTAGTTTGCCATCGCTTTCTGAGCGACCGGCTCACATATTCCGTAAGTTACAAACGCGGCGAGAACCGCTACCAATTCTTGCGCAAATCACATCACTCACGAGAGCGTACGAGATTACGGAGTAAGACGCTAACTTCGAAACCAGGGAGACCGGCGAATTTAACCTGCGATATAGATAATCGATGTACGAAAGATGAGTAGTTTGAAGGGACGAACGTATGACTGGCCTGCGTACCCAATTTGGTACCCTTTAAAAATAAAGTAAGTTCGTTCGTTCTTTCTTTCGTATGTTTGTTCATGAGTTCATGAGTTTTAGTGCTCCTGTTCAAAAATAATTTTCGTAACATATACTAACCTATCCACTCCTTATACTAATACACGTTCACAAACGAAACTTCATGCATGTAGAGAAGCAATAATTTACAGTGATACCCGAGCTAACACAAAGACAGTAATAAGAAACTTGACAGTCAAGAAATGGTTTCTGTTCTTCTAAATAATGTCTTGAGGTGTCTAGAGATTCGGTGACCCCAAATATCGATCTTTTATAGGGTCATGCTTGAAACATTTTATTTGGAAGAATACTCTAGACTGGGGGAATGTCATCTTCTGTTTTCCGTATTTTGTAAATTAAATTGACGGGCGAGCGGGAGGACGGACGGACGGACGGACGGACAGACAGGCAGACAGACAGACAGAGACTTGACAGCTGGACCGGTAGTCAATAACTACTCAGTGCCCCGCGCTGCGCTATTCCCTATATCTAGGCAGTACACACAAATACAGCTGCAGAAAGCCCTGTGACTACGTTCAGCATGCGAAATAATGGCACATCATGGCTGCTACATGGCTGCGTCTAGAACATATGATACACCTAATTCAGCCATTATATCACGATCGACAAGCAGCTGTCAGAGTAACCGGTGAAACATCAAACTGGTGTCAGTGCACAAGGGAGTTAGAGAGGGCTGCATTCTTTGTCCATACTTATTAAATATATATGCAGAAAATGTAATGAAAATATCAAAAACTTCGAATATTACGGTAACATAATAAACAACAATGGGGACGTTTAAAAAAAAACTGTTAGACGCAGACTCCTTAGCACATTGGAGATTAAACAATATTAAGAACCCATGTTATATTAAGAACCAACATTGTATAATACTCAAGATGGACCACACATATTAAAGGTTGAAGTAGAGAAGGCTATTAACGAGATGAAAGAAGGAAAGGCTGCAGGTCCTGATAAGATAACAACAGAGATGATAAAATCCTTATCCAGCTTTGGCACTGATACTATCGCAGAATTATGTAATGATGTATATATATATATATATATATATATATATATAGATAGATAGATAGATAGATAGATAGATAGATAGATAGATAGATAGATAGATAGATAGATAGATAGATAGATAGATAGATAGATAGATAGATAGATAGATAGATAGATAGATAGATAGATATAATACTGGGTACATCCCCAAGGACTAGAAAACACCCATTTTCATTACACTACTGACGGTGCCAAGAGCTGTTGATTGTGAGTATTACATTACTATTAGCTTAATTAGCCACATAACTAAGATACTACCCGAGGTCATAAAAGAAAGAATTCTATATAAAATAGATGAGGAAGTAGCTGAAGAACAATTTGGGTTCTGTAAAAAACAGCGGCACTAGAGAAGCAATTATATGTTTGAAGATGTTAATTGAAAAAAAATATAGAAGTTCAGAAAAGTGTATATGTTTGTTTCATAGACTATAAGAGAGCCTTTTATAGAGTACAACATGAACGACTAATTACATGCCTTCAAGATATAGGAGTAGACGGAAAGGACATCAGACATATTAGTAACTTGTACAGGGAACAAAACAAATGGCATCTATTAGATGTAGAAATAAATGTTCGTCACCTATAGAGATAAAAAGACGAGTACGGCAGGGATGTGTGCTGTCCCCAAGCCTCTTCAATCTACATTTACCTTAAGGTGCTACACCTTACCACAGATTCGAACACGGGTCTCCCGAAGAAGAATCCGGCATTCTAACCACTCTGCCAGCCACTCCTCTAGATTAGACATTAACATCCAAAAAACGAAAACTATGATAATTAGCAGTGGAAAGGAAAGGACATCAATGAACATCACAGTAAACGGGGAGATACTAGAACAACTAACAAGTTTCTCCTATCTTGGACATATAATAACAGATGATGGCACAAATGAAATAGATCCATTACAGGCAACCTTCATTGTGGAGACGGCGCTGATTGGTTGAATGAATAACCTATGGCACAACACCAGCAAACAAATAAAACAAAATGTTTGAAGACTTGCATCTGTCCCATAGGAACATATGGATGTCAGTCATGGACAATATCACAGTGACTAAAATAGAATATTGGGGCTTTTGAGATCAAATGTTACAGACACGTTATTGGAATATCGTGGACGAAAAAGAAAGTGAAATGCTGACATTCCACAAGATCTGAACATCAAAGAAAACTGACTTACAAGCAGTATCATGTTCCTGAAACTGAACTATTTTAGCCACAATAAACGTCACAGAGGCCTGGAGAGAACAATGATGGAAGGAATATTTCCTGAAAGAAGAGGCGGGGGTCGAACAGCAGAAAGACAGACACAGGACATCGCAGACACCTTTGGCATGAGGGAGCATAGGGAAGGAGAAATGGCTAGAGATCGAGAGGTTTGTCGACGAGCCGTGATGAGAGCGACCTTCTGTACACGACCTGTTACATGATGATGATGATCCAGAAATTCCATGACATCAGAACGATTCGTTCTGAAATTGAAGGCAAATCCAACAATGTAAGACACAACGCGGGGTAGTTGTCAACAAGATTACATAATAAACATATGAGAGAAAAAAAACCGAAACTTGCTTAACATAATTTTCCTTCCTCTCTAAGCTATATCCTAGAATGGAACATTAACATAAAGGTTAAAAAAAAAATTTCTATAGGAGATAAAATTGTCGCCACTAGTGGATAATAAACAAGAAGACACAGGATAAGAAATGATATAAGAAAACTAGTTGTGATAATATAAGTGTCAGACGTCATCAAAATTCAGGAAGTAAAATGGTTTGGCCATATATCATCACTACAACAAGACACAGCTCAAAGAAAGATGTATCACTCGGATACAGCGAGGGAATAGCCAAAATGCCATTCACACAGAAAATGGATAAGAAACATAACCGAGACAATAAACAATAAACATTACTGCATCTGAGCCACGTATTGGAACATGTCCCGTAACTCTTCATGTTCTGACGCTGAGATGCGAGAAAAGGAAAAGAAAAGTAGTGGATCGTAAAATCCAACTTATTATAAAGGCCAGACCAGACTTAATCTAGGAGCTTGACAGAGAGGCAATAAAGACGTTTATTGAAGAACATATTAACACTCTAGACCCGACTTTCTAGAAATTTCTTTCAGCTCTGGGCCACTAGTGAATTAATCTCCATGTCTCAATGAACTCCTGCATGCACCATCTTAGATGCTGAGGCGGGCGATACGGGGCAAGGGTGGAGTGGCTTCGTGACGTACGCAGTTAACTTGAATAGACCCGATAAGACTGTGAGTGGAAAAATGTGGTTTTTAACCAAACAAAAAAGATGTTATACTCTCCCCACTTCTGATCGTGGTGTAGTAGATTAGACGTCTAGTCTTCTAATATAATGATTTAAAAAACTCGCGTGTCCATGAAACAGTTAAAAATCCCTGGGTAGTTGGAAATTGAAAAGATTGAAAGAGACGGTCGCATATGCCCTGGGAAACGTTTAACTTAGGAAACTTTTAACTTAGTATGGGTCATCGCACTCACGTGTAGATCCTCGCCGATACTAAGGAGTTCGAGCGCTGTTTTAGCATTCTCTTTGTATGATTTGTGAGAGGATGCTGAAAAGTTAAGGAGAGGATCTAGGTGCAATGAATATAATGCTTTACATATCAAACCGCAAAACAATACATCAGCGAGATAATAAATGTTTGTGTTAAAAAGGTTACTAGTGTAGCATTGCTTTCTGAACGACCGACACTCATACCATTGTATAAAAACCAAGGTACGGCAGTCTGCTTCCAAATCGCCCGCAGCTGTGTATGGAATGCGGTATACGGGATTGGGAAAATGTTTGTGTGCTACAATCTAAACTTAATTGCCACTGCTCGGCAGTGAATGATATTCCCTTGTTATGAAGTAAAGGACCATTGGCCTGGCCACGAAGCCTACTTGTTGCATGATGCAAGTTCCATATTTTGTAGACCAATGGCACTAGATGGCTGATGGGGCCTATATCACCCGGGTCACCTTCACTTCCCAGGTGATGTCCGGGTATCCATTTAAGGCTGGGTGGATGAGGTAGACAGGTCAATTCATATAAAAAAAGTGTAATCATGAAATATGCATGTCTCGAGGAGGCATTCGAACACATATCTCATTGAGCAAGTATAGGGTGTATTTTTAATGACTGTGCAGTGTTTGAAAATATTGCCGGTCCAAGTTTTGTATTTACCTATTATGTTGCATGAACTTTACAGAGGGTAAATAAAAGAAACTTGGACCGGCAATATTTTCAAACACTGCACCGTCATTAAAAATACACTCTATATAATGTCTCAATCTCAATTTGTGTTGCGCAAACCTCAAAATGAGGAAATGTGGCATCAGGGGATATTAAGCATTGAGACTTCATTTCTACATGGACTAACAGAAATAACGGTAATTATAAATAATGCATATACAATTGCAACATCAAAGTGCATGAAACCAGTCTGAAACAAGTCAACGTATTCAACTATTTGTTTAACGTTCTCGTGCTTTGAACTCAAGCGTAGTCCTTATAGTACTATTTCTAGTGCACTGGACTGATTTTTGCGTGTGACTTGCCTGTCCTGTGCTCAGTGACTATCACTGTACGTACTAGTGTCACCCCATCACCGTCAAGTTGAGCCACTACGATGTTCAGAGGTATTTGTAAAAAATTTCCCAGTCTGTCCTTATTACTAGTGTCACTCACATCAAGTGAGCCACTACGAGTTCAGAGTGTTTGTAAAATATTTCCCAAGTCTGTCCTTATTACTAGTGTCACTCACCATCAAGTGAGCCCACTCCGAGTTCAGAGGTATTTGTAAACTATTTCCCACGTCAGGGACAAGAAGTTAACATTGTATTTCAACTGACAGATGTAGGGCGTTTGTATTTGAATACTCTTCTCTTACTCGTATATACAAAAGCTTTTATGTGTTTTAATACTCTTCTCTGACTATTGTATGCCAGTCTCATTGGCCTAGGCGTTAAACGACTTTCTCCGTAATCCCGTTTATCCACTTAGGGTAAAGCAGCGCGCAAGAATTGAAAGCGGTCCTCGCCGCGTTGGTAACTTACGGGATAAGTGAGCCGGCCGCTCAGAAAGCAATGGCAAACTACTGAGCGTAATCTTGCCAAGAAATCACCGACAGCGGTTAAATTCTGGTGTTGACAGCGATGTCCTGTAAAGGATATGCGGGGGAAAAAAACTCTTACATACAAAAGCGGATATTTGTTTTAGTACTCTTCTCTAACCGGTCTCCCCGACGAAGGTTTTAAGGACATTGTTGTATACCCACGTATGAAACATAGCTGCACGAGATTCGGCAGCTAATTGCGTTGCGCTCGTTACATACGGAGGTATGTGGGCCGGTGGTTCAGAAAAACATGGCAAACTACTGAACGTAAAACTTGCCAAGACATCAACAGCAGCTGAAAAATGCGAGTGTTGACTGCAATGTCCTGTAAAGGATTTTTTCTCGCATATCCTTCACAGGACATCTCTGTCAACATCAGCATTTTTCAGCTGATTGCTGATTTCTTGGCAATATTACGCTCAGTAGTTTGCCATTGCTTTCTGAGCGGCCGGCTCACATACTCCGTAAGTTACCAATGCGGCGTGAACCGCTACCGATTCTCGCGCAAGTTACGTAACTCACGTGGATATACCGGATTACGGAGAAAGTCGCTAACCCCTAGGCCATCCTAACCCCATCCTGTAAAGGATTTGCCCCCCCCCCCCCCCCCCAAAAAAAAAAAACTCTTCTCTAATTTTTATATACAAAAGCGCGTATGTGTTTTAATACTCTTCCCTGACTCTTATATACACAAAATCACATGTGTGTTTTAATACCCCACTCTAACTCTTATATTCAATAGAGCATAGGTGTTTCAATACTCTTCCCTAACTCTTACATACACAAAGGGCAGACGTGTTTAATTACTCTTCCCTGACTCTTACATACACAAAAACGCGTATGTGTTTGTCAGCCGGTGTTTTTCCAATGGCCAGATTTTGCTGCACAGAAAATATGCTTGCTGTCGGTACTTTGGGATTTTGCTATACTATCTGCCCCAATCGATAGTTTTTATTGCCTTAGTTTTGACACAGCGGTGTTTTTTTTTTTTAAACTTCTAATTTCTGCTATCGCAGTTGCATCTCCCGTCAGCAGTGAACCCAGACATTTGAAACTGCAACTTTCTGTTGTTTCTCAACATTGATAAATATGTCTGATGGAATATGTATTGTATTGCTTGTCATTATTTTTGTGTTTTAAAATTATGTTTTTGACATTGCTCTGCATTGGCGTTATTAGGTTCTCATGTCCCACTTGGGCTGTTGATAATAATACTGTGACGTCAACATATCGAAGTTTTTTTTAAGTTCTGTTACTACGATTACAAAGCAATCATTTTGCTCCTTATTAATTATTTCTCCTACGTCATGATGATTTCAGCATATAAGTTAGAAAGACAAGAGGACAAAATGGAACCAATGTCTGACCTCCTTGTTTTATATCATACTAGAATGTTATGTAATGACATGTTCTATCACAGTGATTCTCAGTCGGTGTGTGAGGAGGAAAAGGGGGGGGGGGGGCGGGGAATTCAGATGATTTCAATATTGCGTTAATACAAGAATCGATTACTTGATATTGTTTTTCCCTCCATACTTTACGGTTCTGTACTTCACGCTCTTCTGAAATTCGTTCTATAACATAAGTAGACACGCAAATCACGTTTTATGTAGACGTCTAGACTTGTTCTAGTATGTGTTATTTAATTTAGCTTCCATTTTTATGTATACTGTGTAGGGGTGGGGGTGAGGGGTGAATTTATAGGGAGGAAATACGAAAAGGGGGGGGGGTGACCTTCTGAACATATGGTGAAGGGGTGCATGAGCCAAAAAGGTTGAGAACCACTGTTCTATCAGATCCCGTTTGTTTAATGTAGAGTGTTTTTGTCAATTTTATTAGCTTTAATGGAAAGTCAACTTTTTTCATAATATTCTATATTTGAGTTAGGATGAGCTAAGAGCCGACATCACTGCACTCAGGACATTCCCATACGCGCCTGTCCCCTCGTTCAACAGCCAGCGAAGAGTTACACTACTAGTTGTTCCCACCTGTATTTAATTGAAAGTTCTCCTGGTTTTCCCTCTGTGATTAGATTCTACCAGAACCCCTGCCAATCACCCGCAATCTCATCCTTTCCAAATACGGTTTCTCAATTAGTTCTTCCACCTTCTCCACCTGGTCCCACAGGCGCACGACCATCTCTCCCTTGTCCATAGGTAATGTTCTATAATAGGTCACGTTCTACATAGTCGATGTTTCCCTAGCAATTGATATTCTCACCTTCAGTTTGATATATCAAAACTGCGTATACAATTTTAATGTCTCCAGATCCATTTCCACTATATAGTGAAATATGAACAATTTAGAGGAAATTAGAGGAATTGCCATCGGTAGACATATGAATAATTTAAGATATGCGGATGATACAGTGTTGATTACAGACAACGAACAGGATCTGCATCATTTCGTAGATGCGGTTAATGTACACAGTGCGCAATGAGGGTTCTAATTGAATTTTAAGAAAAGTGATTATGGTCGTCTCCAAGGAGAAGAAAGCAATACCAAAATGTAGCATTGAAGTGAGTGGGGAAATTCTGAAACAACTGAATCGATCCAACTATCTCGGAATTGTCGTACCATCTGTAAGAACGTGCCCTGCAGAGATTAGAACAAGAATCACCATGACAAAGGTAGCCTTTTGCAAGATTAAAACACAGTCACCAATAAAATTATATCAATGTTAATGAGAAATAGATTGTTGAAGTGCTATATTGAACCCAATCTGTTATATGGAAGTGAATCATGGACAATAAGCAGACAAGTTGAGAAATATCTAATGACAGACGAAATGTGGTTTCTGAGAACAATGCAAAGAATAGCATGAACGAAGAGACAGCCAACAAGAAACAAATGAACAGTGTTATTTGATTCAAGAAACTAGACGTACACTGTCAAGATTCCTTGGACACATTGCGAGCAGAAATACACTGGAAAACTTTGTGACAACTGGCAAGGTTGATAGGAAGAGAGCAAGGGGAAGGCAAAGATATAAATATCTGGACGGTTTAGGCACAAGGCATCATCGAGACAAGAATACAGGACTGATACAAGGCAAGAGGTCATGTGAGATGACGAACCATGGTTGCCAACGCTTATCGGCATGGTGCATGGGCAAGGTGGAATACCCGTTTAGCCCCCCTATCAGGGTTACGTGAAGCCATGGAAGCAGGTGGTGGATGGAGTGTGAGAGCTGCCAACAGATTGTTGTTGGTTATGGTCTGCACTCGGCGGCGATAGGCAGATGATCTCACCGACTAGTACAGTCACTGCCCAGAAGAAAAGCAATGGCAAACTACATTTTGCAAAACTTGCCAAGAAACCATAACAACCATGAAAGACAACATAATAAGAAATAGATCTGGTGGCGAGACCCCCAGGGCAGGCAGATCAGAAAACACTGGGGAAGAGTGTGACACAGGGGCCAGTACTATTAATCATAACGACGGAGTTAATCCCGACTGTGTTACCAAGGAAATCCCCTGTGTCAGACTAAGAAACAGAGTGAGAATAGGAACGTTAAATGTGAGAAGTCTGTATAAGGGAAAGTTAAAGTAGTATGTGATGAGACTGAGAGGTTAAATATTCAAGTTTTAGGAATGCGTGAACATCGCTGGAGAGGCAAGGGACATTTTACAAATGAAAATATAAGTTTTTCATACATTCTGGTAGAGACGTCGGTGGCCAGAGCGGAGTGGCATTTTGTTTAGACAAAACAACTGCAAAAGCTTTAGTGTGATATAACCCAGTTAGTGACAGAATCCTCACTATTAGACTTAAAGGACGTCCAAAAACAAAACTCTCATACAGATATATGCACCTACTTCAACAGCAGAGGAGCACGAAATTGAAGATTTTTATAGCACACTGCAAGACACATAGGTAGGTTATGGTCTCCAGCTTCACGACAGTAGGCAGAGGATCTCATTTTCTTTTTTTATGGGGAGACAATGGCTACGGTCATCGACCAGTATGATCACTGCTATGAAGGAAATCAATGGCAAACTACCTTCTTTAGAGATTCCAAGAATATCATGTACTGCACTCTCATCGATAATTAGAGAAACGGCGTAAATGGGTGCTGCATTGGATCAGCCTCGCCCGGTAGGGGTAGTCATGTGCACCAGTTGACGCCAGACCGTCAGCAGGCGACTGAGTGCAAAGGAGTACCAACATTGAAAGTAGGAACTTGGAATGTAAGAACTATAAGTGGGGATAGAAACTTAATAACATTAAGAATGGAAATGAGAAGATAAATATTAACCTGTTGATATATGTGAGACCAGATGGACAGGAATGGCATTACTAACATCTGAGGAATATAAAATAATCTATTCTGATGGAGAGAAACAACAGCGAGCAGTAGCAAATTATAATGGATACAGAGAGATCAAAATCGATCAAAGGATATTGAACTGTATCAGACAGAGTGATACTGGTGAAATTGAGTGGAAGACCTTTTGATGTCAACATCATACAAGTCTATGCACTAACAGCAGGGAGTTGTGATGACAGCATTGATGAATTTTACTAATTGATTTCTAGAGAAAGCCTTCAAGAAATGCAAGCATTCTAAAGTAAATATCATAATGGATGACTTGAATACCAAAGTTGGAAATCAACAGGACGGATGCATAGTAGGCAAGTATGGACAACTGGAACAGAATGAAAGCGGTTGCAGACTTGTACAGTGGGGAAAAGAGCATGATGTGATTATTGGAAACATTTGGTATCAACAGCACACAAGGAGATTACGGACATGGAGGAGTCCTGATCATAAGATCAGAAATCAGACTGATTACATTCTCATCAACAGAAGATTTCCAAAAGCCTTAAAAGTAGCAAAAATTCTACCAAGCGCAGACTGCTACAGCGACCATAGGTTAATCTTAAGCTATTTACATATAAAAGTAAAGAAAGTAAAATATTCACCAAGAAACTAAGAATTTGATCTGCAGGTACTGAAGAGTGAGGAGATAAAAGATAAATTCAATGTAGAGGTAAATAACAGATTCGAGATATTGTCCGACATGGAAATATTATTTCAAGACGTCAGTGACCAATGGGGAAAAATAAAGAAATCGGTCAACCAAGCTGCATAAACAACCATTCCATTCCATTGGCACCTTGCCGTCTTGACAGACGATAGTTTGTGCTTTAAAAAGGCATAATAACTTTTAACTATGGCGGTAGCGAGTGTGACTGATAAGGCCAATTTGCGCTGTAAATGTCCGTTCACAGTGGGTGCATGTGAACACGTGGTCATTTCCACCATCATGCACCATCTTACGTCTCAAACGCTTGGTGTGTGACTTTTCTGCAATAATTTTCTCCTTTGACTTTATTCCATTTCTGATATTTGCCCTCCATGCAACACGTTCAGCGGCGACTTGCTCCCAATGTGCATTATCAATGCCTGTATCAATCATGTCCCGCTTACACACATCTTTGTATCGTAGTAGAGGCCGACCCTGAGATCTCTTACCCATCTGTAATTCACCAAAAAAGATATCCTTTGGTATTCTACCATCATCCATCCTCCTAAGATGTCCTATCCATCTAAGTCTACGAAGACTGAGCATGGAATAAACTGTCACACAACCTGATCTTTCCAATACTTCAGTATTTGTGATTTTGTCTTGCCACTTAATACCAAGAATTCTTCGCAAACACCGCATATGAAAGCTGTTTAAATTGTTCTCTTGGTGTGAGTAAGTTGTCCAGGTTTCACTGCCATAGAGAAGAGTACTAAGGACACAGGCTTGATAGACAAGGACTTTTGTTTTGGCAGTAAGCTTCCTGTTCTCCCAGACTCTTTTTCTTAACCTGTTCATTGTTGTTGCTGCCTTACCAATCCGGATGTTGATTTCCTGATCTAGGGATAATTTGCTATTTACCACTGATCCTAGATATGTAAAATGGTCTACTATCTCTAGTTCGGCGTCGTCAATAAAGATTGATGGTACCTCATGTGCACCTTGTGACATAATCTGTGTCTTCTTTTTGCTAATTGTTAAACCAAATTCAGAACAAGCATTGGAGAATGCAGATAGTAGACATTGCAATTCTTCCTCAGATTGGGTCGTAACTGCAGCATCATCTGCAAAAAGCAACTCTCTGATCAGTACCCTCCTAATTTTGGTCTTAGCCTTCAATCTCTGAGCATTGTAGAGGCCGCCATCTGAGCGTGAGTGAATGTATATACCACCATCCTGATCACGAAATGCATATTTCAGTAGAAGTGAAAAGTATATTCCAAAGAGGGTGGGAGCTAGTACACAACCTTGCTTAACTCCACTCTTGATTTCAAATTCTTCAGAAGTTGCACCATCAAACTTGATTATACCCTCATGCCTGTGTGGAACGATTCCACAATGGACAGAAGAGTTGGTGGGCAGCCAATCTTCTTTAGTGCCTTGAACAGACCCTCACGACTGACCAATCAAATGCCTTTGTGAGGTCGATGAAGGCAATAAACAGTGGTTGATTCTGTTCACGGCATTTTTCTTGCATTTGTCGCAATGAGAATATCATATCAGTGGTAGACCGGTTCTGTCGAAAGCCACACTGTGATTCGGGGTAGACTTGATCTCCTAGGACTTGAAGTCTGCGCAGAACAATTCTGGCAAATACTTTTCCAACAATACACAGAAGTGAGATACCCCTATAGTTGTTGCAGTCGCTCCGATCGCCCTTGTTCTTGTACAGTGTTATGATGCTTGAATCTTTGAAATCCTGTGGGACTTGTCCTTCACGCCAGCATAGCTCTATTAGCTGGTGGATCTGTATAGTGAGTGTGTCTTGCCCACTCCTGATAACCTCTATTGGAATCCCATCCTTACCTGGAGCCTTGCCAGATGCAAGTTCATTTATAGCACACTTAACTTCTGTTATGGTGGGAAGTGTGTCCAGGTGGTCAAGAGTTGGTAGAGCCTCTATGGCGTTGAGGGCATCATCCGCTAGTTTGGTCTCACTTGAGTAAAGCTCCAAATAGTGCTCTACCCATCTGTCCATCTGCTGTTTCTTATCAGTGATGACTTCTCCAGTCAAGGTTTTCAATGGTGCACTTCTTTTGATCACTGGACCACAGGCTTTCTTTATTCCTTCATACATGCTTCTTATGTCTCCCTTATCACTTGCGATTTGAATGGACTCACATAACTTGATCCAATAATCATTTGCACACTGCCTGGCAGCCTTTTGCACATCCTTCCTAGCTTGCCTTAGCTCACTCAGAGTGTTACGCGTTGGTCTTTCCTTGTTTCTTAAGAGAGCTTTCTTCTTCTTATCAATCAGGGGCTGCAGAGTCTCGCTGTTGGCCGCAAACCAGTCCTGCCTCTTATGATCCACAGTGCCGTACTGAAGAGTGAGGAGATAAAAGATAAATTCAATGTAGAGGTAAATAACAGATTCGAGATATTGTCCGACATGGAAATATTATTTCAAGACGTCAGTGACCAATGGGGAAAAATAAAGAAATCGGTCAACCAAGCTGCATAAACAACCATCCTAAAAATAAAGATAATAGTATAGGACGCAAGAAATGGATGACGGAAGATATCTTAAAACTCATGGAAACAAAAAGAAATAACAAAATTAACAAGGAAAAATAGGAAGAGATTCACAGGAAAATTGGAAAGCTATGCAAAAAAGCAAAAGAAACGTGGCGTAAAAATTGTTTAAAGGGAATTGAAAACCAACACAAAACCCGGATTACCAGATTAATGCACAAAAGAATTAATGACATCACTAACAGAAGAACGCACACAACAACGAGTTGCCTAAAAAACCAAAGATGGCAAAAATCATAATAGAAAAAGATCAGATTTTACATGCGTAGTCAGATTATGTGAAATACCTTTATGATGATACAAGGTATAACAATATGATCATCGGAATAATAATGAAGGACCATCATTATTGAAGATGGAAGTTCAGAATGCTCTTAACCATATGAAAACTGGCAAGACCCCTGGTGCAGATAACATCACAATAGAAATGATCAATGCCTTAGAAGAATATGGAATAGACCAAGTTACCAGACTGTTGAACGCAATATACGATACCGGAGATATACCTCCTGAATTATGTATTTCTATATTTATTGCAAACCCGAAGAAATCAGGAGCCTTGGAATGTGATCACCATCGATTAATTAGTATAATGAGCAACATCACAAAGATTTTGCTGAGAATAATCACGAAAGAGTTAGGAAAACAATACAACCCGAAATAGGAGAAGAACAATGTGGGTTTCTAGAAAGAAAGGGTACAGTAAATTCTGTGTATATACTCATCATCATCAAGTGCCTTGCCAGCTGGCATAGGTGTTCTTGGCTCGCCACAGATCTCGGTCTTTAGTGTTCTGGATCAACTCTGCCGATGATATTCCTCCATGCCGCAGTCTCAATCCGTCCTGCATCATTTATCTTGGTCTGCCTCTGCCTCTCTTCCCCTCGATCTTTCCAGTTGTTATGATGTTCTCCAATGCCTCTCTTCTCATCACATGACCAACGAAAGCTGATTGCCTCTTTCTTATTGTTGTATATTGTGTTCTAGTTTCATTAGCCTCTTTCAGGCAATCGTTGTTAGTTACTCTTGCAGTCCAAGGAATTCGCAACATTCGTCTTAAAAACCACATCTCTATTGTTTGTTAGTTCTTCCTAATTTGTTCATTTGCATTCCAAGATTCGCTGCCATACAGTAAAACTGGTTCTATGTAGCATTTCAGCACTCTCTTTCTTATATTCATTGATAGTGACTTATTGCATAAGTTACTCTTCAGTTTTTTAAATGCGACTTTTGCCTGCCCTATTCTGCTCTTGATCTCTGTTGTACATCTTCCATGTGTTATAAGTTATAAGTGACACTAAGTATTTAAAATTATCCATTTGGTTAATAATTTCCCCTTCTATTTCTATGTCACATTTTGGTGTCACAGTTAGCTTTGATATCACCGCTGGTACTGTTTTCTTGATATTTAAGGAGAGTCCTTTCTATGCACTCTCTGTTACTACAATGTCGATTAATTGTTGTAGGTCTGTTGTATTTTCCACCAATACTGTGTCATCTGAATAGCCTATGTTGTTTATTTTATAACCTCCGATCAGTATTCCTGGCTTCTCTTTGATCACTCTCATTATTACTTCGCTATATAGGGAGAAGAGATCTGGTGACAAGACACACACACCCATGTCGTACTCCTAGCTTTATCTGTTCGTAACTACCCTCTTTATTTCACATTTTAATTGCTGCTACTTGGTTCCAGTAAATATTCCTTATTATTCTTACCTCTTTCCCATCAATGTTGATATCTTCCAACATTTTAATCAGTTCATCATGCTTTACTTTATCAATGCCTTAGTATAATCTATGAAGCACAAATATATTTCTTTCTGTGTCTCGATAGACCTTTGAAATAGTGTTCGTAATATATATATATATATATATATATATATATATATTGCATTGTTTGTACCCTTTTCTTCCACAAAACCATACTTTTCTTTACTAATTTCCATTTTTATTTTCTTTCTTGTTTTTCTCATTATAATTATGAGTAGTGACATGGTTTATGAGTTTAACTGTACGAAAATCTTCGCATTCAATTCCTCCTGGTCTTTTAGGTATAGCTGTAAATACAGATTTCAGCATATCGTTCGGTATATATCCTCTGCTGTAACTATCATTCAACATTTTGGTTATTTTATCTACTGCAAATTCTCCTAATACTTCTAATTCTTATATTATGATTTCATCTGGCCCAGCTGTTCTTCCTTTCTTCACATGTTTCATAGCGTCAGCGACTTCTACTTTTAGAATAGGTGGGCCTTCTAAGTACCTGGATGGCTTGGCCACGTGGCATGGAGCTGATCCACGACTTTGGTGATCGAGTTAGATGGCAAAGATTGACCGCCCACACTTATCGGCATGGCACATGATGGATATAGATGGCCTTCTAAGTTACTTTCTTCTGTTGATTCTTCCATTTCTCCATTATATAATCCATTTATATGTTCTTTCCACCTCTTCATTATATAACCATCCTCCAATAATATCTTTCCTGGTTTTGATTTTAAACACCCTGTATTTGTTCTTATTTTTCTTCCTGTGATCTCACTGATTTGTCTGTACATATTGGGGGGGGGGGGGTGGGGGGGGGCAGAGAGGGGGGGGGGGGTCTTTAATGGGAATTTAATTCCATTTTTTTTTTTTGCATTGCTCGTTTAACCAACATTTTTTGCCTTCACACATGTATCTCTTATTTTTGTATTTATCTTAGCATATTCTTGTTTGTCATTTTTATTCTGTTTCGTTTTGTCCATCAGCATTAAGATTTCTTCATCCATCCATTTTTTCTTAGCTTTTTGGCTTCTCTCCTGTGATATTTCATTGCCAGTTTGATGAATGAAGTCCCTTAACATTTCCCATTGTTCATTTATACTCTGAATTTTAGCAATTGCATTTTACCTATTTTTCACAGTCACTATGTATTGTTCTTGAATTTCTTTATCTACTTTCAGAACCTCTTTATTAAGTCTCGATTTCTTAACCATTTTTCCCTCTCTTTAATCTTACGTTTATTTGTCCACATAGTGATACATGATCACTAATACAGTCAGCACCAGGCATTTACTTTACATTAATTAACGCATTTTATAAATCTGTTGTTAATAAGTATGTAGTTAATTTGGTTGCGCATTTTCATATCAGGGCTTTTCCGTGTGTATAGTCGTCTTTATGGTGATTAAACCATATGTTTCCAATTATATCATTAATATTTGCCCATTTTGTTAGTTTCTCTCCTCATTCATTTCTTGAACCTAATCGATAAATCCCCACTATATCCTCTGTTTTTCCTTTTCCTACTTTTGCATTAAAATCTTCCAGTATTAGCTTTATTTCTTGTGATCCATTTTGAGCTATTGTCATTTCTACTTCATCATAAAAGTGTTGTATTTCTTCATCACTACTGCCTGTTGTTGGTGCATATACTTGTATGATATCTATATCTATTGGTTTACCTTTGAGTTTGAGCATAATAACTCTTTCTGAGATGCTCCAGTATCCATTAATTGATTTGGCTTTTTTTTTCATCAAATACTCGTATTATTCCTACACCTTTTTCATGTGTATCCCCTACAGAATAAATTATTGTGAGTTTGTCGGTTGTCATTTTGCCAGATCCCTTCCATCTCATCTCACTTGTGCCTAGTATATTCATGTTCATGCTTTCCATTTCTATTAGAATATTGTTTAACTTTCCTAGCTCATTTAATATCCTAACATTCCATGTTCTTACTCTAAATGTATTTAGTTTAGTTATAGTTTTGCCATCAGTAGCTGGATGACGGTCTCATGACTGTCTCATGACTCATGACTGGCTCATGACTGTCCCTAAAGGACGAGGATGTCAGAAGATAGCCTTTACCTTCGTTCACTATCTCTGAAATGTGTGTTGCTATGAAATCTTGGGAAGATAATGTGGTGGTTTCCCCTTGCCTTCCACATCCACATGGTGGTCTTTTAACCCTGCCTTTGACAGCCATTTCCGACTGTCAGGACAAGTGAGTGCCCTGCTCTGCTCAGCTGCAGGGTTGCCCACTTATTCCGGTGGATACTCTGTACCCAGAGCTGCGTTAGCAATACCGTGGTGTGTTTCCTCCTCTACCACGGTGAGGTGCAGTTGGGTCTATGACCAAATCTCTCCTGTACTTTTAGAGGACTGCATATACTGAGAATAATAATTGAAAGTTCTATAGCAGTAAACAAAGATCTATATCTTTGCTTTATTGACTACACAAAGGCTTTCGATAACGTGAGACATGTCGACATGATAAGGATGCTTGAAGATCTACAAATTTATGGAAAAGATCTTAGACTTGTAAAAAACATATATTGAAAACACCAAGCTACCATTAGAATTGACAATAATGTAGGTCAATATCAGCCTATTAAAAGAGGTGTGAGACAGCGATGTGTAATGTCTCCAGATCTTTTTTCCCTATACAGTGAAAATATTTTCAGAAATAAAGAAGATATGGAAGGAATCAACATTGGGGGACAATGCATCAATAACATTAGATATGCAGATGATACAGTCTTGGATGCAGACAATGAACAGGACCTGCAACATTTAGTAGATAATGTTGTTTCACACAGTGAACAACTAGGGTTAGAACTGAGACGTAAGAAAACACAGATTATGTCGTCACTGGAAAGAAGGAAATACACAATGTGATATACGAGTAAATGGGCATATTCTTAAGCAAGTGAAACGGTACAGTTATCTCGGAACTGTCATAATATCTGATGGGAGATGCCATAAAGAGATTAAAACAAGAATTTCCATTACGAAGGTAGCCTTTTGCAAGATGAAAAACTTACTGACCAATAAAATGATATCAACTGAAACTAGAAAAAGAGTGTTGAAGTGCTACATAGAACCTATAAGTTTGTATGGATGTGATGCGTGGACAATGAGCAGCCAAGCTGAAAAACATCTGATGGCTGTGGAAATGTGGTTTCTGAGGAACATGCAAAGAATACCATGGGCAGACAGAAAAACCAAGTCCTTCAAAAAAAACAAATGAAGATCGTAAACTGATTAGAACCATTAGGCGTAGACAGCCAAAATATTTTGGCATGTTATGAGAAGAAATGACTTGGAGAACTTGGTGACAACTGGCAAGATCAAAGGGAAGAGACCAAGGGGAAGACCGAGAAGTAAATATCTGCATGGCTTTGCCACATGGCATGGTCGAGACAGAAACACGGAGCTGATCCACGAATCTGGTGATCGAGTGAGATGGCAAAACATAACCACCCACACTTATCGGCATTGCACATGATGAATGCCAAGACACATTAAATAAGATTGGTCATAATGATATGACAATAATAATGGGATATTTTATTGCTAAAGTAGGTACAGGAAGAGCTGAAAATCAGAGACACGTTTTAGGAACATTTGGATTGGGAAATAGAAATGATGCAGTGACAAATTAATTGAATTTTGCGCAGAAAATTAGTTAACGATAGCCAATACACTTTTTAAACAGCACCCAAGAAGACTCTTCACATGGAAGTCATCGGACAGTATTACCAAAAATCAGATAGATTATAGTTTAATACAAAGAAGACGGAGATTTAAAATAACAAGCATAACATCTGCAAATACCCTACGAAGTGCAGACTGTGATACAGATCATCGATTATTAGAAGCAGATCTGAAATTAAAACTCTTAAAGCTTACTGGAGGACCAAGGCCACTTCGTTTGATTTCACAAAAATACCAGATGCATACAAGTAGAAGTGAGGAATTGTTTTGGGGTCTTGATGTCTGTACAAGAGGAAATGACACCTGATGAACTGGCAGTACAAGCTAGAGATATCTTGATAACAGCAGCCAAAGATTTAATTCCGACCAGGACTAAGCAACACAAGCCATGGATTACACCATGTACGTTAGAATTAATAAAACAACGAAGGGAACTGAAAAGAAAGGAGAAACCGATAACAGTAGGATGAAGTATAAATCTTTAACACGAGAATAAGAAAGAACACAAGAAAGGACAAAAACCAATATATACAAGATTGTTGTATTAAAATAGAGCAATATCATAAGAATGGAAGAGATTACGAAATGTTCAAAGAAATGAAGTTATTGACAAGAAATGTTCAACCTCAATTAAATGTTATCTGTGACAAGTTGGGAAATACCTTAACAGAATCTAGAAATATTCTAGAAAGATGGCCGGAATACGGCAATGGAATATGATATGAATGACTGTGATGATATGAATGATATACATGAACCAATGACAGCAGAGACGGAACCTGAACCCTCATTAGATGAAATTGCATGGGCAATAAAGAACCTGAAGAATGGTAAATCACCAGGATGTGATGAGATACCAGCTGAACTAATTAAAGCGGGAGGAGAAGAAAGCATACAAATCTATCACGCATTATGTAAAAAGATATGGAAATATGGTATATGGCCAAAAGATTGGAAGAGAACTATCTTCATTCCAATACCAAAAAAGGGCAATCTGAAATTATGCACCAACTATAGAACTGTTGCCCTGATCAGTCATGCAAGTAAAATTCTACTAAAAATCATAATGGGAAGACTTCGTAAGAAAATAGAAGAAGAAATTAACGTGGTTCAAGCTGGATTTAGACCAGGAAGTGGAACAAGAGATCGCATTCTCAACATGAGTTTAATAACAGAGAAGTACAGAGAATCTAATGTAAACCTATTCTCATGTTTTGTGGATTATTCAAAGGCATTTGACTGTAAAACATCAGAAACGCTGGGAAATCATGAGGAACAAGGGCTTTCCATCACATGTAGTACAACTCATAAAAATGCTCTATCTAGACCAACAAGCAGCGGTTAGAATAGATGGCGAGTTATCAGATTGGTTTAACATCAAGCAAAGAGTCCGTCAGGGCTGTGTGCTGTCACCCTATTTGGTTAACTTGTACACCGAAAAGGCAGTACAGAAAGCCCACTGCAGGAAATCCTCCTCCAGAAACGTCAAGCATTCTTTGTCCACATTGTCAAAGAACATTTCGAGCCAAAAGAGGCCTTATCAACCATCTTAGAACTCACGGCTCCATGCTTTCAACCCCACTGGATGAAATGAATGGTCATCATCATTCTTGATGGACAAACAACAACAACAACACCGAAAATATAATGAGAAATGTCAGAGATGATATAACCAGGGAGCAATGTGATGCCCTAAGTATTGGTGCTCATGAAATATCAGAGATTCGATATGCTGATGATACAGTATTACTATCCACATCACAGAATGGTATAGAAAACAATAACCTCAACCCAAAGAAATTGTGAAAATCACACCTTATATCTTAACATAGCAAAAACAAAGATAATGCATCCAGATAAAACTACTATGGAGAAAGAAATATATTTTAATGATGAAAGATTGGAGGTGGTGGAAAATTTCGAATATCTTGGGCCATTGATTACCAATAATGGTGACACAATGAAAGAAATTAAACGACGACTATCAGTTGCTCTTCAGAGACTAAAACAACTGAATACATTATGGAGTGGGACAGATAGAACTACAAAAATTAGATTTTTAAGAGCGTGCATCTTTCCCATTGCAACCTACGCCTGTGAGACCCGGACACTTACTAAACAAGCTGAGCGCATAAATGCTTTTGAATATAAATGTTATAGACAGGTTCTAAGAATATCTTGGGTAAAGAAAAGAACAAATGCATCCATACTTCAAGAGCTGAGTATTGAAGATTGTTGGCTATTAAAGACGATAAAACAAAGAAAATGGATATATTTTGGTCACTTGAAACGCATGAAAGTGTGGAGAATCCACTAATGGAGGGGTATATGCCTGGAATGAGAAGAAGAGGAAGGCTAAAGAGAACATGGGTTCAGGATGTAGCGGATGATCTCCAGATGGGTGTATCGGACGCGGGACATCTTGCTTGTCTTCTTCTTCTTCTTTCGTTCGCCTGAAATATGTTTATAACTGCAATGTTGTCTCTTGTATGA
This sequence comes from Cepaea nemoralis, assembly GCA_014155875.1. Lineage (NCBI taxonomy): Eukaryota > Metazoa > Mollusca > Gastropoda > Stylommatophora > Helicidae > Cepaea > Cepaea nemoralis. Next base: position 399,228 of record JACEFZ010018628.1, read on the forward strand.
ATCTAACAGTCTTTTCTAGTTCATTCAGCGGTCCATAGAGTTTATCTTCCACTGTTGTCTCTCTAGGCCAGAAGGTTCGCCTGGATATGTTGTAGTTTGGGCAATCCTGGAGTATGTGCTCTGCTGTCTGCGACGCCAAACCACATGTGCACATGGCTGAGTCACCAATCTTGAATTTTGTATACAAGTGGTTGCGTAATCTATTGTGTCCTGTTCTGAGGCGCAGAAGAATGACCTGTTCTGGTCTGTCCATAACGTGGTAGTCGTCTTGAGTAAGGTTTGGTGGCTTTCTGATTGATTTGATCATTCTTTTCTTTTGGTGGTATGTAATAGGTACATCAGGTTGTTCTTCTTTTGCTCCTTCCTTAGCCAATCGATCAGCTCTGTCGTTTTCGGGGACTCCACAGTGGGATGGTATCCACTGTATGGTGATCTTACGCTGACTGCTAAGTTCAGAAAGTAGTGTCCTCAGAACTGGCAATTTCCCAGACAGGAGCGCCTCTATTACGGATTTTGCATCTGTCAATATCACTGCAGGTTGTGTACCATGGCTGGTATTTTGTAATTTCTCTGTTTAATTGCTTGTGATCGAGAAGTTTTCCGGAAGGTTGTTATGGGAGCAAGGTTCTGCGAAGGACATGCTACCGAATGAATGAATGAATGAATGAACGAATGACATGACATGACAATGTATGCAATTGTGTATACAATGCAAAAAAGAAAACCTTTCAAAACAACATAAGCTCGGCTAGAATTTGACAGACAATACATCAAGTATATCCCTTACTTGTCAATCGTCGTTTAGAATATAGAAGACGGAAAAGTATACAACCAAATCAATATGAGCCATCAAAATAAAGGAACTACAATTTAACATTGAACTGCTGTCCTGAAACATGAGCTTGTTATTCTTCTGTTAGACCCGATGACGTAGACAAGGCTAAAAACAGAGAACAAAGACAACAATTATGTGGAATCGCATCAAATTATTCAGATTATCCACTTCCGTTTGGAGTTGAACAGCAAGGAACACAATGACATACGGAGTTTATAACTGCAGGACATTTGCATCGCTGATGGGTTTTCTTAATGTGAACGGTTCAGAAATGGCATTTGAGAAAATAGGTAATAAGAAAGTAGGTAGAAAATTATTGGCAGTAGAAAAATGTTAACAAATTACGAGTAAAAGAATATGCTTGCTTTGATATCAGTCTTCTTTTCTTCTTCTTCTTCTTCTTCTTCTTCTTCTTCTTCTTCTTCTTCTTCTTCTTCTTCTTCTTCTTCTTCTTCTTCTTCTTCTTCTTCTTCTTCTTCTTCTTCTTCTTCTTCTTCCTTCTCCTCTTCTTATAATGTTTCTTCTTCTTCTTTTTTCTCCTTCTCTTCTTCATCCTCGTTCAGGTCCCAGGTCTCCAGCAGACATAGGCAATTACGCCTCTCCTTTCCTCCCTGTCGTTTAATATTCTGATGAAGTAGGTGCTACATTTATATATTATTATCCGTATCTAGCCTGTCTAACTCACACATACATCTTCCTCTGTGTCTGTCCGTCTATCTGTCTGTTCATCTATCTACCCATCTGTCTGTCTATGTCTATGTCTATATGTATGTCAGTCTGTCTGTCTATTTATATATCTGTCTGTCTGTCTCTCTCCTTCTCTCTCTTTCTTTATTTCTTTCTCTCCTCTCTATCCTTCTCTCTCTCCTTCTCTATCTCTCTTTGTCTCTCTCTCTCTCTCTCTCTCTCTCTCCCTCTCTCTCTCTCTCTCTGTGGCGCCCCATATCAGTAATTACTGTAGCTTATTATGTATGTAGTAATACCATATGAATTCCTTTGAATCTTGGCTTGCAGGCAGGCTTTCTGAAGCAGGTTCTAGACATCCAAACGTGCCTTCCCTTTGGGCGCAATTCATTTTTCTAATATACCTCGTCCACTCACGTCTGTTCGTTTACCTGACACCGTAAGACTACGGTCACACCCACATTTTACCCAAATACTAACATCTGTAACCGCCACTGTGACTTTGGGGATAGTCAGACTGTGTTTCGCAATCCTCCGTCATACCGAATCGAGTGTTTCAAACTTGCGTTGATTTGGATGGTATTTATTTGGAGACGGTTCACAAAGAAATGGAAGATTACAGACCGAACATAGCTTTAGTAAATTGAATGTGCATGCACACATAAAAATGGGATGAGTACACTCGCACGCAATCGACCGTCCCAGTGCGTATGATATCTAGGAGACATAAAAACGGTACATCAACGACATAATTGCTATCCAGTCTTGTATTCATTTCTTGATTATATAAATCCATTTATATATCATTGATTTGGATGCAGTTGGACTTAACATCAAATCAGTTCTGGTCTAAAGACTCATAGTGGATTCACAAAGATAATGAAAATTAATTAGTTAGTTAATTATCTGTACGGGTATCATCCTTGCACTCCAGACAATTCCAAAGGTGCTCAGATCCTCTCCCAATATATGCATCAGCGTCCGGCGACTATTAGTGCCAATTCTGTGTTAGTTGACGAAGTGTCTCATTCACCGTCATGAATTGCCAAATTTCAGAGGCGGGTTATGTACGTACACATTGGATTGAATCGCTACGGTCTGTTGTACGTAGAGCCACCTTCACCTTCTTTCCGGGACACGCATGAGTTGAGGGAAATGAACGAGTTCATGAACTTGCTGGTTCTGCATCCCCTACAGATGGCCAGCCCATGGATCGAGCAGATGTTATTAACGCCCTTAGAGAATAAACGAACGAACGAACACTCTTTATTTTCAAAGGGTAACAAATTGGGCACGCTGGCCAGTCTTACATTCGGCCCTTTCAATAACTCATCTTCCATTCATCAATTGTAAATGTTACATTCACATTGAAAAACACTTAATTCTGCCCTTCTATGACTGTCTGTCATACATTATTTCATTCATACATTATTCAAGGCTAACTGAGTACAGCAACAATATAAAAGTTATGCATTATAAAGGCATGGGGAAAGTGCCAAAATCAATACCACACGACTCAGTAATATTACAGAATGGTGTGGCACTTGTTACTAGCTATATGGAATATACTGGCCTGCCAAAAGGGGACTGGCTGTTATACTTGAGTTTTATTACTATTATTATTTCTATTATTAAGGGGGAAAGTAATCCGTACTAAGACAGTGTTCGAATAACTTGCGATTATATGTATAGGGATTGGTGATGTCTTTGATTTCTTGTGGAAGATTGTTCCACAGCTGAGCTGCAGAGTACGTTAAGCTTGTTTTGTATAAGTCAATCCTAGGCTTCGGAATGTGTAGTATATTTAAACGTTTACTGTGTCTAGCTTTATATTTAAACAATGGCCAAAGGTAATTTGGGGCATTCCGATGTAAGATTTTATGAATTAGTTTGGTATTATTGAAAAGCAGACGTTTGCGGAGTGTTAGTAACTGAGCTTAGTACTTTGAAGACAGTGAATCCACGATCAGACAGGAGAAGCACATATTAGTGAAATGATGAATAAACGGGGAACTCGTGAGATGTGGGGTTGTTGTTTCTTTTAGAAAAACGTTACGAGTATATTGGACAGAAAAATAATTCTGAGGTATTACTAGATGGCGCATCAAAATTAGAAGCTAAATCAGCAGCAGCAGCAGCAGCAGCAACATCAGTAGTAGTAGTAGTAGTAGTAGTAGTAGTAGTAGTAGTAGTAGTAGTAGTAGTAGTAGTAGTAGTAGTAGTAGTAGTAGTAGTAGTAGTAGTAGTAGTAGTAGTAGTAGTAGTAGTAGTAGTGGTAGTAGTGGTGGTGGTAGTAGTAGTAGTAGTAGTAGTAGTAGTAGTAGTAGTAGTAGTAGTAGTAGTAGTAGTAGTAGTAGTAGTAGTAGTAGTAGTAGTAGTAGTAGTAGTAGTAGTAGTCTAGTAGTACTAGAAGTAGTAGTAGTCTAGTAGTACTAGAAGTAGTAGTAGTAGTAGTAGTAGTAGTAGTAGTAGTAGTAGTAGTAGTAGTAGTAGTAGTAGTAGTAGTAGTAGTAGTAGTAGTAGTAGTAGTAGTAGTAGTAGTAGTAGTAGTAGTAGTAGTAGTAGTAGTAGTATTGTGATAGTAGTATTAATGTTGTGATAGTAGTAGTTGTCGTAGTTTATGTATTAATAGTTACTGGTAATGAAGCTGTTTTTGTTGATAATGATATAATTGATCTTGATACAAAGTGTCCCACAATATTCTTCCATCTATTTCTTCAGCGCACTTCATCCATGTCCCTGGATTTGTTTATCCCAAACGACATGTGGCCCTGTCAGAATCCATTAGTTGAACATACATCGAATCACGCCCAGCGTACGCTATTGGATTCCACGCTGTTAATAATTGATTAGTTTGTTGTATGGTTGCACACATTAATCATGTAGATTGCATTGCTGTGATTTAGAATCGTTGTGATCGGCAACGAAACGATCTTCTGGGAAAACAGGCTGTACGGCTAGTGAAAGCTCTGTGGGAAACGATGATTTCAGAAAACAAGTTGGAGCTGCAAGAGTGTTAGACTACGCATAAAAAGATAAAAGGCAACATTGATGGTTTGGCCATGAAACTGGACTATCACAAGACAATGCCCCACAAAAGGATTTAGCACTAGATATGTCTGAAACCAGTCTGACTTGGCCCTGCAAACGATTAATTTATGGGATATGGGAATTTATACTTATCACAATGCATTATGCATACATGCATTCGATGTAGAGCTAGATGTCTCTTCTTAACTTGATGCAAAATGCTTTAAGAGGCTAGAGGTTGAGTTAGAGTCGAGAACCAACATCACTGCCCTCTAGACTAGTAGTTCTCAACCGAAGGAATTTTAGGGTTTCCCATGGGGAAGGGGGGGGGGGATTAAGGTTATTTCAAGATAGCGTTAATACAAGAACCAATTACTTCATATTGTTTTTCCCTCCATAATTTACGATTCTGTACTCTTCCTCTTCTGAGATTCATTTTTCAACGTAAGTAGACCTGCAAGTCACGTTTTATTTAAGCGTCTAGACGTGTTCTAGTATATGTTATTAAATTTAGCTTCCATTTTTACGTATACTGTGTAGGGGAGGGGGAATTTATCTGAAGGAAATACGAAAGGGGGGATGACATTCTGTATATATGGGGAAGGATGCCTGGGCCAAACAAGGTTGAGAACCACTGTTCTAGACATTCCCATATGGGCTTTGTTTTCATCTTCAACAAACAGCGAAGAGTCCGAATACTAATGGCACCAACTGCTGGCTCTATTTCATAGGGTACAGTATGAGTGAAGCCTCGTATATGTAGACCGATCGACCCCATACACATCCGGTGGCGTGCCGTAGGCACTTCTCCAATCTCTATCTCTCTCTCTCTCTCTCTCTCTCTCTCTCTCTCTCTCTCTCTCTCTCTCTCTCTCTCTCTCTCTCTCTCTCTCTCTTCCATCTCACTTCTCTGTGCCTACATATTTCAACCATATTGCCGGTGGTCTGATTTCAACACAACCACTGGGTGATTTGATCCTCAAATACGTTGTATAACAATCAACCTTACTGCCTCTATTCCATAGGGGACAGTATGAGGGAAGCCTCGTATTTGTAGACTGATCGACCCCGGATACATCAGGGGCTTGTCGTAGGCCCTTTTCCAATTTATCTCTCTCTATCTCTCTCTCTCTCTCTCTCTCCCTCTCTCTTCCATCTTGCTTCTCTGTGCCTACATGTCCCAACTATATTGCCGGTGGTCTGATTTTAACACAACCACTGAGTGATTTGACCCTCAAATACGTTGTATAACAATCAACCTTACTGCCCCGAATTCATAGGGAACAGTATGAGTGAAGCCTCGTATTTGTAGACCGACCGACCCCGCATACATCAGGGGCGTGTCGTAGGCACTTTTCCTCCTTCTCTCTCTCTCTCTCTCTCTCTCTCTCTCTCTCTCTCTCTCTCTCTCTCTCTTCCATCTTTCTTGTCTGTGCCTACATATTCCAACTATATTGCCAGGGATCTGATTTTAAAACTACCACTGGATGATTTGATCCTCAAATACGTTGTATAACAATCAACCTTACTGCCCCGAATCCATAGGGAACAGTATGAGTGAAGCCTCGTATTTGTAGACCGACCGACCCCGCATACATCAGGGGCGTGTCGTAGGCACTTCTCCTCTCTCTCTCTCTCTCTCTCTCTCTCTCTCTCTCTCTCTCTCTCTCTCTCTCTCTCTCTCTCTCCATCAGGCTTCTCTGTACCCACATATTCCAACTATATTGCCGGTGGTCTGATTTTAACACAACCACTGGAAGATTTGATCCTCAAATTCGTGGTATAGCAATTAACCTTACTGCCTCTATTCCATAGAGAACAGTAGGAGTGAAGCCTCGCATTTGTAGACCTACCCACTCTGCATTCCTCATGCGGTATATCGCATGCAGTTTTCCTCTCTCTCTCTCTCTCTCTCTTCTCTCTCTCTCTCTCTCTCTCTCTCTCTCTCTCTCTCTCTCTCTCTCTCTCTCTCTCTCCTTACATCTTGCTTCTCTGTGCCTACCTACTTCACTTGTATTACCAGTGGTTGGATCTCACACAGCCCCATCAACTCGTACACTGGACGAGTGGCTCCTGAAGTGTGCTTTGTAACAATCAACCATACTGACTATTTCATAGGGGACAGTACGAGGGAAACGTCATACGTGTAGACTGACGCGCCCCACATGCCTCATGTGATATATCACAGGCACTTCTCCTCTCTCTCTCTCTCTCTCTCTCTCTCTCTCTCTCTCTCTCTCTCTCTCTCTCTCTCTCTCCTTACATCTTGCTTCTCTGTGCCCACCCACTTCACTTGTATTACCAGTGGTTATATCTCACTCAGCCCTAACAACTCAAACACTGGGCGAGAGGCTCCTGAAGAGTACTGTGCAATTATCAACCATACTGACTATTTCATAGGGTACAGTACGAGGGAAACGTCGTACACGTAGACCGACGCGCCCCACGCGCCTCATGTGGTTTACAGGACATCGCTGTCAACATCAGCTTCGTTCAGCTGATTGTTGATTTCTTGGCAAGATTACGCTCAGTAGTTGCCATTGCTTTCTGAGCGACCGGCTCAAATACCTCGTAAGTTACCGGCGCGGAGAGAACCGCTACCAATTCTCGCGCAACGTCACGTTACTCACTAGAGTATAAGAGATTACGGAGAAAGTCGTGTAACCTCTATACCAGAGAGGCCGGCCTATGTAGGTTGGTTTCTAATTTGTGTAATTTAGCTTGCCCAGCAATCTTTTCTAAACCCTATTACACGCATTGGGTTGTATGGTGTTATGTTGCCAGTCCCATATTTTATAGTCCAACCGGCTCTCGGTGAGTGATGAGGTCAAGATCGCACCGGCCGTTTTTACTTCCCCAGACGTTTTCTGGTACCAATTTTAGACTGACTCGACCTGGGAGGCCTGGTCTGTTTTAAAAATCAGCTTGTGTGGAGACTCGAACACACTGCCACCGAACCGGCAGTTAGCCACGGCCACTCCCCTGTAGTGTTAAAAGCATAATGTCACGAAGCTGGAACCTACTATTGGTCTATAATTTGATAGTTAAGTTAGTTGCATATCCTTTACATGACGTAGTAGTCGACTTCAGTATTTATTTGGCTGTTTGTGATTCCTGAGCAAGTTTACGTTTAGTAGTTTGTCATTGCTTTCTGAACAACCGCCACTCAAACCATCGTAGGGAAACCAACGCAAAGCGGTCTGCTTCCAAATCACCCGCAGCTGTGTTTCGAACGCGGTGAGCGTGATATGATAGGGCCATCATATTTTGTAGGCCTCAATGTACGGAGGAATAGATGGTCAATATTCCCCTCACTTAGCAGGCGACGAGTTCATGAGTCGAACCCTGGTCCGACCGTGCTCGTGACATTACAGTGTAGTTTTAAACGTCGTGATATTCAAGACCAAGGCACAATTAGATTGGAATGACTGGTTTCTTACCCCTCGCTTTTCCTTTACTTAGTTTCCTTTAGTTTTTCCTTTAGTTAGTGAGTGTGCGTGAGTAAGGGAGTGTGAGTGTGTGTGTCTGTGTGTGTGTGTATGTGTATGTGTGTGTAAGAAGAGAGAGATAGAGAGAGAAAGAGAGAGAGAGAGAGCAAGAGAGAGAGAGAGAGAGAGAGAGAGAGAGAGAGAGAGAGAGAGAGAGAGAATTGAATTGCATCACTAATTTTTAGCTACAAAATGCATATGTACAATTTTTCTCCATTTTCTTTACAATTTGGCGAGAATGCTCACGACAATCGTCACTATATGTGTGTGTAAAGTGTGGGAGTTTGTTCATAATAGTAGGTTGGGGGATGTGTGTGTGTGGGTGGATTCGTGGTGTGTGTGGGTGGGCTCAGGATGTGTGGGTGGGCGCGTTGGGATTGTGTGGGTGAATGCGGGATGTATGGGTTGGTGGGGAGATGTGTGAGTGGGTGGGGATGTGTGTTTGGCTAGGCGGTTGTGGGTGAGTGGGTGGAGGAGGATATATGGGTGGATGATTGTTGTTGGGTTATGGGATGGGTGGGGGATATATGTGTGGGTGGGCAGATGTGTGTGTGGGGGATATTTGGTGGGTGGGAGATGTGTGCAGGTGGGGGTGGTTGTGGGTGTGGGGATGTGTGTGTGAGTGAGGGAGTGATGTGTGTGGGTGTGGGGAATGTTTGGGTGGATGGGTGGAGAGTGTGTGAGGGTGGGTGTGTGGGTGAGGGATGTGTGGGTGAATGTGTGTGGGGGTATGAGGGATGTGTGTGGGTTGGGGGATGGGTGCGTGGTGGTGTGGGTGATGGATTTGGGGATGTGTGTGTGTGGAGGATATGTCTCGGTGGTTGGGGGTTATGTGCCTGGAAAGAAGATGTATGTGTGGGTAGTGAGGGTGATTGTAGGTGGCGGATGTGTGGGTGGGTAGGAGTTGTGTGGGGAGATGTGTGTGTGGGTGAGGGATGTGTCCTGGGGATGTGTGTGGGTGTGGTGTTGTGAGGGAGGGGAGATGGGTGTGGAAAAAGGATGTGTGTGGTTGGGTGTGGGTGTGCGGGTGGATGAAGGATGTGTGTGAGGGTTGGTGCCATAATAGCGAGTGCAACGTAATGACGCAGTATAAATAAAGTAGAACTCTCGATACCGAAAAGGCTAGGAAATAGAAGAGACGTCGCAACAGGGTAAACGTCACATAGAGATGTCAATAGAAACGGCAGACTTTGGGGAGTTTTGGAATGGAAGGCAGTGCATCGAATTATCAGTACATTCAAGTTGGCTAATAAATAGTTCTGCATTGAAACAGTGGCTGGAATAGGAATTGCAGACAGAGAAGATGTATAACGAACTGATGTGTGATAACGCCACGGACAAATGAACCTACAGACGAGGAAATTAGTCATAATTTCAGAGCGGCGAGAAAGGTACCTAACGGATAGAGAGAAGGAGTTTCAAGGACGTATGAAGTAATTTGTAAACAGTTTGTTTATGAGACGGTTTGTAATTGTTATCATTAATATGAAGTTCAATAGTGTATTTACAGCCGGTCCTAGTAGTACAGGCCATGTAAACTTTGAATAATATTGTGTGATATGCAAACCCTATGCGGTGTAGATAAATGAAACAGCGATTGTCAATTACTCACATTCAGGAATCGACCTTTTATTCTTCTTGTTTGGGTTCACTCGCGAAGCCTCATATTGCTGTTGAGTTGGTTGACCCTACAGTTTCTCTTATTACAGTTGTCAGTTGGAATTGTTAAGAATAACCCATAACAGCGACATGGCAGTGGGGGACATGTGTTTAGATGGGTGGTTGGGGTGTGTGAGTGTGGGTGGGTAGATGGGAGATGTATGTGTTGATGAGTAGGTGAGGGGTGTGTGGGTGTTAGTGGTTGAGGGATAAGTACGTGTGTGGAGGAATGTATGAGGGGATGAATATATTGGTGGGGGATGTGTGTGTGGGTTGTGTGTGCGTGTATGGGAGGTATGTGCTTATGAATGGGGGATGTATTGGTGGATGGGGATGTGAGTGAAGGATGTTTGTGTGGGTGGGGATGTGTGTGTATATGGGTAGGGATTGTGGTTAAGGAATGTGTGGCTGGGGGATGGGTGGGTGGAGGATGTGTGGTTGGGTAGAGGATGTGTCGGTGGGTGATTGTAAATGGGTATGGTTGTATGGTTAAGGGATATGTGGTTGGGAGATGGAGGGTGGAGATGTGTTGGTGGGTAGACGATATGTGGGTGGGTGAGTGTGTGTAGGTTAGGAGATGGTGGGGGATGTTTGTATGAGTGGGCTCGGGATCTGTGAGTGGGCTGGGGAAGATGAGAGATTAATGTGGGTGGGTGCGGAATCTGTGTGTTGGTAGGTGCTGGATATGTGAGTTGGCGGGGAGATGTGTGTGTGTGTGTGTGTGTGTGTTTGTGTGTGTGTGTGTGTGTGTGGGGGGGGGGGGGGATGTGTGGTTGAGGGATGTGTATTTGGCTGGGTGGTTGTAGGTGTGTGGGTGGAGGAGGATATGTGGGTGGGTGATTGTTGGTGTTTAATGTGACGGGTGGAGTATATGTGAGTGGGTTGGGAGATGTGTGTAGGTGGGTGGTTGTGTGTGGGTGGGGGATGTGTGGGTTGGGGAATGTATGTGTGCTTGGGGTGTGGGTGGATGGGATGTGTGTGTGTGTGTGGGTGAGGAGATGTGTAGGTGTGGGGATGTGGTGGATGGGTGGGGGATGTATGTGTGTCTGGGTTGTGTGTGTATGTGTTCGGGTGGGGGAATGTGGGGTGAATGGGGGATGTGTAGGTGGGTGGTGGATGTGTCTCATAACATGGTAATGTGCATTGTTTATGTTAACAAAATTCATTCACAATGTTTTTTCCTATGCACTACTGATGAACGAAAGATGAGTGATTGGAAGGGCCGAATGTAAGACGGGCCTGCGTGCCCAATCTATTACCCTTTGAAAATAAAGTCCGTTCGTTCGTTCGTTCGTTCCTTTCCTGACAGTCAACAGCACGATCTGAAATTAACCGGCGAGCATTTTATGATCCTGGTTTGTTAACCTCCAGACTTGTACTGGTCGAACAACAGGAGCCCTATAATTTCTGGGTACTAAACCTACACAACTGTCTTGGTATGCAAAAGCACTAACCACTTCTTTTTCGAGACTTCTGTCGGAAGCAAAGTCTTATATAAACATTTACAGAAGTTCGTCACAGTTGCATTTAGCCACCATTACTCATTTTGACCTGTCAAAGTTGACTTTATTAACGTGATATATTCCCAAGAATAGAATTCGGTGAAATCTGAAAAGCTGCTTAATGATGTACGCTCAAAAGATGACGCTATCCCTAGGCAACGATGGCGGAATGTGAGGCCAGGTAAAAAGTGACATCGTTGGAAACTGAAGCTCAATAAATTGGATCACGGCGTCCACTGGGAAAAGACGGAAATCTCGATAATGCAGAGAAGTTGGTAATAAGCAAATTACGATGGCTGAAATATCATTAGGCTTAATAGAATATATATATATATATATATATATATATATATATATATATATATATATATATATATATATATATATATATATATATATATATATATAACGTCTGTATAATTTAATATAATATAATGACGCATATACTAAAATGATATTTAGAACCTATGGCAGTGAATCAAGAATCGTGATTGAACAATTTAGGAAGAGCCAGGAGGCAACGGGGATCTGGTGCCTGATATGAATGTTGAATACCTTCATTTGCCAGAGTAATTAACAATGATTGGCTGGAAAAGGCCAATGAAATTAGAACGTTCAATACAGCAATAGGAAAGCGACAAACATCGTTCTTTGGTCATGTAATTAGTCGAGAAGCACTGAAAAATGTAGTCGTGTCTAGGAAGATCGGTTGGAAACGAAGAAGAAACTGGAAACTGTGGCAAAGGGGAATGTCATTAGTAGAGGTGATCCAGACATATGACCAAGGGCAGAGATTTGTGGCGGGGCATGACGCCTCGCCAGTTGGCAGGGCACATGGTGATTATGGGAGTAGTAGATTACTTCTTTAGTTTTCTAGACATCTCTAAAGAATGTTCGAGAGTTAATGAGGAGTTAACAACAGTAATGTTGTTTCCTCAAGTTTACTATCAACTTATACAATTGTAACATCCGAAAACGAATCAATGATTCAATTAGGAAATAACTATTCTTGGTACCCTTTGAAGCTTTCTTGTAAATTGTAACCAAATTTACAAGGACATGCTGCAATACATTGTTAGAGTTTTACTTTCGGTGACAAGATTTCTAAACAGTAAGCTACTATACGCAATTGCATCTACACAAGGTGAATCATCACGTAGACATCATCAATAGAATAAGTGCATCTGCACTGTAAACTTCAATTTGTCAAGCATCTTCTTATGAACACAGAATCCATGTTATTTGTACGCAGCGCAAATATATCAAGGGAGTCTGAATACCATTTTCTTTGTCAGCAAAACGTATACATCGATAGACCGTAAAACATAACACCATCTGACGCCTGTTCATAGTTTATTGAGACTGATTACCTTACAGTGTAGTCACAGCTGGTATGTCGATAATAAACGCTTCATTTTCTTCTCCTTCTTCTTCTTCTTCTTCTTCTTCTTCTTCTTCTTCTTCTTCTTCTTCTTCTTCTTCTTCTTCTTCTTCTTCTTCTTCTTCTTCTTCTTCTTCTTCTTCTTCTTCTTCTTCCCCTGATTTCCTTGATATGCCTTTCGGCGTCAGGCCTTGAAGTGTCCCATGTACAAGTAAATGTTGCTCTTGTCTTGGCTATCCCGCTGATCCTGCACAAACAGAGTCAGCTCCTTGCACTTGATCTAAATGTCAGTACTATTTACGGTATGCTGTTTACTGTTTGATGTCTATTGTATGCTGTTTACTTTAAGCAGTTTACTGTTTGCTGTTTACTGTTTGCTGTTTTCTGTTTGATGTTTACTGTTTGATGTTTACTGTTTCATGTTTACAATTTGATGTCTGTTGTATGCTGTTTACAGTAAGCAGTTTACTGTTTGCTGTTTTGTGGCAGTACTGATATATAACCAAACCAGCTGACTTGTTGTATCTGTGATATACATTTTCACAAGAGTAACATGCACTAAAATAATTCCAGGCAATAAAAATAGTTCAACACCGCTCATTCCCGGCAGTGATAATCCGACTTTTTCATCGACCCATTGTGACGTCACCACCGGAACAATGAATCTAAATATAAGCCAATGCGGGAGAAAATCTGTCTGTTTGGTGAACCCACACACACACACGACGCAGGAGAGATAGGATGAGGAAGGGAGTGATAGTCTCTTCAAAATCAACTTAGCAAAGATAATTTAGTATAAGTTAGATAGGAAGAAAAACATCAGCCCTCGACATCGCACTGAGAAAAATCTGAAGCCTGGCGCCGAAGTGTGGAAGAAATTCATTTTAAATGAAGGTAGTGGTCTTATTCATGTCAATCCAGACCTGACTTGGTGAAGTTTGAAGGCAGCACCTGTTGAGTGATGCCCTTGATAGAGTAGCGTAGAACCTTATCTACCTGCAACCATTCCATTTGTCTCATAGGAGAGGTAATCTTTATTTAAATAAGTACCTGCCAAGACAAAGGAAAACAAGAGCCAACGTATGTTCTACTACGCCCAGGATCAATAATAATACAATTGATGATTGCCAGAGTGATTCCCAAAGCTGGAAGTGGAGAATCCTGATTGGAGACAGTTCTTTTTTTTCAGATCATCCAGACCAGTAAAGGATTAGCTTTACAGGCCACGGCGGAAAAAAAATCTGTTAATATCTACCTTATCATGGGCACATCAAGTCTGTAATATTTAATGTATATGTATATGTCCTTATTTCTATGACAGGAAATTGTAATTTTGAATGCAATTTACAAAATCCATATTTATGTTTATTAAATTAATAAAACTAAGGTCATGTCATGTATTGATTGTATTTTACTTGTCATAATCAAATTGTTTTAAATTACCCTAGATATAATTAATTAGTTGGTAGAGGAGAGGCAAGGAACCACTTAGGGAATAAATTGGGTATAAAAGGGAGTACCACTTTTTCAGTATTTCCTAAAGGTATTCCTTGGTTCTCTAAAACTCTATGTCTGGTCTCAACAATTGAGTCAGTAAAACTAAATTAATTAAACGGGCAGGATCACATTGGGAAAAATGATGTTTCATCATTTATCTCAGTGGGGTTGAGCCATCAATCAAACCCATATCCGACAAGTTGGGGGCTAAGTCCGGGTATTTCTTTAATTAGAAAGTAGAATATAGCAGGTTAGGATAGTAACATTCACCTAGTCAGAGTTATCATATCATTAGATATTGATAGTTAGGTAGATAACTCTAATCAGACATACGTGCTTTGCTTAAAGTCTATTCTCCAGGTATACAGGCGTATTCACCTTCAGAGAAGACAAGAAAAAGGTAAGAATGGCAGACACCGCCAGACTGAGAAATCTTTTCATGGAGACGGGTAAGCAGTGCGACCTAACAGGTAAGGAGTTAGCTCAGTATGTTAGCGAAGAGTTCGAGAAACATGAACGGCTACAAGCTGAGAAGGAAAAGGAGGAAAGACGGCTACAAGCGGAGAAGGAAAAGGAGGAAAGACGGCTGCAAGTCGAATTGGAAAATAAGGAGAAGGATAGAGAAGCAGAAAGAGAAAGGCGACAACATGAACTGGAAATGAGGAAGTTGGACAATGAAACCGAGTTACGACGACTGGAAATCATGAACCAACACAATCTCTCAGCAGATCAAAGTAGATCTTCAGCTGAACCACCACGGGAAGCAGCTTCAGTTCAAGTGAACGCCATGTCTTTTCCGTTGGATCCTTTCAACGAACAAACAGACATCATCGAAAATTATTTAGCAAGATTCGAAAGGATGTGTGTGATGTGCGGATTGGAGGAGACCAAATGGGCAGTTAAATTGTCACAGGGACTTCGCGGAATTTCTTACGAAGTATTTTCTAGGATACGACCGGAGGAGTTGGGCAATTATAACATCCTAAAACAAGCCTTATTAGCCAGATTCGAGATAGACGGGGAGAACTACAAGAAACAGTTCAGGACTGCTCGGAAGGAAGCCGGAGAGAACTTCTCTCAATACGTAGAAAGACTAAGATCCTACCTAAACAAATGGCGTACCATGTCTAGATTTGAGGAAACCTACCAAGATCTAGAAGAAATGATAATGATAGATCAACTCAAACAGAAAATGTCTCAGGACATGAGAGCATTTTTAACACAGAATGGAGCTGAGAGATTGGAGTCTATCATTACTTTGGCAGAGAGATATGAAAAGTCGCAGAAAGAGGCAGGAGGTAATCAACGAAATACCAATAATCTTCCTCGCGAATTCCCTCAGAAGACCAAAGATAAAGGAGAACCGAAATCCAGCAAACCAAATGGATCGAATGGATCAAATAAGACCACTACAAATCAGAACCAGCAGGTCAAGTGGGAGAAGAAGCTCTACTGCAGCCATTGTAAAAATCATACTCATAACACAAGGGATTGCAAAAAGAAGCCTCAACCTCTTACCACAGCCTGTGCAGTAAAACCTAAAGCAGCGAGAAGGAACCGTAATGCTCATTCCAATATGGACACGCAACGGAACACCAACTCCAAACTGCCAGTCATAGAATCTGTCAACCTGAATGGATGGACAGTGGAATGTCTCTATGATACAGGTTTATTTTTCGACGCAATTGTACAAGCCTCATTGGTAAACCCAGAGCAAGTTACAGATGAAACCGTCGAAATACAGGGATTTCTGAAAAGTTCCGTACCTATGACACTTCCTGTTGCCAAGGTCAGCATAACTTCACGCTATGTTACGGGAGAAATCAGAGCAGCGGTCATGGAAGATCCAATCTACCCTGTCATGCTTGGATGTCGCTACGTCTTTTTAGGAGAACCAGTACAGCCAATGATAGCATCAGCGGTGACTACGCGCCAACAGGCCAAGGAAACTCCGACGACTACGACACGAGCAAATCTTCAGCCCGAAGATTTAAAACAAGCCCAAGCAACAGATAGTTCACTTGGGACGTGCTTCCGTAAGTTGCCAAAATCACATACACCTCCTGGGAAGGGTGATTTCTACATGAAGAATGGAATTCTTCACAGAAAGGCAGGAAAGTTAGGACAAGAGTATTCTCAACTGGTTGTTCCAACTACTTACAGAACACAAATACTGGAGATGGGACATAGTATGCCGTTTAGCGGACATATGGGAATCAACGCAACCATGCAACGAATCTCAACTCACTACTACTGGCCTGGAATAAACGCGGACATTCAACGATATGTCAAATCATGCCCAGAATGTCAGAGAGTAGCCCCAAAGCACTGGGCACCACCAGCGACATTAGGGGAAATGCCCATCACTGGCACACCATTCGAGAAAGTGGCTGTGGACATAGTCGGACCTCTCACCCTGACAAAGAAGAGGAATCGATTCATACTAACACTAGTAGACACATGCTCGATGTGGGCGGAAGCTGTGCCGATGCCTTCGAGTGATTCCAAGCATGTAGCAGAAGCTCTACTTGGAATATTTACAAGATTAGGATTTCCAATCCGGATCCTGACTGACAACGGATCACAGTTCAAAGGGAAGTTGATGGAGGAAGTGTTTAGAATGTTCCAATCTAGGCAGATATGTACTTCTCCATACCACCCTGCTTCAAACGGAGCTGTGGAAAGATTTAATGGGACCCTAATAACCATCTTGAAGAAACTAGCTCAAGAAAAACCAGAGGCGTGGGATACATACATTCCGGCAGCACTTTTTGCGTACCGCGAAGTACCACACAAATCTACAGGAATTGCACCAGCAACATTGTTGTTCGGTCGTCCAATCAAGGGACCCTTAGAAGCTTTACTTCGTACATGGACTGATGATTCAGTTGATGAAACTGTTGTGACTGCATCCGCATATGTGGAAGAGTTAAAACAACGACTTCAACTTGGCTGGAAATTAGCCGTAAGCAACCTACGACAAGCACGACGTAGAATGGCCCTAAATTTCAACCAGAAAGCGAAAGATAGAGAGTTACGGGTGGGAGAAAAAGTACTATTACTTCTTCCCACAAGTCAAAACAAGTTGCAAATCGGTTGGAAAGGACCTTATGTAGTAAAGGAGAAAATTTCCAGAACAAACTACAAGATCGCTATAAAGGGGAAAGAGAAAATCTTTCATCTCAACCTGTTACGAAAGTACAACGAGAGACCCCCCACCGAGACAGCACATTTGATAGCAATGGCCGTAGCAACAGAAGTTGAGCATGGAAACTCAATGGGAGTGGAGTATCCACTGCAATTCAATGAGACTTATCGAGATGTGGACATTAGTTCAACATTAACGACGGATCAGCAGCAGCAGATTCGAGAGTGCTTAGAGAATTATGCAGAGATACTAACAGACAAGCCAGGATTAACAAATCTTGAAGAATTCGACATGAAGTTGAAGGATACAACACCTGCGCGAGTCAAAACCTACCCTGTTCCATACGCCAAAGCCAAATCTCTCAAAGATGAAATTCAACAATTGCTTTCAGCTGGGATAATATCACCTTCTGAATCACCTTACAATGCAAGTGTAGTTTTATTGAGGAAACCCAATGGTGAACATAGATTATGCATTGATTATCGGCAGCTGAATGCGGTGACAGAGTTCCAACCGGAACCACTGCCAGATCAGAATCAACTTTTCACCAGCCTCAACAGAGCAAAATACTTCACAAAGATAGATCTCAGCAAAGGATATTATCAAATCCCAGTGAAAAAGGAAGTTAGACCGTGGTTAGCCTTCAGCACTCCTGATGGACACTATGAATTTAACGTTCTTCCTTTCGGATTAAGCAATGCGCCTAGTGTCTTCACTCGCATGATGAGGAAACTTTTAGGACCATTGGAAAATCCACGTCTTAGCAACTTCATGGATGACATCCTGATTGCTACAGAAACATTCGAGGAACATCTTGAGACATTGAAGATACTGTTCAACCGCCTGAAAGAAGTGGGGTTGACCGCAAGACCAAAGAAGTGCCAGATTGGGTTCAGGCAATTAGACTTTTTGGGACACACAATATCTCAAGGCAAAATGCAACCTCATGATGGTAATGTGGAGAAACTAAGAAATGCACCGCGACCCAGAACCAAAAAGGATGTTCGATCTTTTGTATCTCTCTGTGGATTTTACCAAAGATACATCCCGAACTTCAATTCCCTCGCATCTCCGTTGACAAATCTCACTCGGAAAGGGGAACCAGAGAATGTCGTTTGGTCTGCTGACTGCGAGAAAGCATACGCAGAGTTAAAGAAAGCTTTAACAGCAAAACCAGTTCTTCATCTACCAGATCTAACGCGTCCATGGATACTTAGGACGGATGCAAGCAACATAGGAATTGGTGCCACCTTATTACAAGGAATGGATGAGGATAAATCAATGCTCTTTCCAGTTGCCTATGATAGTAGAAAATTGAATTCAGCCGAACGCAATTATTCTACCATTGAAAAAGGAATGTTTAGCTTTAGTTTGGGCAGTAGAGAAGTTTCAGGCGTACCTGTATGGGAAACACTTCACAATACAGTGCGATCATCAACCTCTCACGTTCCTGGCAGCATCCAGAAACTTAAACGCTCGACTAATGAGATGGTCGTTACTTCTACAACCGTATTCATTTCAAGTAGAATATGTTCCAGGAAGGATGAATGTAGGAGCAGACTTTCTCAGCAGACATCCTATTGAAGATTCTGTACAAGAATCAGAGGAGAAAAGAAATAATGGGAGAAGAAAGGATTAGAGGAATTATAAGCTTGTTACGCTTGCTCAAAGCTACTGTTCTTCAGGCGAACAACAATCTGAGAGGGGAGCCATGTGATATACATTTTCACAAGAGTAACATGCACTAAAATAATTCCAGGCAATAAAAATAGTTCAACACCGCTCATTCCCGGCAGTGATAATCCGACTTTTTCATCGACCCATTGTGACGTCACCACCGGAACAATGAATCTAAATATAAGCCAATGCGGGAGAAAATCTGTCTGTTTGGTGAACCCACACACACACACGACGCAGGAGAGATAGGATGAGGAAGGGAGTGATAGTCTCTTCAAAATCAACTTAGCAAAGATAATTTAGTATAAGTTAGATAGGAAGAAAAACATCAGCCCTCGACATCGCACTGAGAAAAATCTGAAGCCTGGCGCCGAAGTGTGGAAGAAATTCATTTTAAATGAAGGTAGTGGTCTTATTCATGTCAATCCAGTCCTGACTTGGTGAAGTTGAAGGCAGCACCTGTTGAGTGAGCACATGGTTGAGTGATGCCCTTGATAGAGTAGCGTAGAACCTTATCTACCTGCAACCATTCCATTTGTCTCATAGGAGAGGTAATCTTTATTTAAATAAGTACCTGTCAAGACAAAGGAAAACAAGAGCCAACGTATGTTCTACTACGCCCAGGATCAATAATAATACAATTGATGATTGCCAGAGTGATTCCCAAGTGGAGAATCCTGATTGGAGACAGTTCTTTTTTTTCAGATCATCCACACCAGTAAAGGATTAGCTTTACAGGCCACGGCGGAAAAAAAAATCTGTTAATATCTACCTTATCATGGGCACATCAAGTCTGTAATATTTAATGTATATGTATATGTCCTTATTTCTATGACAGGAAATTGTAATTTTGAATGCAATTTACAAAATCCATATTTATGTTTATTAAATTAATAAAACTAAGGTCATGTCATGTATTGATTGTATTTTACTTGTCATAATCAAATTGTTTTAAATTACCCTAGATATAATTAATTAGTTGGTAGAGGAGAGGCAAGGAACCACTTAGGGAATAAATTGGGTATAAAAGGGAGTACCACTTTTTCAGTATTTCCTAAAGGTATTCCTTGGTTCTCTAAAACTCTATGTCTGGTCTCAACAATTGAGTCAGTAAAACTAAATTAATTAAACGGGCAGGATCACATTGGGAAAAATGATGTTTCATCATTTATCTCAGTGGGGTTGAACCATCAATCAAACCCATATCCGACAGTATCGACACCACCCATTACTGACACAAACCAATCATGCATGAACTCACTTGTTTACTACACGGTTGTGATCTAGCATTTCACTCCCCACTCTCAGTTCACCCATTGACTTAGTCTGTTCACTACCATTTTTCTCCCCACTCTCAGTTCACTCGTTGACCTAGTCTGTTCACTACCATTTCTCTCCCCACTCTCAGTTCACCCATCGACCTAGTCTGTTCACTACCATTTCTCTCCCCACTCTTAGTTCACCCGTTGACCTAATCTGTTCACTACCATTTCTCTCTCCACTCTCAGTTCACTCGTTGACCTAGTCTGTTCACTACCATTTCTCTCCCCACTCTCAGTTCACCCATTGACCTAGTCTGTTCACTACCATTTCTCTCTCCACTCTCAGTTCACTCGTTGACCTAGTCTGTTCACTACCATTTCTCTCCCCACTCTCAGTTCACTCGTTGACCTAGTCTGTTCACTACCATTTCTCTCCCCACTCTCAGTTCACCCATTGACCTAGTCTGTTCACTACCATTTCTCTCCCCACTCTTAGTTCACCCATTGACTTAGTCTGTTCACTACCATTTCTCTCCCCACTCTCAGTTCACTCGTTGACCTAGTCTGTTCACTAGCATGCCTAATGATCACTATACATGGTTAATTTGTAATAACTGTGCAGTGTTTGAAAATATTGACGATCCAAGTTTTGTATTTACCTATTATGTTGCATGAACTTTACAGAGGGTGAATACGAAACTTGGACCGGCAATATTTTCAAACACTGCAGTCATTAAATTCTTCTTCTTCTTCTTCTTCTTCAGCATTCCGAGCCATTGAGGTTCTTTGCTGCAAATACAATCTGTCTCCATTCGTCTCTCTGGTGGACCTTCTCTTGCCAGTCGTTGATTCCAAGTGCTTGTAGGTCTGTATGTATATTATCTCTCCACCGCCTTCTTGGTCTACCTCGGGGTCTACGGTCATTTATTTCCTGAGTGTAAGCGAGTTTTGTTTCCCTATTATCTTCCATTCTTTCTATATGCCCCAGCCATTGTAGTCTATTAGCCTTCATGATACCAGTGATTAGCGGGGACTTAAACAAATCATAAATGTCTTTGTTACTTCTTCTTTTCCACTCTCCACTTTGTGTATCCCTAATGGGTCCAAAGATGCGTCTTAAAATTTTGTTCTCAAAGGTTTGTAACAAGGCTTCGTCTCCTTTCGTTGTACTCCAGGTTTCAGAGCCATACAGCACAACTGGTCTGATCAGTGTTTTGTATATTGTGATTTTGGTGTTACGAGATAGCGCCTTTGATTTTAGTAGATGTTGTAGTGCATAGTATATCTTATTTCCAGAGTTGATTCTAGTTTGTATTTCTTCCCTTATGATGTTGGAGCAGTTGAAGATTGTACCCAGGTATTTGTATGTTTCCGTTCTTTTAATGGTCATATTATCTATTTGTATGTGGCCAGAGTTTTTAGCCATTCCGTCTCTTGAAATTACCATATATTCTGTCTTATCTTGGTTGATAATCAGCCCCATCTGTTGGGCTTTTTCCTTTAAGTGAGTCAATATTTCTAATGTCTTTTGTTCACTTTGCCCTATAATATCTATATCATCTGCATAACCAAGCAGCTTGGATGTTCCTCCAATATCACATTCCTCCTTTACCTTCCTTACAACTTTCTCTAGAGCCAGATTGAAGAGTAGCGGCGATAGTGCATCACCCTGTTTCAAGCCAGATGTTATTTGGAAGGGGTCTGATTTCCTGCCTTTATATGTTACTATATTATAAGTATCTTCCATGCATAGTTTGGTCATGTTAATTAACTTCCTTGGTATTCCAAATTCCTGCATAACATTCCATAGACTATTCCTATGGACACTATCATAAGCCTTTTTAAAATCCACAAAAATGTTATGGAGATCTCTTTTATATTCCCAATGTTTCTCGGCTATTTGTCGTAAGATAAATATCTGATCTATTGTTGATCTTATGGTGAAGGGTTCTGAGTGTCCTCCAATTGCTCTCACTATGCATTCGCTGTTGTTGTAATGAAAGATATTAAAAGTCGAATTACAGAAGAGTAAGTTTGGACAAGCTGGCTGCTGAGGATGGGGACGGAGCGCTCATGGGAATGTCCCGAATGCTGTGATGTCGGTTCCTAAATCAATCAATCAATCAATCAAAAGTCGAATTGCTTTTGCTCTTTAAAAACTAAAACAACTGAATACATTTTGACGTGGGACAGATAGACCTACAAAAATTAGAACTCCGTAGCTCTAGCGACGACCCACAGGAGTCTCCGAAAAATTTAACTCGTAAACCGAAGGACACGACCTGGAATCGAACCCACAACCTTTGGAGCCCGAGTTAAACGGCTTGACCACTTCGCCACGAAGACTCAATTTTGCCAAGTTTGACCTTCTATTTGGACAAAAGGACAATATATCGCCATATTAGGGTAATCGCGTTGTTTGTTTTCTTTCGAGTATCCTCAGTATCCTTTCAATGCTCAGTGAACGGAAATTTGCATTATAATATTTCTTTATTTAATTGTGTACTATGTCTGGTCCAAACTTACTTTTCTGTTTGGCATTGATCAGTGAACTTTTTTTAAATACCCAAAAATATACCGTGTCCTGGAAAAGCGGCCATTACATTTTTCACATGGCTTTGAGATCACGAATTAGCGAAACGGCGCATTACAACTTATTGATTTCAATTGTATTTATTTAACGTTAAAGATGTCTTTGTGGTTCAGTAGGCCTGTAATTTTGCAAAAATTGCCACGTCGCGTTTCAACATCACAAGCTTGAAATTAAGAACGTGCCCTGCGCGTGCAGTCGATTAATTATTTATGAATTGCCATTCCTGGCCGTGACCTCCAATTTCTTTTACTTCCGGGTGATAAATTTGAAACGTGTTTACGTTTCTCCAATCGTTTAAGCGTTGACATCTAGTTCCCTTCCGTCGCGCTTTCAAGACCTTCCCTCAGTCCTCTGATTTTATCTTCTCGCCGTTCTTGTCTTTTTATTTCCGTTTTGTGTTATTCTTGATAATATCTTCTCTGTCGTTCGTCTTTATGTTATCTTTGTCCTTCTTCATAGTATCACCTTTCTAATACTTGTTAGTATCTTCCTTATCATAACAACTACTGTCTTCTTTTCAATTCTTGTTATGGTTTGTTTGTTTGTTTTTTGGTCAATATTGGTAGTATAGTCTTCGTTATCATTGCCATTGTCTCTTTGACAATCTTGTTATTCGCATAGTGAATTTGAATTTGATACAAATCATAGATTGTACTATTTATTGTCTGGCATATTTCCCTGCATCTCGTCAGGCACATACCGCATAATTCACACAACATAGAGTAAAATAACTAAATACATCCTTCAAGCTGAAATATAAACATGATCGCACAGTAATGTCAATTGTCTACCACGGTAATTTTTAACGGATTATCATGTCTTTCTGTTTGCAGTAACCAGCCTATGTAGATTAATCATGATGGTGTCTGCAAACTTTAACAAGTGACTATTTTGTGTATTAAACAATACGCAAAAAGCACTGTCTCTGTCAATTATATGACTGGTTTCCAAGACGTGACGTGACGTGCAATGGTCGACGTCGGAAGTGTGTAACTGTGGTGTGTCGGCCTTCCCATGATCGCATCGCCTGTGTGTAGTTTCTTGTCAATCCAGTTGGGGATGTGTTCAACAACTCGGTTGTATGACTGCCGCTCTGTTTTGCCGATGTTTACGTATGTTTATATAAATTGCTAATTTTGAAATCTCGTTGTTGTTGTGTCTGATTTACTGTCCTTCTAATCGTCATCATGTATGGCTGGCTGGCTGTCTGTCTATGTGTCTGTCTGTCTGTCTGCCTTTCCGTTGGTCTGACATCTAATGTAAGATAGGCTTGGGTGCTCAATTTGTGACGATTTAAACATAAAAGTTGTTCTTCGTTCGTTCATTCGTTTTGTCTGTCTGTCTGTCTGTCTGTCTGCCTGCCTGCCTGTCTGTCTGTCTGTCTGTCTGTCTGTCTGTCTGTCTGTCTGTCTGTCTATCCGAATGTAATCCGGGCCTGCGTGCCCAATCTACCCTCTCTCTGTATATATATTTCCCCACACTTTACATCACATGCCGGCTCCGTGGCGAAGGTTTACGAACGTATCTCGTAATCCCGCATACCGCTTTCGAAACACAGCTGCAGGCGATTTGTAAGAAGACCGCCTGGCGTCGGTTCATTTTATGAAAACAGAATGAGTGGTGGTGGTTCAGAAAGCAATGGCAAACTACTTAACGTAAACTTGCCAAGAGATCACAAACAGCCGAACAATGCTGGAGTTTTCCGCTATGTCCTGTAAAGGATATGCAACTAACTTTTTTTTTTAAATTCATATGTCAAGAATGAAAAACAGGAGCGCCAGACCATTATACGAATTGTTTTGCCACATTCTAATCAGCCCCAAAACAAACTTTCTTTGCAATCCTCTCCTCCCCTATCCCGTATTTTCATTTCACCATTATTGCTGACCTTTATCATGTACACAAGTTGTTTGCTCGCCAACGTCCTGTGACGTCTGTTCCTTCTCAGAGAAAGACATCGCGTGACCCAGGCATTGAACGTTCACATACGCTACACCTGTTTCCTGTCAGATCGGCTTGTTTAACCTTGACCCGATCGATGATTATCACACAAGTAATCACGCAGCGTCATGTTGCGGCCAGTCAGTGAATCAACAACAGCGTGAAGTAGAATGGGTCAGCTTGGCAATAACACGGTCACAAGTGAACAGATGGATGTTGCGGCTAAAGCCTTCGTCAGCACAGACAGCAAACAGGCACTGGTACGGCTATATGGAAAAAACTCTACATGGAAATAGATATAACGGTTGCTCATCTGTTTCCTTGTTATGTCTGTCTGTCTCTCTCTCTCTGTCTCTCTCTGTCTCTGTCTCTCTCTGAAAGGCCGAATGTAAAGCGGGCCTGCGTGCCCAAATGTGTGACCCTTTGGAAATAAAGTTCGTTCGTTCGTATGTTCTCTCTCTCTCTCTTGCTCTCTTGCTCTCTCTCTCTCTCTCTCTCTCTCTCTCTCTCTCTCTCTCTCTCTCTCTCTCTCTCTCTCTCTCTCTCTCTCTCTCTCTCTCTTTCTGAACCCAACTAAGGGCAACAACTATGATTACATGTTATATCCCTTTAACGACAAAGACTAGAGACCAGAAAAACAGTTTCAAGGTTAAAAGCGATGGCTGGAAAAAATCATTAGGAGATCAAAACACAGCACCCGTGAAGAATAGTATCGATCTTGTACACAAATCAATATCTTGCTTTAATGGTTAGTAAAAAGGCTTGCTCTCGAGTTTAAATGTTCGTGTTTAATATGAGAAATTAATTCATGCGTATTGGTCGATACTGTTAGAAGTAGAGGACATAAACAGAGATCAACTGTCACATTAGACAATGTAAAACTTGAAAGCCAGGGGATATGAGATGGCGTTATAGAACACTCTTAACAATTGAAAACAATACAGAAGTACCGAGATTCGAATAACATTATCATGTTTAGTTTAGATAGTTTAGTTTAGTCGACGGATCAAAATCACGACACGCGGGTGTAAGCCATAAGTGCTCCGTTCTACTACTAACTCAAGCCTGACTCTGGAGAAACTCAGCTCAGTGCACGAAGTCCGTAGCACCGGCAAGGATCCTGAAATACTTTGAGT
Organism: Cepaea nemoralis; assembly: GCA_014155875.1. Classification (NCBI taxonomy): domain Eukaryota; kingdom Metazoa; phylum Mollusca; class Gastropoda; order Stylommatophora; family Helicidae; genus Cepaea; species Cepaea nemoralis. The sequence continues at coordinate 425,061 of JACEFZ010018628.1, forward strand.
AGATTTTTAACTAGAAATTTTGCCGGGGCAGTGACGTTAGGCTACTCTTTTTCGATTAACAACTGCCAAGAGATTTTTAAAGTGCGCAACAATACACACGCGTGTCCGCTCTCACTACCCAGAGACCATGGGAAATTGTAATACTAGAAGTCCACGTGAAAAAAATCCCGGACCTCTCCGGGGCTTGAACCCGGGACCACTAGCACTCGAGGCGGACACCATACCTCGAGATCACTCAGCGTCTCCTCCCCCCCCCCCCCCCAACCTCCCTCCCCACATTATCACGTGCCCAGTGAAATGACGTAAGCGTTCGTGTATCTCCATAGATCTCGGTCCTAGGTGTTCTGTATAACCTCTGCTATTGATGTTCCTTCATGCCATCGTCTCAGTCCATCCAGCATCATCTCTCTTGGTGTGCCTCTGTCTCTTCTACCACAGATCTTGTCTGTAGTCACGATGTTTCCAATATTTCTCTTCTCATTACATGGCCAAATAATGCTGTTTGTCGCCTTCTTATAGTTGTCTATATTGTTTTACTTTCTTTAGCCTCTTCCAGAACAGTTGTTCTTAGTTACTCTGAAAGCTCAAGGTGTTCCCAAAATTCGTCTCAGGAACAACATTCCCATTGCTTCCAAGCTCTTCCTAATTTGTTCACTCATGTTCCGTGATTCGAATCTGTCGCCTCACACTTACCACAGCGAGCCTCAAACGTACCATAATGCGCCTCAAACTTAACATAGTGCTCCTCAATCTTACCATATAACCATAGCGCGCCTCAAACTTACCATAGAGCGTCATTAAATAATGTGCTTCAGTGCAAGACAAGCCTGGGACAATAAACAGTTGTATTCATTAGACCCAGGTTAGAATCTTTCGCAAGGTTATGGATTTTTTCTGGTTGGAGGGGGGAGGGGAGGAACGAACCTAACCTATACAGCTCTAGGCGACTGCACTAGAAGGCCACATTAATGCCTCAGGCTGAAGACTGTCCTAAACCGCAAGGTATTAAAGACAGTAATGATAGAGAGACAGAGAGAGAGAGAGAGAGACAGACAGAGCGAGCGAGAGTAAGAGAGAGAGAGAGAGAGAGAGAGAGAGAGAGAGAGAGAGAGAGTCATTGGCTAGATATACCATATATGTCATCATCATCATCATCATCTTCCACTTCTGCCGTCAAGCGTCGTGGGGAGGAATAATTTGCGTTCCAGCGCCCGGTGGGCGGCACTGGATAGTGTCATTCCGTGTGGTTGTACAATGTCTCTGATGTCGTCAATCCATTTTCTTCTTTGACGTCCTCGTGGTCTCGTCGCAGATGATCTTTGATGTAAGGCCAGTGATGGTAGTTGCTGATGTTGCATTCTAACAACATGGCCAAACCACTTGATCTTCTGTCTTTCAATAAATGTGGCACAAGGTGTTGATCCCACAGTCTGTCTGATAGTAACATTTCTTACTCGGTCTCGGATTGTTAAGTTGGCAGCTCTCCTCAGGCATCTCATTTCGCAGGTGTTGATTTTGCGAAGGTGTAATTTGGATAAAGTCCAGGTTTGAGATTGGTAGCATAGGGTTGGTGTGAATATGCTGTTTATTATCTGTCGTTTTGCGGACATGGGTATGTTTGGATGTTTCAGTAAGGGTGACAGTTGATATGTAAGTGCACTAGCTTTTTGACATCTGATTTCAATTTCTCTGTCTAATCTGCCATCTTCTGTGATCATACTTCCAAGGTATTTGAATTCTTTAACTTGTTTCAGAGGTGTGTTATTTATCTGTATACTTAGTGGGCCTGGCGATCTGCTAACTTGCATTACTTCGGTTTTGGCTGTGTTTATACTCATATTGTATCTGCTGCAGGTTGAACTCAGATTAGTAATATGATTTTGTAGTCTGCCCTCGCGCTGTAAAACAGGCACTGATCATCTGCAAATAGAAGTTCATTTATTCCCTGTGGGTCAGTTGTTTCATCTGGAGTAAAGATTTCTAAATTTTCTGAATCTGTTCTGTCGAGACTTGCTTCTTTGGAAATTCTGTCCATGTAGATATTGAATAGCAGGGGAGAGAGCACACATCCCTGCCTCACTCCTGTATTGACTGTGAACATATCTGATATACCTTCCTGTGTTCTTACTGCACTTTGGCTCGAGTGGTACATGGCTATGATGTTTTCTAGCAGTTGCCCTTCTATCCCATAGTCTTCAAGGATGGTCCATAATTTGTATCTGTCTACTCTATCGAAAGCCTTTTCCTGATCTACAAACACAATATTCTGCTGGTCACAATATTCAATAGTTTTTTCACAAATTTGTCTAAGTGTAAATAATGCATCAGTGCAACTTTTACCTTTCCGAAAACCGAATTGTGCTTTGCTTAACTGTTGTTCAACTATTGGTCTAGCTCTTTGTTCCAAAAGTTTTGAATACATTTTCCCTATATGGCTCAGGAGTGATATACCTCTGTATGTTTCGCACTCTCTCATATTGCCTTTTTTTCCATATTGGTAATATTATTGCCTGTTGCCAATCATCTGGGACTTTTCTTTCTTCCCATGCTATATTAAAAAGTCTTGTTAGCCATTTAGCTCCTGTTTCCCCACAGGCCTGAATAGCTTCTGTGGTGATTTCATCTGGACCTGGTGATTTGTTTTTAGGACTTTTCTGTATAACTGCTTTGACTTCTGCAGGTATGAAATTTGGTTCTTGCTGTCCCTGGCGTTTAGGCACAAAAGTGAGGTTTCCTATGTTATCTGTGGGGTTAAGTAGTTCTTGAAAGTATTCTGCCCACCTTGCTAGTCTTTGTTGTGGATTAAATATTGGCATACCTCTTTTGCTGTTTATGATGGTGGTTGGGTTGTAACATGCATCTCTGTTTCTAATTGTGTGACACGTTTATAAAATTCTCTTGGGCAGTCTTTGCTAAGGGTCGCCATCTGTTCACCGTATATTCTCCAGGATTCATCTTTAGATGCTCTAATTGTTCGTTTGGCATTACGTCGTGCTATTCTATAAGTAATATAGTCCTGTTCAGATTTAGTTGTGATCCACTTTTTGAATGCTACCTTCTTTTTGAATATGCTATCTTTAACTTCGTTGTTCCACCAGGCTGTTCTTAATCTTTTGTCCTGCCCTACTTTCTTTGTTCCACATTTATTTTCCAGTGTGTCGAGCATGGCAGCCTTGAAACATGTCCATTCCTTATCTACGCTTGAGTGGTCATCAGGGATGTTCTTATGTAGGTTTTGGATTTCTTCATTGAAGTCGTCTTTAACCGTATTTTCCTGCAGCCTCCTATAATTGATGACATGTGTTGTTACCTTTTTGTTTCTTATTTTCCTGTGTGGTGAAATCTTCTTTATTATGACTGGCTTGTGATCAGTATCAACATCTGTATTTGGGAGTGCTCTTGAATCTAATAGTAGCCTTCTGTCTGATTTCCTAATTAGAATAAAGTCAATTTGGGATGCTTGGTTTATGTCATTCCATTTATACCAGGTTTTGGTGTGGCTACGACGATGTTGAAAAAAACTATTTGTTATTATTAGTCCATGTTCCGAACATATGTTGAGTAGATGTTGACCATTGCTGTTACAATCAGTCTCTGTGTCGCTGAATGGCCCCATGCAATCCTCCCACGGTGTTCTTCGTGTGCCTATTCGTCCGTTAAAATCACCCATCACAACTAGTTCATCTGTCTCCTTGACATTATTTAACGTGTCTGCAAGTTTATCAAAATATTCGTCTTTGTCTTCGTCGCTATATCGTCCATATATGTGAAAATCCTAAAAGAAACGTGAAAACAGTAAACTGGTTAGAGAAATTAGACCGAGACAATGAAGATTTTTTAGACCTGAAATAAGGAGGTATAAGGTAGCAAAATTAAGTGACAACTGGCAACATTGATGAGAAAAGAGCAAGTGACAGGCACAGAGATAAATACCTAAATGAACTGGCCACTGGGCATAATCGGAACAAGAACGCAGTCGTGTTCCAAGACTGATGATTGTGAGGAGGCGAACCATGACAGGTCACACCTAAGCCATGACACATGATGATGATGGCAGTGACCACCCAGATAAACTAACTATACATCTATACTGAAAGTGATAGAAGGGCTGAATGTTAGACGAGCCTGTGTGCCCAATTCTTAACCCTTTGAAAATAAAATGTGTTCGTTCGTCCGTTCTATAAGAAACCTAAGCAACCCTTACTATGGCATGCATACTTCTCTTAGCAGTCAGATTCATGTTCTCTTATGGTGCTGTTACCAACTTAGACATCATCCCAGCCAGTCCATGTGTAATGTGTGGAAGTAAACTGGATAGCTAATTTAGGTATCCGCGTGCACTTCACGTGACCATTAACAAAAGAAACTAAACTAGCATATACATCTGACATAATTTGATATTCAGCTTTTGTAGAATGCTGTTAATTTATATTTTTGCCACTTAATAATTTAACACTATAATTTTAAAACCTCTTATATGTATGACGTAAATTATAAATATCACATAATGACGTATGCTGTTAATCTGCAATAATAATAATAATCATCATTACAAGAAGGATAAGAAGTGAAGTTAAAGTATTGAAAAGTTGTGAGTCAACAAAAAAACATACAGGAAGAGCAGGCTAAGATAAAACAACAGAATATAAGATTCATCTCATCTCATCTCATCATGTTCCTCTTGTACCTTGCGGTGTCGAAGTGAAGTATAAACATCGTGAGAGTGCCCGATTATGGGCTTCATATATCGATATTCCCAAGGACTCTGCTATTCCCTCCGTCCAACGTTTACGTGGTCGGTCTCTTCCTCTATTTCCATCTGGTCTGTACATCATTGCTTGTTGTGGTATGCTGTTGAATGGTAACCTACTTGCATGGCCAAACCATTTGACTTGCTGCTTTCTAATAAAATCTAGTGCAGCTATACTTGCAGCACTTTGGCCCTGATTTCTTCATTTCTGATCTTATCTCTTCTAGTTGTGATTTTTCTTTTCTCTTTTCTGTCATTATCCAGGTTTGGCATTGTTAGCATAGAGTTGGTAGGAAGGCTATGTTGTAAAGTGCTTTCTTAGTAGTTATTGATACATGTTTGCTCTTTAGTATTGGTGCCATTTGTCCAATGAGTTGGTTTGCCTTATTGCATCTATTTTCGATCTCGTCTTCTAATCTGCCATTTGATGATATTATACTTCCTAGGTACTTGAAACTAATATAAGATTATTATGCGAGAGAATATAAGATTAACTGCGATAAAATGGATAGAAGAAATATATGCAAGGCATACTAACACAGAGTCCAGAAGAAAGAGAGAAAGAGAGAGGGAAAGAGACAGAGAGAGAGAGAGAGAGAGAGAGAGAGAGAGAGAGAGAGAGAGGATGGAGGGAGGGAGTGAGAGAGAGAGAAACAAAAGAAAGGGGGAGGTGAAGAGAGAGGGAATGAGGGAGAAAGAGAGAGAAACAAAAGCGAACAAATGGGGAGATGGGGTGAGAAAATGAAGAAAACGCGAGCGGGCGAACTAGCGATAGAAAGAGAGCGTGAGAGAGATATAGAGACAAAGAAAGAGAGAGAAAACACGACAATGGTTCTACACATGATTTTGTATTCCTCTCCTTTGGGAATTGCCTCCAGGATCATTAACTTTGTGCCATTACGTGGTTGGTCGTTAAGACCAGGCTTCGGGCATCAGGCTATATCCCCTTTCAATATATTCCGCTGAAATCCCCTGTGGCAACTTAAACATTCACTATTCACATCGATGTGACCATACTTCAACAGTGGTTCCCAAGCTGTATCAGGCTTTCGATCCTTTGCTTCCTCTGTCATCTATCATCACCATGCAAACAGGTGGACATTTACGATGCTTTCTTGGTAGTAAACCTCGTGACAGTTCGAAACCTTGTCTTGAACTGAACTGTCCACCTCACCTTGATCTGACTCTTTCCACCCCACCTTAATCATAATCTACCCACCAAGTCTGGACCAATGTCTGTCTCACCTTGATCTGACTCACTTTTTCACGTGTATTTGACTCTATTCGCCTCACCTTGATCTAACTGTCCACCCGCCTTTATGTGACTGTTCACGTCACCTTGATCTGATTGTCCTCTCGCGTTGATCTGACTGCCAACTTCAACTTGAATTGACCTTGTCCACCTCACTTTGATGTAACTGCACGCTTTACCTTGATATGACTGCCCACCCCATATAGATGTGACCCTGTCCACGGCACCTAGATCTGAACATGTCCGCCTCACCTACATCTGACTCTGTCAACCTTACTTAGATCTGACTCTGTGTACATACCTAGATCTGACCTTGACCACCTCACCTTGCTCTGACCAAGTCACATCACCTATATGTGATCATGGTCACCTCACATAGATCTGACCATTTTCACCTCACTTTGATCTGACATTATCCATCTCATATTGATCTGACAATATCCACGTCACCTATATCTGACCCTGACCAACTCACATAGATCTGACCATGTCCATCTCATCTAGATCTGACTATGTCCAACTGTGTTCACCTCACCTTGATCTGGCTGTCCATTTCACCTTAATCTGACCCTGTTTATCTCACGTTTATCTTACCTTGTTCACTTCACCTTGATGTAACTGCTCGCTTTACCTTGATCTGACTGTCCGTCTCAACTATATCTGACTCTGTCCACATCATCTAGATCTGACCATGTCCACCTCACCTTTATCTGACCTTGTTCACCTCACCTAGATCTGACACTGTCCACATTACTTAGATCTGACTCTTTGTACTTCACCTAGATCTGACCTTGACAACCTCACCTTAATCTGACCAAGACCATCTCACCTTGATCTGATCAAGTCCCCCTCACCTAGATCTGACCAAGTCCACGAAAACTTTATCTGACTATGTCCATCTCACCTAGGTCTGACCATGTCCACCTCACCTAGATCTGACTGCCCAAATTACTTAGAATTGTCTCTATGTATTTCATTTAGATCTGATCTTGACCACCTCATCTTGATCTGACCAAGTCCACCTCAGTTAGATCTGACCAAGTCCACTTCACCTATATTTGACCATGCCTACTTCACATAGATCTGACCAAGTCCACTTCACCTGTATTTGACCATGTCCACTTCACATAGATTTGACCATGTCCATCTCACCTTGATCTGACTATGTCCACCTCATCTATATCTTACCCTGACCACCTCACATAGATCTGACCATGTCCACCTCACCTAGATCTAAGTCTTTCCACCCTACCTAGATCTGAATCTGTCCACCTCACCTTGATCTGACTGCCAAATTCATCTTAATATGATCCTGTCCACCTCGCCTTGATTAGCTTTTCGCTATACCTTGATCTGACTATCTACCTAATCTAGCTCCTACCATGTCCACCTCATCTAAATCTGACTGTCCGCCTCACCTGGATCTGTCTGTCCACCTCATCTAGATCTGACTGTCCATTTTGCATAGATCTGACTGTCCACCTCACCTTTACCTGACTCTGTCCACCTCACCTAGAACTGACTCTGTCCACCTCGCCTAGATTTGACACTGTCCACCTCGCCTAGATTTGACACTGTCCACCTCGCCTAGGACTGACTCTGTCCACCTCGCCTAGAACTGACTCTGTCCACCTCGCCTAGAACTGACTCTGTCCACCTCACCTAGATTTGACACTGTCCACCTCGCCTAGGACTGACTCTGTCCACCTCGCCTAGAACTGACTGTCCACCTCGCCTAGAACTGACTCTGTCCACCTCGCCTAGATTTGACACTGTCCACCTCGCCTAGATTTGACACTGTCCACCTCGCCTAGGACTGACTCTGTCCACCTCGCCTAGAACTGACTCTGTCCACCTCGCCTAGAACTGACTCTGTCCATCACACCAAATCTGACACTGTCCACCTCGCCTAGATTTGACACTGTCCACCTCGCTTAGATTTGACTCTATCCACTTCACCTGTATCTGACTCTGTCCACCTCGACTAGATCTGAATCTGTCCACTTCACCTTTATCTGACTCTGTCCACCTCGCCTAGATCTGACTCTGTCGACCACACCTTTACCTGACTCTGTCCACCACACCTTTACCGGAATCCGTCCATCTGGCCTAGATGTACTGTCCACTCAACTTGACCTAACTCTACGAGTAGAACACTAGCACCCACTTCCAGATGCATTGCTCAAAAGGAATCGTGTGCCACCACCACTGAGCTATTGTAACTACGTTCTGTTCGCACTCATAGTAAAGTTTAACAAAACGTATGTAAAGGATCCATTCTCGCGCCTTGAGGCGTAAAGGATGCCTGGTGAGTAATGTAATGAACGCTTTAACATGCCTTAAAGAGGATTAAATTAGGCATTTGGTGTGTGACCTATATTTTAAAAAACCAGTTGGCACTACTAGGATGATGAGAAATTTTCGAGACACAGACATTCAATCGGGCATGTGTCCTTAGTGACTCAATGAGTATGCTCAGGACGATAGAGATAGGTCTGAAAAGTGTGGCTGCTGTCTCTGGAGCGGTATCGGCTGGCAAAGATTAGTTTCATCTTCGTGCCAGGGCATGCGGGTGTACAAAGAAAGGAGCAGGCTGACAGGTTTGCAGGTAGGGCTACTGTGGTGGGCTGACGAACCATGGACCAGGCAGACATTCTCAATGCTCTGCGAGAAGTAATTCGTTTACGAGAACCAAGCGATGACTGGGAGTCTACATTCATGGTCAGGCTGCGGGATTTGCTGAGGAGGGGATCTGAGTACATATGAACTGAATGGTTCGATGTGCAATGAGGATGATCTGTCGACTAACTAACTAACTAACTAACTAACTAAACTAAACTAAACTAAACTAACTAACTAGCTAACTGAGAAAGGTTACGGGTTCAATAGTCCTTAAGCTATATTTTTCTAAACCAAACAGCATTCAATGGGGTCAGTATCACGAAGGCCGCATTTGCTTCCCATGACAATTTATGGTGACCATTTACCGCTGGATCCACTAGAAGCTCTGACCTTTACACACACATAAACATCCTAGAGTGATCAGTGTTTCCCAACAGTTGTTGGTGGTGATGGTTTTTGCTATGACTGCCGCGGACACATGCATGCGCGTGCACACACACACGCAAGCACACACACTCACATACAGACACACCAGACAGACACACAGACATATGCAGCCAGGGATGGATGCCCGGTCGGCTGGACGGACGGAGGAACGGAAGGACGGGCGACCAGCTAGACGGACGGATAGATAGACAGACAGGTAGGTAGGTTGACAGATAGACGGACGGAGAGAAGGACGGATGCACGATGGATAGATGGGCAGACAGGTTGATAGGTCGGCGGTGGTAATGTAGGTCAATGGGTAGGCAGGAGGGGGAAGTAGGTAGGTAGGTAGGTAAGTAGGAAAGAAGGTAGGAGATAGATAGGGAGGTTTTTAGGTTGGGAGGGTGGTTGATAGATAGGTAGTTAATGAGATCGTTTGGTAGATAGGTAGGTAGAATGGTAGGTAGGGAAAGAGATATGTAAGGAGATAGGTAGATATAGGTAGGGTTGTAGGAAGGATTGTGGGTATGTAGGGCAATAGGAAGACAGACAGTTTAGTAGGTAGGAAGGAAGGTAGTTAGGTAGGCAGGCAGGCAGGCAGGCAGTCAGGCAGGCAGGCAGGTAGGTAGGTAGGTAGGTACTATGTACGTATGTAGGTGGGTGGGTGGGTAGGTAGGTAGGTAGGTAGGTAGGTAGGTAGGTAGGTAGGTAGGTAGGCGGACGGACACACGAAAGGATGTGTGAGATTGGGCAGTTTGTAGTTAGGGTGGTAGGTAGTTAGGGTTGTTGATAGATAGGTAGGTACAGTGGTAGTTCGGTAGGTAGTGAGAGTGGTAGGTAGGGAACGAGGTATGTGAGGAGGTAGGTAGGTAAAGGTAGGGTTTGTATACAGACTTGTGGGTAGATAGGTAAGTATCAAAGTAGCTAGGTAACAGGGTATGTACAGAGAGTGAAAATTAGGTAGGGGGTTGGTAGGTAAGTAAATAGGTAGATAGATACATATAGAGTTTGTAAATAGTAGGTGGGTTAGTATGTGAATATGAAAATGGGTTGTACAAGGTAGTTAGAATGGGTAGGAAGGTATGGAGAGATGGTGTAGAAGCTAAATAGGTATATAGACTGGCGGGTGAGTAATCGGGATGGGTAGATAGCTATGCAGGCAACTATTCAAGAAGACAAACAAATATCAGCCCTCTGCCACGACAGCTATACGACATGCAACCATTCAGATACACCTGCCTGATATCAGCTATCAATGTGTTCTGGCGGGATGTGACACAACCTCGGAAGCTGCTCCTGTTTGCCTCACAGACGAGTGAGTGTTGTCATGTGCTGAAGAGCTTGTGTTAAGCTTCCAACACATTAGTAGTTAGAAAAGCGCAAAACGGTTAGTATTTGGTGGAGCCTCCACCATTTGACCTTGACCTCGGTTGATTTTCACTCCCCCTCGGTCATGTAGTTGGGTGGGGTAAGGGGTGATATCTAGGTCATATCTAAGGGCGATAATTCTAAGATTTTATGTTTCTAAGGGCAGATAACTATTGAGTGTGTGTATAAAATTTTTAATTAATTATTATAAAATAAAATAAAATAAATAAAAATAAAAATAAATAACGACGGGGTGCGGGGTGGTGGCGAGGAGGTTGGCGCGTGGGGCGAGGCTAGGTGATTTGGGTTTAAACACTATCATCACAGGGTTACAAATGAAAACCTTAAAATGTACAGATGGTCGATATTATTGATTTTAGCGGGTATAGCTTAGTGAAATTCGTTGGTGAGGGGTGGGTAGCGGCTATTAGTGCTTTGTAGAGTGTCGTAGTGGCCTATACACTATCATCATACGGGTTACAAATGAAAACCTTAAAAAGTAAAAATGGCCGATAATATTGATTTTAGCGGGTATAGCTTAGTGAAATTCGTTGGTGAGGGGTGGGTAGCGGCTATTAGTGAGTTTTAGAGTGTCGTAGCTGCCTATACACTATCATCATACGGGGTACAAATGAAAACCTTAAAAAGTAAAGATGGCCGATTTTAATGATTTTAGCGGGTATAGCTTACTTAAATTTATTAAGAGGTGGGTAGCGGCTAGTAGTGCTATGTAGAGGGTCGTAGTGACTTATTCACTAACATAACACGTGTTACAAATAAAACCTTGAAAGCTAAAGATCGCTGATTGTAATGGATATAGTGTAGTATCATTCGGCGGTAAGGGGTGGGTACCAGGTATTAGTGGTCAAACAGTGGTCAAGTGGTGGTCAAGTAAGGAAAATTTTAGGGAAAAGTGATTGTAATTATATGATGATGCTTAAAGGGTGGTAAATTAGTGGTCAAGCAGTGGTCAAGTAAGGACAATTTTAGGGAAAAGTGATTGTAATGATATGATGATGCTTAAAGGATGGTAAATTAGTGGTAAATTAGTGGTCAAGCAGTGGTCAAGGGGTGGTCAAGTAAGGAAAATTTTAGGGAAAAGTGGTTATAATGATATGGTGATGATTAAATGGTGGTAAATTAGTGGTCAAGCAATGGTCAAGTGGTGGTCAAGTAGTGGTCAAGTAAGGAAAATTTTTGGGACAATTGGTCGTAGCGACATGGTGATGGTTAAAGGATGGTAAATTAGTGGTCAAGCAGTGGTCAAGTGGTGGTCAAGTGGTCGAGTGACCACTTAAATTGTAGATGACGATGTCCCTAAGATTATGGTAGTGGTTAAAGTGATCGATGACATGGTCAAGTAGCGGTCAACCAGTGGTGAAGTGGTCGAATGAACACTTAAAAGGTAGAGAAAAGTACGTATATTGAAACGGTGATGGTAAAATGGTCGACATGGTCAAGCAGTGGTCAAGTAGTGTTCAACCAGTGGTCAACCGCTCAAGTGAGAAAATTGTAGGGTATGGTACGTGTAGTGAAACAGAGATGAATAAATTAAGTAGCGACGTTGTCAAGTAGTGATCAAGTAGCGGGCAAGTACTGGTCAAATGGTCGAGTGACCACTTAAATTGTAAGGGAAAGTACGTGTAGTGAACCTGTGTTGGTTAAAGTGATCGATGACGTGCTCAAGTAGTGGCCAAGTAGTGGTAAATGGTCGAATGACTACTTAAATTGTCGGTGAAAGTAGGTATGGTGACATGGTGATGATCAAGAGTTGGTCAAGTGGTGCTCAAATAGTGGTCAAGTAGTGGTCAAGTAGTCGAATGACCACTTAAATTATAGGGTATGGTACGTGTAGTGAAACGGTGATGGTAAAATAAGTAAGGACATAGTCAAATAGTGGTCAAGTACTGGTGAAGTAGTGATCAAGTGGTCGAAGGATCACTTAAATTGTAGGGTATGGTATGTGTAGTGACATGATGATGGTTAAAGTGATCGATGAAATGATCAAGACGTTATGCCGACTGCTAAGTTCAGAAAGTAATGTCCTTACTAGCGGACAATTTCCCTGACAGAATCGCCTCGAGCACTGATTTTGTATTGATCAATAGCACCTAGTGGTACAGTCAACACACATGGACAATAGTTACATCTGGTCAAAGATGGCGTTGCACCCTATCACACATGGGTAATTGCTACAACCAAACTACGTCTCATTCACTAAAACTGGTCAAATATGGTGTCACATCCGGTCACAGGGGTAATGGGACATCTGAGACACGTGGTTAAGAGGGAAACTATAGAAAAAGGGTGTCCTATCGGTTGTCGAGTCAGGGAACCTAACGTATGATGATCACTGTGTATAGGAGTGAATACACTGCATCATCACCACTGCATCCGAAGGGTTAAATGGTCACCCCCTTCTCTCTCTCTTTTCTATAACCGTGTAGTCCTAGTGTTATCCGGTTACACCAAAGGACACCCGAGCATCAACACAACAAACTGCCCCGATTCAACCTTAGGCAATGCACGTAACATGACAGGTCACATGTCCGCCGTCATAATCAGCGACGTTATCACGTATCAAATTAGATAGCCACACTTTCATTTCCTTTCTATGTGTCCATAGTGTCTTTACATCTTTCTCAAGAAAACCATTTCCAAGACCAATATATGTTATTTGTCAGTGTACCTGCTCAGTGCCACACTTCACAACCAGACAAAAATACACGTTCTATGTACCACTTCAACCGTCAAATAAGAAAATATGTTAGACAAAATATTAAAATTATTGGTCAAATACAGAAATATATCACCCAAACTTATAAAAAGTAGGAACATATGTTAACCAAATGGAAAATATCTTAGCCAAATAGGAAAATTTGTTAGCCAAATAGAAAAAATATTGACCACGTAATGATATATCTTGTCCACACTTATGAAAAGTAGGGAAATTTGTTAGTCAAATGAGAAAAAAGATTGACCAAGTAACGAAATACCCAAACCAAACTTATGAAAAGTACGAAACGTTGTTAAGCAAGTATGAAAATGTATCGACCAAACAGAGAAATATATCACCCAAACTTATAAAAAGTAGGAACATATGTTAACCAAATGGAAAATATCTTGGGCAAATAGGGAAATTTGTTAGCCAAATGGGGAAAATATTGTCCAAGTAACGAAATATCCCCCAACAAACTTAGGAAAAGTACGAAACTTTGTTAAGCAAGTATGAAAAGGTATCGACCAAGTAGAGAAATATATCACCCAAACTTATAAAAAGTAGGAACATATGTTAACCACAGAGAAAATACCTTGGCCAAATAGGAAAATTTGTTAGCCAAAGGGGGAAAATATTGTCCAAGTGACGAAATACCCCCCAACAAACTTAGGAAAAGTACGAAACTTTGTTAAGCAAGTATGAAAAGGTATCGACCAAACAGAGAAATATATCACCTAAACTTATAAAAAGTAAGAACATATGTTAACCAAATGGAAAATATCTTGGCCAAATAGGAAATATTGTTAGCCAAATAGAAAAAATATTGACCACGTAACGATATATCTTGTCCACACTTATGAAAAGTAGGAAAATTTGTTAGCCAAATGGGGAAAATATTGTCCAAGTAACGAAATATCCCCCAACAAACTTAGGAAAAGTACGAAACTTTGTTAAGCAAGTATGAAAAGGTATCGACCAAGTAGAGAAATATATCACTCAAACTTATAAAAAGTAGGAACATAAGTTAACCACAGAGAAAATACATTGGCCAAATAGGAAAATTTGTTAGCCAAATGGGGAAAATATTGTCCAAGTGACGAAATATCCCCCAACAAACTTAGGAAAAGTACGAAACTTTGTTAAGCAAGTATGAAAAGGTATCGACCAAACAGAGAAATATATCACATAAACTTATAAAAAGTAAGAACATATGTTAACCAAATGGAAAATATCTTGGCCAAATAGGAAAATTTGTTAGCCAAATGGGGAAAATATTGTCCAAGTAACGAAATATCCCCCAACAAACTTAGGAAAAGTACGAAACTTTGTTAAGCAAGTATGAAAAGGTATCGACCAAACAGAGAAATATATCACCTAAACTTATAAAAAGTAAGAACATATGTTAACCAAATGGAAAATATCTTGGCCAAATAGGAAATATTGTTAGCCAAATAGAAAAAAATATTGACCACGTAACGATATATCTTGTCCACACTTATGAAAAGTAGGGAAATTTATTAGTCAAATGAGGAAAATATTGTCCAAGTAACGAAATATCCCCCAACAAACTTAGGAAAAGTACGAAACTTTGTTAAGCAAGTATGAAAAGGTATCGACCAAACAGAGAAATATATCACCCAAACTTATAAAAAGTAGGAACATATGTTAACCAAATGGAAAATATCTTGGCCAAATAGGAAATATTGTTAGCCAAATAGAAAAAATATTGACCACGTAACGATATATCTTGTCCACACTTATGAAAAGTAGGGAAATTTGTTAGTCAAATGAGGAAAATATTGACCACGTAACGAAGTACCCCCCAAAAAACTTAGGAAAAGTACGAAACTTTGTTAAGCAAGTATGAAAAGGTATCGGCCAAACTAGAGAAATATATCACCCAAACTTATAAAAAGTAGGAACATATGTTAACCAAATGGAAAATATCTTGGCCAAATAGGAAAATTTGTTAGCCAAATAGAAAAAATATTGACCACGTAACGATGTATCTTGTCCACACTTATGAAAAGTAGGGAAATTTGTTAGTCAAATGGGGAAAATATTGACCACGTAACGAAATACCCCCCAACAAACTTAGGAAAAGTACGAAACTTTGTTAAGCAAGTATGAAAAGGTATCGGCCAAACAGAGAAATATAACACCCAAACTTATGAAAAGTAGGAAACTTTGTTAGCCAAAGTGAAAAAACCTAGGTCAAGTAAGAAAATTCTGATAGCCAAATGTGAAAAGTGTCGGCCAAATACAGAAATTGCTCAACCAAACTTATAAAACGTAGGAAAATTGTTATTCAAACGGGAAAGCTATTGAACAACTAGGAAAATGTAATAGTCAAAGAAGAATAATATTGAACAAGTAATGAAATATATCATTCAAACTTATGAAAAGTAGGAAGCCTTGATAACCAAATGTGAAAAATATCACTCAAAGAGAGAAATAGCTCGCCCCAACGTATAAAAAGTAGGAAAATTGTCGGCCAAAGGGGAAAAAGTTAGACCAAATACAGAAATATCTCGACCAAACTTATAAAAATCTAGGAAAAAATAGTACCCAACACAACTAAAAGGCTGACTAAAGTTATAAATCCAAACTTATAAAAATAACCAAATAGGAAAACATATTGACCAAGTACAGACATATATCAATCAAACTTATAAACTTGTCGTCCAAAGTGATAAAAAACAAAGAAAGGCTGTCAGCCAGTCTAAGAAATAGGTATGGAAAAGTAAGTCGACCAAGACTACAGAAGTTATATTTTTATTTCCTTTTTTTTTTTTCCTTTTTTTTCTGAGCTTGGTCGACTTACTTTTCCATACCTATTTCTTAGACTGGCTGACAGCCTTTCTTTGTTTTTTATCACTTTGGACGACAAGTTTATAAGTTTGATTGATATATGTCTGTACTTGGTCAATATGTTTTCCTATTTGGTTATTTTTATAAGTTTGGATTTATAACTTTAGTCAGCCTTTTAGTTGTGTTGGGTACTATTTTTTCCTAGATTTTTATAAGTTTGGTCGAGATATTTCTGTATTTGGTCTAACTTTTTCCCCTTTGGCCGACAATTTTCCTACTTTTTATACGTTGGGGCGAGCTATTTCTCTCTTTGAGTGATATTTTTCACATTTGGTTATCAAGGCTTCCTACTTTTCATAAGTTTGAATGATATATTTCATTACTTGTTCAATATTATTCTTCTTTGACTATTACATTTTCCTAGTTGTTCAATAGCTTTCCCGTTTGAATAACAATTTTCCTACGTTTTATAAGTTTGGTTGAGCAATTTCTGTATTTGGCCGACACTTTTCACATTTGGCTATCAGAATTTTCTTACTTGACCTAGGTTTTTTCACTTTGGCTAACAAAGTTTCCTACTTTTCATAAGTTTGGGTGTTATATTTCTCTGTTTGGCCGATACCTTTTCATACTTGCTTAACAAAGTTTCGTACTTTTCCTAAGTTTGTTGGGGGGTATTTCGTTACGTGGTCAATATTTTCCCCATTTGACTAACAAATTTCCCTACTTTTCATAAGTGTGGACAAGATACATCGTTACGTGGTCAATATTTTTTCTATTTGGCTAACAAATTTTCCTATTTGGCCAAGATATTTTCCATTTGGTTAACATATGTTCCTACTTTTTATAAGTTTGGGTGATATATTTCTCTGTTTGGCCGATACCTTTTCATACTTGCTTAACAAAGTTTCGTACTTTTCCTAAGTTTTTTGGGGGGTACTTCGTTACGTGGTCAATATTTTCCTCATTTGACTAACAAATTTCCCTACTTTTCATAAGTGTGGACAAGATATATCGTTACGTGGTCAATATTTTTTCTATTTGGCTAACAATATTTCCTATTTGGCCAAGATATTTTCCATTTGGTTAACATATGTTCCTACTTTTTATAAGTTTGGGTGATATATTTCTCTGTTTGGTCGATACCTTTTCATACTTGCTTAACAAAGTTTCGTACTTTTCATAAGTTTGGTTGGGGTATTTCGTTACTTGGTCAATCTTTTTCTCATTTGACTAACAAATTTCCCTACTTTTCATAAGTGTGGACAAGATATATCGTTACGTGGTCAATATTTTTTTCTATTTGGCTAACAATATTTCCTATTTGGCCAAGATATTTTCCATTTGGTTAACATATGTTCTTACTTTTTATAAGTTTAGGTGATATATTTCTCTGTTTGGTCGATACCTTTTCATACTTGCTTAACAAAGTTTCGTACTTTTCCTAAGTTTGTTGGGGGGTATTTCGTCACTTGGACAATATTTTCCCCCTTTGGCTAACAAATTTTCCTATTTGGCCAAGGTATTTTCTCTGTGGTTAACATATGTTCCTACTTTTTATAAGTTTGGGTGATATATTTCTCTACTTGGTCGATACCTTTTCATACTTGCTTAACAAAGTTTCGTACTTTTCCTTAAGTTTGTTGGGGGATATTTCGTTACTTGGACAATATTTTCCCCATTTGGCTAACAAATTTTCCTATTTGGCCAAGGTATTTTCCTTTGGTTAACATATGTTCCTACTTTTTATAAGTTTGGGTGATATATTTCTCTACTTTGGTCGATACCTTTTCATACTTGCTTAACAAAGTTTCGTACTTTTCCTAAGTTTGGTTGGGGATATTTCGTTACTTGGACAATCTTTTTCCCATTTGCTAACAAATT
Organism: Cepaea nemoralis; assembly: GCA_014155875.1. NCBI lineage: Eukaryota > Metazoa > Mollusca > Gastropoda > Stylommatophora > Helicidae > Cepaea > Cepaea nemoralis. Next base: position 442,893 of record JACEFZ010018628.1, read on the forward strand.
TCCCTACTTTTCATAAGTGTGGACAAGATATATCGTTACGTGGTCAATATTTTTTCTATTTGGCTAACAATATTTCCTATTTGGCCAAGATATTTTCCATTTGGTTAACATATGTTCTTACTTTTTATAAGTTTAGGTGATATATTTCTCTAGTTTGGTCGATACCTTTTCATACTTGCTTAACAAAGTTTCGTACTTTTCATAAGTTTGTTGGGGGGTATTTCGTCACTTGGACAATATTTTCCCCCTTTGGCTAACAAAATTTCCTATTTGGCCAAGGTATTTTCTCTGTTGGTTAACATATGTTCCTACTTTTTATAAGTTTGGGTGATATATTTCTCTACTTGGTCGATACCTTTTCATACTTGCTTAACAAAGTTTCGTACTTTTCCTAGTTTGTTGGGGGATATTTCGTTACTTGGACAATATTTTCCCCATTTGGCTAACAAATTTCCCTATTTGCCCAAGATATTTTCCATTTGGTTAACATATGTTCCTACTTTTTATAAGTTTGGGTGATATATTTCTCTGTTTGGTCGATACATTTTCATACTTTCTTAACAACGTTTCGTACTTTTCATAAGTTTGGTTTGGGTATTTCGTTACTTGGTCAATCTTTTTTCTCATTTGACTAACAAATTTCCCTACTTTTCATAAGTGTGGACAAGATATATCATTACGTGGTCAATATTTTTTCTATTTGGCTAACAAATTTTCCTATTTGGCTAAGATATTTTCCATTTGGTTAACATATGTTCCTACTTTTTATAAGTTTGGGTGATATATTTCTGTATTTGACCAATAATTTTAATATTTTGTCTAACATATTTTCTTATTTGACGGTTGAAGTGGTACATAGAACGTGTATTTTTGTCTGGTTGTGAAGTGTGGCACTGAGCAGGTACACTGACAAATAACATATATTGGTCTTGGAAATGGTTTTCTGGAGAAAGATGTAAAGACACTATGGACACATAGAAAGGAAATGAAAGTGTGGCTATCTAATTTGATACGTGATAACGTCGCTGATTATGACGGCGGACATGTGACCTGTCATGTTACGTGCATTGCCTAAGGTTGAATCGGGGCAGTTTGTTGTGTTGATGCTCGGGTGTCCTTTGGTGTAACCGGATAACACTAGGACTACACGGTTATAGAAAAGAGAGAGAGAAGGGGGTGACCATTTTACCCTTCGGATGCAGTGGTGATGATGCAGTGTATTCACTCCTATACACAGTGATCATCATACGTTAGGTTCCCTGACTCGACAACCGATAGGACACCCTTTTTCTATAGTTTCCCTCTTAACCACGTGTCTCAGATGTCCCATTACCCCTGTGACCGGATGTGACACCATATTTGACCAGTTTTAGTGAATGAGACGTAGTTTGGTTGTAGCAATTACCCATGTGTGATAGGGTGCAACGCCATCTTTGACCAGATGTAACTATTGTCCATGTGTGTTGACTGTACCACTAGGTGCTATTGATCAATACAAAATCAGTGCTCGAGGCGATTCTGTCAGGGAAATTGCCGCTAGTAAGGACATTACTTTCTGAACTTAGCAGTCGGCATAACGTCTTGATCATTTCATCGATCACTTTAACCATCATCATGTCACTACACATACCATACCCTACAATTTAAGTGATCCTTCGACCACTTGATCACTACTTCACCAGTACTTGACCACTATTTGACTATGTCCTTACTTATTTTACCATCACCGTTTCACTACACGTACCATACCCTATAATTTAAGTGGTCATTCGACTACTTGACCACTACTTGACCACTATTTGAGCACCACTTGACCAACTCTTGATCATCACCATGTCACCATACCTACTTTCACCGACAATTTAAGTAGTCATTCGACCATTTACCACTACTTGGCCACTACTTGAGCACGTCATCGATCACTTTAACCAACACAGGTTCACTACACGTACTTTCCCTTACAATTTAAGTGGTCACTCGACCATTTGACCAGTACTTGCCCGCTACTTGATCACTACTTGACAACGTCACTACTTAATTTATTCATCTCTGTTTCACTACACGTACCATACCCTACAATTTTCTCACTTGAGCGGTTGACCACTGGTTGAGCACTACTTGACCACTGCTTGACCACGTTGTCGACCATTTTACCATCACCGTTTCAATATACGTACTTTTCTCTACCTTTTAAGTGTTCATTCGACCACTTGACCACTGGTTGACCGCTACTTGACCATGTCATCGATCACTTTAACCACTACCATAATCTTAGGGACATCGTCATCTACAATTTAAGTGGTCACTCGACCACTTGATCACCACTTGACCACTGCTTGACCACTAATTTACCATCCTTTAACCATCACCATGTCGCTATGACCAATTTTCCCTAAAATTGTCCTTACTTGACCACTACTTGACCACCACTTGACCATTGCTTGACCACTAATTTACCACCATTTAATCATCACCATATCATTATAACCACTTTTCCCTAAAATTTTCCTTACTTGACCACCCCTTGACCACTGCTTGACCACTAATTTACCACTAATTTACCATCCTTTAAGCATCATCATATCATTACAATCACTTTTCCCTAAAATTGTCCTTACTTGACCACTGCTTGACCACTAATTTACCACCCTTTAAGCATCATCATATAATTACAATCACTTTTCCCTAAAATTTTCCTTACTTGACCACCACTTGACCACTGTTTGACCACTAATACCTGGTACCCACCCCTTACCGCCGAATGATACTACACTATATCCATTACAATCAGCGATCTTTAGCTTTCAAGGTTTCATTTGTAACACGTGTTATGTTAGTGAATAAGTCACTACGACCCTCTACATAGCACTACTAGCCGCTACCCACCTCTTAATAAATTTAAGTAAGCTATACCCGCTAAAATCATTAAAATCGGCCATCTTTACTTTTTAAGGTTTTCATTTGTACCCATATGATGATAGTGTATAGGCAGCTACGACACTCTAAAACTCACTAATAGCCGCTACCCAACCCTCACCAACGAATTTCACTAAGCTATACCCGCTAAAATCAATATTATCGGCCATTTTTACTTTTTAAGGTTTTCATTTGTAACCCGTATGATGATAGTGTATAGGCCACTACGACACTCTACAAAGCACTAATAGCCGCTACCCACCCCTCACCAACGAATTTCACTAAGCTATACCCGCTAAAATCAATAATATCGACCATCTGTACATTTTAAGGTTTTCATTTGTAACCCTGTGATGATAGTGTTTAAACCCAAATCACCTAGCCTCGCCCCACGCGCCAACCTCCTCGCCACCACCCCGCACCCCGTCGTTATGTATTTTTATTTTTATTTATTTTATTTTATTTTATAATAATTAATTAAAATTTGTATACACACACTCAATAGTTATCTGCCCTTAGAAACATAAAATCTTAGAATTATCGCCCTTAGATATGACCTAGATATCACCCCTTACCCCACCCAACTACATGACCGAGGGGGAGTGAAAATCAACCGAGGTCAAGGTCAAATGGTGGAGGCTCCACCAAATACTAACCGTTTTGCGCTTTTCTAACTACTCACATTATAGCTGTCATGTCGGATCGATGAGTCTTGCTCCAAGGCACACAGTCGTACAGAAATGAGACACACATATGGTAATCTAATGCAACCAATTTTTGGGAAGGCATCGATTTTGTTGTGTCGATTACTCTATACCCGGAGTTTCTATCTCCGATGTGTTTCTGATAACTTTCCCATAGATTTAACATCTGTCTTAGATGAATCGTCGCTTACTTTCCAACAGACTTAATATTTCCCAGCTTCTTATCTTTATTTCATTTCCAAAAGGTTTAACATTTTCCACCTCCTTATCTTTATTTACTTTGCAAAAGGTTTAACATTTTCCAGTTTCTTATCTTTATTTACTTTCCAAAAGAAAACAACGGTACATTACTGAACGTAATCTTGCCAAGAAATCACGAACAGCCAAAAATGATGGAATGGCTGCGACCTAATGTAAATGATCTGCAACTAACTTTTTACTTTCCCAAAGGCTTAACATTTCCCACCGTCAGCACAGTATGTTTCTTCTTCTTCTGCTGCTGCGTTCGTCCGGAATGTTGGTTTGGACGCAATTGCGTTGTGCTGGTTTACAGCAGAACTGCGATATTTACATCTTTCGGCCGACACATCCGTCTTCTTGAGGCGTTTGTTAAACGAGTGAACCTTCCTGAGCAATACTTGTGTATTTCGATATACTTAAACTGTAGTTTCTACCTCTAGCGCAGTGCATTGCGTTGTCACCCCAATTGTTAATTAATACACGGGGGATATTGAAATTGCACGAAAAATTCTTTCTTACATATTCATTGAATCATTCGTAGACACATCCGGTTCATTCACGCCATTGTAAGTAATCATAAGAGCTGATCGTTTGAAAGACATATCCAGCCCACAACATGGATACAGATAAGTGACTTTCATATTTATTTTTTATGTAGTGTCGGTTTGTGCGTGTGAGTGTGTGTCTGTGTGTGTGTGTGTCTCTGTGTGTGTGTGTGTGCGTGTGTGTGTGTGTGTGTGCGTGCGTGCGTGCGTGTGTGTGTGTGTGTGTGGTGTGTGTGTGTTATATTCATTCATAACGTATACATTGGCATTCATAGAAGTGGAGAACACGGAACACACCAGATATCAGTATCAAAAGCCGCGGATTATAATGGCCACATCAGGAATCGAACTTGTCGCTTCCAAATAACGTCAGCACCTCGCTAAAGGTATAACGTAGTGTGATCATAATTGGGGTGACATAAAGAGACATATTTAGAAATAATGACAACAAAGAGCAAACGCGTACACTGGCGCAATGGATTTGTGAGAAAGACAGCTAGTCAAATGGTTCGATCATGTAATCAAACTTGCCTGAGACGCTGCAGAGAATAATAGGTTTGACATTTAGAATCAGAAGAAGAGATAGATAGACTGACAGGCAGGTCGACAGACAGAGTCATAGACAGATAGCACATATAGACATAGAAACGCACAGAAGGCAGGGTTCATAAAGGGCGGGCAGACAGGTGGGCCCAGAGACGTGGGGTGGGGTGGGGGGATGAATGGACAGATAGACGTATGCACGAACGGACGGAAGGACGTGTGGGTTTGGGCAGCTGACATTCGGACGGACGCTTGTTTTCTATCTATCTATCTATCTATCTATCTATCTATCTATCTATCTATCTATCTATCTATCTATCTATCTATCTATCTATCTATCTATCTATCTATCTATCTAGCTAGCTAGCTATCTATCTATCTATCTATCTGTCTGTCTGTCTATCTGTCTGCCTGCCTGCCTGCCTGCCTGCCTGTCTGTCTTAGATTTAAGCGCACGCTTATCATGTAACATGCTATTCCATATATGTTGTGTATTCTCATGTTCATATTACCATTTTGAATGCCAACTGATGTTATAATTTATCACATGAACACATGTACATCACTGTAGAGTGGGTGAGAGAATTAGTATGAGAGAGAGAGAGAGAGAGAGAGAGAGAGAGAGAGAGAGAGAGAGAGAGAGAGAGAGAGAGAGAGAGAGAGAGAGAGAGAGAGAGAGAGAGAGAGTTGAATTGCATCACTAATTTTTAAGTTACAAAATGTATATGTACAATTTTTCTCCATTTTCTTTACAATTTTGCGACAATGCTCACGACAATCGTCACTGTATGTGTGTGTAAAGTGTGGGAGTTTGATCATAATAGTAGGTTGGGGGATGGGGGGATGTGTGTGTGTGGGTGGGTGGGGTGGGATTGTGTGGGTGGGTGGGGAATTTGTGTGTGGGTACGTGCGGGATGTATGGGTTGGCGGGGAGATGTGTGTGTGGGGTGGGGATGTGTGTTTGGCTAGGTGGTTGTGGGTGAGTGGGTGGAGGAGGATATGTTGGTGGATGATTGATGATGGGTTATGGGATGGGTGGGGGTATATGTATGGGTGGGGAGATGTGGGTGTGGGGATATGTGGTGGGTGGGAGATGTGTGCAGGTGGGGGTGGTTGTGGGTTTGGGGGTGTGGGTGAGGGATGTGTATGGGTGTGGGGTGTTTGGGTGGATGGGTGGGGAGTGTGTGTGGGGGTGAGATATGTGTGGGGGATGTATGTGGGTTGGGAGGGTGCATGATGGGTGTGGGTGATGGATTTATAGATGTGTGTGTGTGGGTGGGGGATATTTCTGGCTGGGTGGGTGTGTGTGGCTGGATGGAGGATGTATGTGTGGGTAGTGATGGTGATTGTAGTTGGGGGATGTGTGGATGGGTAGGAGATGTGTGAGGAGATGTGTGTGTGGGTGAGGGATGTGTCTTTGGGATGTGTGTGGGTGTGGTGTTGTGTGGGAGGGGAGCTGGTTGTGGATAAATTATGTGTGTGTGGGTGGGTGAAGGTGTGGTTGGGTTTTCGGGTGGGTGAAGGATGTGTGTGAGGGTGGGGATGTGTGCTTAGATGGGTGGTTGGGGTGTGTGAGTGTGGGTGGGTAGATAGGAGATGTATGTGTTGATGAGTGGGTAAGGAATGTGTGGGTGTTAGTGGTTGAGGGATAAATTCGTGTGTCTGGGGATGAGTGTATGAATTGGGGATGTGTGTGTGTGGGTTGTGTGTGCGTGGATGGGAGGTGTGTGTTTGTGAATGGGGGATGTGTTGGTGGGTGGGGATGTGTGGGAGGGATGTGTGTATGGGTGGGGAGATTGTGCGTGGGTGGGGATGTGTGTGTATATGGGGAGGGGTGTGTGGTTAAGGGATGTGTGGCTGGGGGATGGGTGGATGAAGGATGTGTGGTTGGGTAGAGGATGTGTGGGTGGGTGATTGTATATGAGTAAGGGTGTGTGGTTAAGGATGTTTGGTTGGGGGATGGGTGGGTAGAGGATGTGTGGGTGGGTAGAGGATATGTGGGTGGGTGAGTGTGTGTATATGGGTAGGGGTGTGTGGTTAAGGGATGTGTGGCTGGGGGATGGGTGGATGAAGGATGTGTATTTGGGTAGAGGATGTGTGGGTGGGTGATTGTATATGAGTAAGGGTGTGTGGTTAAGGGATGTTTCGTTGGGGGATGGGTGGGTAGAGGATGTGTGGGTGGGTAGAGGATATGTGGGTGGGTGAGTGTGTGCAGGTTAGGAGATGGTGGGGGATGTTTGTAGGTGTGGGCTCGGGATCTGTGAGTGGGCTGGGGAGATGGGAGTTTATGTGGGTGGGTGCGGAATTTGTGTGTGGGTAGGTGCGGAATATGTGAGTTGACGGGGAGATGTGTGTGTGGCTGAGGAATGTGTGTTTGGCTGGGTGGGTGGAGGTGTGTGGGTGGAGGAGGATATGTGGGTGAGTGATTGTTGGTGGGTAATGGGACGGGTAGAGGATATGTGAGTGGGTGGGGAGATGTGTGTAGGTGGGGGATGTGTGGGTTATTGAATGTGTGTGTGCTTAGAGTGTGGGTGGATGGGATGTGTGGTGGATGAGAGGTGTGTGTGGGTGGGGAGATGTGTAGGTGTAGGGATGTGGTGGATGGGTGGGGGAATGTATGTGTGTGTGGGTTATGTGTGTGGTTGGGTGGGGGAGTTGGAGTGAATGGGGGATGTGTGGGTGGGTGGTGGATGTATCTCATAACATAGTAATATGCATTGTTTATGTTTACAAAATTCATGTGACAATGTTTTTTTCCTATGCACTGTTGATGAAAGAAAGCTGAGTGAGTGGAAGGGCCGAATGTAAGACGGGCCTGCGTGCCCAATTTGTTACCCTTTGAAAATAAAGTCTGTTCGTTCGTTCGTTCGTTCTGTCTGTCTGTCTGCCTGTCTGTCTGTCTGTCTGTCTGTCTGTCTGTCTGCCTGTCTATGTTTCTGTCTGTATATCTATGTGTCTTTGTCTGTCTATAAAACTATATACAGATGTTAAGATTACAAGTCCATAATAGTATTATTTCCTTCATAATATCACATTTGTGCTCTGTCATCTACTTCCTTGCAGTCATGCACTCACACAGACTGAATTTTGTAACGTCACGTACACAAATGTACTTACAATATTGCACTATGAATCCACTTTTATTTTAATTTCACGAAAAACGTCACAAAAATAAATTGTGACATTTTGCTATTAAAACAACGGTCGTGCTGAATGTGTTTTAGTATATTTTCCCTCAGAAAAACAAATGACCAAGTACTACAGCAGTGGTTCTCAACCTTCTTTGGGCCTATGCCCCCCTTTACCATATGTTCTGAACGTCATTCTCCCCCCCCCTCTCCCTTTCGAATTTCCTCCCTATAAATCCCTTACACAGTATACATAAAAATTGAGCTGAATTTAATAACACATACTAGAACAACTCTAGACATCTACATAAAACGTGATTTGCGGGTCTACTTACGTTATAACACGAATTTCATTAGTACAGAACCGTAAAATTTGGAGGGAAAAACAATATCAAGTAACTGATTTTTGTATTAATGCGATCTTGAAATAATCTTAATTTCCCTCCACCCTGGAAACCCTAACATTCCCCCACCCCCATGGGGGGGGGGGGGGGATTTCCATCTGTTGAGGACCACTGTACTACAGGAAACAAATGAAATCGTAAATTGATTACAGAAATTAGGCATAGACAGTCTAAATTTTTGGACATGTTACGAGAAGATATTAATTGGAGAACTTGGTGACAACTGCCAAGATCGAAGGGAACAGACCAAAGGGAAGACCGAGATGGACGACTTGGCCACATGGCATGGTCGAGACAGGAACTCTGAGCTAATCCACGACTCTGGTGATCGAGTGAAATGGCGAGTCGTGACCGCCCACGCTTTCAGGCATGACACATGATGGATGGATATTTTCCCTCAGCAAGACTCCGCGTATTTCATTTTGCTGACATTAGCAAATAATTACATCAAATATAATCTACGGTTATTTTTTATGTTCAGACAATGTTAAGAAGATTTCTTATATTTCAATAGCTTTCAAGATAAGCAGCTTTGAAATGCATCATCACAATGTTATTAATTTTCCTTAAAAAGTCTCCACGATATAATTGTAATCTGGATATGATGTGTGTAAAAAAACACAAGAAATAATCCCTGCCAAGTAAGCCTACAAATGCCAACGAAATGATTATAGGGCATTTCTGATGAAGATGTATATGTGAATACATAAATATATATCAACATACATAACTAGACAACAAAATCATAATAGAATATTACTATAAATTGTTTCCTCGCGTTCTTTGAACTCATGCGTGGCTCATTCACGTGCCACTAGTTTTAGTGCACTGAACTGATGTTTGCGTGAGAATTAACTTTCTCTATTACCAGTGCCCGTCCCGTCAGGCGAACTCACTCCGACTTCTTAGGTGCTTGTAATTTACGTCCCCAAGTCCAGGACAAGAAGTCAACATATTAGTTCAACTGACCGGTGAATGGGTTGAACCTGCTAAATCGGCATCAGCGCATCGGAAGTTTAAGCTTGAGTGCCCGTATTCATTCGACAATGCTGACCTCTTTACTGTACATAAATAACTTGGAATAATCAGGCAGCTCATTGGCTAAGAAACTTCAATATTTTTTCCCTTTTTTTTGTTTTATATAAGGGCGAGTCAATAAGTAAGTCACACAGTTATGTGGGATGGCAGGTATATGAATTGGTGTTCTCTACAAGTGTAATTAGGTGACAGCAACATCGAAATTTATATTCCCGTCCGTCAGGTAGCGTTGGTGTCTCATGCTCATGCGCGGCGCATAAACAACATGGCGACTGTACTTGCGGATTATACAACCAAAGAGCAACGTGTTGTTGTGCGTTTTTTTTTGGGGGGGGGAGGGGGGGCAAAAGGACTGCCTGCAATGGACATTCATAAGGAAATGCTTCATGTTTATGTGACACATGTTTGTCCCGTAAAGCGGTGCATAGCTGGGAGAAAAATTTTCTCAAGGACGCTCTAAAATTGTTGATGAAATCCGATCTAGGAAGGTTATGCTGACAGTGTTCTGGGATTGTCAAGGGGTGCTTTTAACCAATATCAAGAAGAAAGGTGACAATGTTAATTCTGAATCGTACTGTGAAATTCTATCGATGCTTCATGGTGCAATTCGAAGAAAACGTCCAGAAATGCTGACTAGAGGGGTGTTGCTTCTTCCTGACGATGCTAGACCATATACGGCTCGATTACCTCAGGAGAAAATTAACCAACTAAGGTGGGAAGTTCTGGGACATCCACTTTACAGCTCCGACTTAACCCCTACCAATTTCCACCTTTTTGGTCCACTGAATACCCACATTGGCGGGAGACATTTCGCGAATGGTTGAGAATTGGGCACACAGGCCAATCTGACATTCTGCCATACTTCTCTATTTCCTCTCATACATTATTTCATTCAACATCACTTATGTAGTTAACCTTAGACAACAAAAGAACAATAAGCATTAAACCGCATAAAAAATAATAAATAATACTTGACTCACTGAGGCAATGTTTACCATGGGCATTATAAATACATAAGGAAGGTGCAACGTACCATACATATGTGACTGTTTACTGGCTAGTTGTCGTTTTAGATAATTTTCCATTATTATATTTTTTAAGCGGCAATGTAGTCTGTACTGAGGTAATGTGCATACAGGTCTAGAAAGTGAGCTGGCAACTCATCCCTTTTCTTGTTCAAACTACCCGTTCAAACTCAAAAAGTCTTGTCCATCGATTAAAAGGGTACACATCGATTAAAAGGGTACACGCCTTAAAGGCGATTTTGGTATATGATGCTAGACTTTTGTTTATAGATAAAGTCGCTTAGAGTCACTTAAAAGTCAACAAGGTCGACTTCATTGCACCGGGTTTTATCCTGCATGGTTCGGTTTCTTTCCACTGCGCGGGCTGCCGAAAGCGTCGCACAAAGCACATACTCCGTAGCTCCAGCGACCACATCCAGGAGGATCCGATAAATGCACTCGTGAACCGAAGGACACGGCCAGGAATCGAACCCACAACCTTCGGAGCCCGAGTCAGATGGCTTGACCACTTCGCCACGGATTTCAGTGGTGACATGGTTTGTGAAGCGTAAGGCCGCCTTATTGAGGTGTGTTGCGCAGTTCCCTTCCACACAATAAATAATTTTTTTTTTAAATGTGAACCCAATATCATCATCGGCATTATTTGAACATGTCATACATATTTTTAAAAAAGTTTCACACAATCGTTAACATCTACCGTATACATATATAACATGAAAGTGCTCATTTACATGCAAATATGTTCGTATAAATACAGAGACAGGGATATCAGGTTACGCGTAAACAGCCACATACGGATAGACAGAAGAAGAAGAAACACAGCAATAAAACAAGAATTAGGGGAAGAGGAGAGGAGGAGAAGGAAGAGGAGGAGACGAAGGAGAATGGTGAGTAGAGGGGAAGTATATAAAGAAGAAGAAGATGAAGGAAAAAGAAAGTAGCAGTAGCAGTAGCAGTAGCAGTAGCAGTAGCAGTAGCAGTAGCAGTAGCAGCAGCAGTATAATAGTGTGACATTACAGGTTAGGCACGTGATCGTACAGGACACAAGTCTTCGCGTTGTTAGAAACATACTTTATTAGCCGAATCGTTCTATTTCAGCACACATGATGGAGACTCCCTTCTTGGTGTTGACATCTCTTCTCGCTGGCCCCCAAGTGACGTGTGTGTTTTCCTAGATACACTTCTTCATTCGTGCACACACGTTCACTATGGTTTTCCCCCTAGTCAAGGAATGCGCAGCATTCCTTAACTCTTTACTCCTAACCTAATTCCCTCACTGTTACAATGCCTCCCCTTCTTCAAAGAGAATTTTTCCTTGAAAAAATCTCAACCCCAACTTTTAATTAGTTAACTTTACATCTCTATTCTACAATAACAACAATTCCATATATTTCCTAACTCAATTCTCCTATCTCCTCATAGCCAATTGCTAACCAGAGACAATAATATCGAAACTCTCTACAAAACTCGTTATAAAGTTCTCTAGAAAACTTTCTACAAAACTCTCCATAAAATTCCCCACAATACAAAAGTCTCCATAAGCGAACCGCTTTTAACTTTAAAATGTCCATCTAAATTATGATTGACAAAACTGAAGATATTCCCCTTATCCTTTATTTCCCCCTTATTCACATTCTCACACTCTCAGTATTCTAGGATAGACAGAAAAAAATAGCTAGATTAGATTTGGGTAGGTGCGCACCTGAAAATAATAAAAGTAAGGAAAAAGTAAGAAAGTAAGAAGTAATCACCTTTCTCTTCCCATACATTCTCAAAACTTTATCAAAAAATAAAGTTTCAAAATTTATCTTCAGTTTCCGTCAATAATAATTGTTATTATCAAAAAAATATGTTAATCCAAAACTGCTAGCCTTTGTATTATTCAGCTCATCAATTTCCCGTTTACCATTCCTTCAACAACAAAAAACTTCCTAACTATTATTATACTGTTAAGTACAGTCTTCTTCTTCCAATATGCAGTTATTTAAATGCCAAAACTCAACCTGGCATTCCCCCCCCCCCCCATATTCTCCCATTAAACGCTGTTCAACCCAGCTCCTATTATAAACCTTGTATATACATTGCATACTCCACATGTAATAACAACATACCCCTCCATTACTACATATAGAGTCACTTCACTAACCACTACTTTAATTCATCTTCTAACTGAACTTCAAAGTAATAATCATTTTAAACACACTTAGGGTAACTCAATCAAACCAAAACATCGTAAAAATAACCATCTAAGTTAACTTATTTTTCACATTTCATAAAACACAATTGAAGTCCCAACAATTGAGCAAACCATTTCAATCCCCTCATCATATTTATCCCCACACATTAATCAATGTACACATACATTATAAATTTCAAGACCATATTCTGAGTACCCAATAATAATTTTCCGTTTTAGAAAAACTCCATCAAGTACCTTCTTTGTAAACACAAAAATATCGTGTCCAACTTCTTCTTCTATCTGCCATCTGCAGAACCTTGTATCACTCTATTCATCTATCTCTTCTCCATTTCTTTAATAACCTCAAATTTTTTTCTATAATTGCAATATCTACATCAATGTCGCTATCCTCTCGAGGAGAGCTATCTTCTTTCATATCAGCTTCTTCATCAGTTTCTGACTTTTCATCCATCTCTTGTTCCCCATCTGTATATCCATTACTAGCAACCGCTAATCTCTTCCTTTCTAAATCCAATCTAATTTTCCTGTCTTGCCGTCTCAACAAATTTTCAAATAGTGGCATCTCTTCCTCACTCGAAGAATTCGCTCTAAGTTTCCTTTGCCTCTTAATTTCTTTTTCTTTCTGTCTATCCAACTTTCTTTTTACTGCCTGTCTTGTATTCATAAATGGAGGTTCAATATTTTCCCTGACTGACTCTTCACTAATATAATCGTCATACACGTTATTTTCCTCTGTCATGACTGTTTTTGGTACCGTTTCTTCTTGTTCAGCTGTAGTAGATGCTGTTGTTACTTGTTTTCCATTCTCTATAGGTATTGGATATACCGATTGTCTGACAATCTGTCCACCTGACAATATTTCTTCGGAACAATAATTATTATTATTATTCTCTGCATCCCTTTCTTCATTATCCCGCCTTAAGTGTTCTACATGTGAACGTGCAACATGCCCTGAAATTTGATTCTTAATAGTATACGACACTGGACCTTTTTTTTCTAAAATATAGTATCCCGGGACCCAATGAGCATCAAACTTAGAGTTTTTTCTATGTTTTTTATAATATACCCTATCACCTACGTTAAACTCTTGTAAGTGTGCATTTTTATTTGCGTATTTCTTCTGTCTTTCTCTAGCCTTAATTATATTATTTCTTAAACGTACATGTGCTTTATGCATCTCTTGCAACCTTGTTTCTTGAAAATCTTCCCCCAGATATTTTCTCCTAGGCTTTAATAAATTATCAATTGGCAATATTGGTTCTCTTCCATGTACTAAGTAAAATGGTGAGAAACCTGTTCCTTCATTTTCGTGTGTACGTATCGCCGCTAATGCTATCCCCAAATAAAGATCCCAATCCATATCGTGTTCTTCTACATTTTTCGCTAGAATATTGTATAGTGTTCTGTGTTGTCTCTCATTTTTAGCATTAGAAGTTGGTCTGTAATATGAAGTCCTAATGTGTTTTATATTCCAATCTTTTACCAATTTCTCAAACTTTTTATTTACAAACTCTTTCCCATTGTCTGTAAGTATTATTTGTGGACACCCAAACCTTGGTATAAATTCTTGTAAAAGCATATTTATAACTGAATCAGCACTCTTGTCTGGAATTGGATACACTTCTGGCCAAAGACTATATGAATCAACTATATGTAGTAGGTATACATTTCCCGATAATGTTTTTGGATGAGGACCTGAAATATCCAAACTTACTTTCTGCATTGGAAATTGAGGAATATCGGTATCTTGTAAAGGACATTTAATTATCTTCATGTTTCTTAACCTACACTTTTCACATGCTTCAACATATTCATATACGCTTTTGAATAAATTCGGCCAATAATATTTACTGCTAATAGCCTTCACTAACTTATCTCGTCCAAAATGACCATTATTATCGTGGTATGCCTTTAAGACTTCTTGTTCTAAATGTTTCGGAATATATTTTCTTACTCCTTCACCTTTTTCACTGATATAATATAATTGATTGTCTTCTTGTAACTCTACAAACTTTCTTTTAAAACTATTTTCCCCTGTTTCTTTCAATTTCTTTTTTATCTGTACTACTTTTGGATCTAATTCTTGTTCTGTTTTCATATCAAACTGTTCTAAATGTGGGTCTTCTGTTCTAGATTCCGACTCTTGCTCCGATGGTAAACTCTCAAATTCTTCCCTATTTATTATGGCAGAATCTAATATATTTACTTGCCAGTTTCGATCGTCTACCTCTGGTTCAACTTCATCTTCCGTGTTTCCTGATGACTGTGGGTACGGGATTCTAGACAAAAGATCGGCGCACGTATTATGTTTCCCTGACACATATTCAACCTTAGCATTGTACCCTTGTAAATTCAATGCCCGCGTTTGTATTTTCCTATTTTGTATTGGTGCTTCTAATATCGACTTTAATGGCATGTGGTCAGTTCTAATAATGAAATTGGCGTTATGTAAGTAGTAATTTAATTTTTGCAGCGCGTAGTGTATAGCATATGCTTCCTTCTCAATAATCGGCCATTTGCGTTGAGTTCTGCTGAGTTTATGCGACAAGAAATAGATTGGTCTTTCATTTTTAACCCCTGGTATTCCAGATTCTTCTCCTTCATATGGTTGAACCAAACATGCTCCTATTGCGTTGTCTGAAGCATCTGTGTATAGTATTAGCTGTTTATTCAGGTCTGGATGTGTCAATAATGGTACCACCGTTAAGCTATCTTTTAAAAGTTCAAACGCTTTTTGACACTCATCATCCCACTTAAATCTAGCGTATTTTCCCGTTAAATTCGTAATAGGTATTGCTATCCTTGAAAAGGCTGGTACAAACCGCCTATAATACGCACACGTTCCTATAAAAGCACGCACTTCCTTAACGTTAGTGGGAGGAGGTAACTCTTTAATAACCTTTATCTTTTCCTGGTCTGGTTTAATACCTTCCCTATTTATTATATAGCCTAAATATTTTGTTTCTGTCTTTAAAAACTGGCACTTACTAAGCTTTAATTTAACGTCATGCCTTCTTAATCTGTCAAATACTAGTCTAACATGTTTCAAATGATTCTCTACATCTCCTTTCGTAAAAATCAATACGTCATCAATATATGCTAGGGCAAAACTTTGCATACCGTCTAGTACTTCATTTATTAAGAACATATAGTGAGACGGTGCATTTTTCAGACCGAATGGCATACGTAAAAATTCGTACGAACCCATATGAGTACAAAAGGCACTTTTCTTTTGCGCGTCTACCGACATCGGAATACACCAAAATCCTGCCCTTGCGTCCAGCGTTGTGAAATATGTAGAGCCATTAAGCAGCCCCAAAATATCATCAATTACTGGCAGTGGGTACGCTACATTCTTAGTAATTTTATTTAACGCCCTGTAGTCACAACAGAACCTGTTCGAACCATCAGACTTGGCCACAATTACCACCGGAGATGACCATTCTGATTTTGATCTTGTTATTATGCCTGCTTTCAACATATCTTCTATTGCCTTTTCTACGACTTCTCTATTTCTTAATGGAGTTCTGTATGGTTTTAAACTAATTGGTGGATGATCTCCCGTGTCTATTTCCATCGTAACTGTTTGTGTCTTACCCAATTCTAAATCATTTATCGCAAACACATCTTGATTTTGCTTTATAAGTTGTTCTAACACTTCCTTATTTTCTGGCGAAGTTTTTAATTGTGCTAACAATTCTTTTTCTCTTGTTACTTTGTCTAGTGAATGTATTTGTGCTGTATTTCTTCTAGATGGATGGATCAATTCATCCATTCTTACGTTCCCTTTTCTTCTGTATCCGCGTCTATTATTACTTCTTTCATTAGAGGTTTCTGAATAACTTATGCCTGCCATATTTACTCTATCTGTTGCCAATATGTCACTAACGTTATGTTCTAGCTTAGCTATTACACATCCTCTGTATAATTTAATTTCTCTACCTGTGTTATTAATAACCATTACTGGAAATGTTAAACTTTTATCTAATTCTATTATTCCATCCGGAACTTCTAAACCTGGCTCATCAATTATTTCATTTTGCAATTCCGTGATTCTGACTATGTTTCCTGCTACATAATACGGGTTTCTCTTCAGTCTTGCTTGTATCAAATTAACTGACTGTGGTTTTAAATTCATGGTCGTTTTGACTCTAACTAGTGTCGACACATGCATATCTTCTTCTAGATCTACGTAAACATCTTGGAATTTTAATTTATGCAAATCAAATAAAAGTCTCACCCCATTTTTCAATAAAAAATCTCGTCCCAATATCATATTTCTATTTAAATCTTTAACCACATGGAACATATGCCTGACATTTATCCCTCCTAATTTCAAATTTATCATCGTTTGTCCTAACACTT
>JACEFZ010018628.1:465000-490000 GCA_014155875.1 Cepaea nemoralis
GGAAACATTTAGAAAGACTAAAAGAGCTATTAATGTATGGTTCAGAAATATTTAGAACGACTAAAAGAGCTACTAATGTATGGATCAGAAATATTTAGAACGACTAAAAGAGGCACAAATGTTTTCTTTCCCCGCGTTTCCATCCTGTTTCAGGATATTGCGGTCAACACCAGCATCTTTCAGCTGTATGTTGATTCTTAGGCTGGATTACGCTCATAAGCACGCCACGACTTTCTGAGCGACCGGCTCCATACTCTCATTAGTCACTGGTGCGACTCGAACCGCCTCCAATTCTCGTGCACTCACGTCAACCACGAGAGTATTCGGGATTACGGAGAAAGCTGCTAACACCTCGGCCAGGGAGCCGGCCTACTAATGTATGGTTCAGAAATATTAGAACGACTAAAAAAGCTACTAATGTATGGATCAGAAATATTTAGAAAGACTAAAAGAGCTACTAATGTATGGGTCAGAAATATTTAGAACGACTATAAGAGCTACTAATGTATGGGTCAGAAATATTAGAACGACTAAAAGAGCTACTAATGTATGGGTCAGAAATATTTAGAAAGACTAAAAGAGCTACTAATGTATGGGTCAGAAATATTAGAAGGACTAAAAGAGCTACTAATGTATGGGTCAGAAATATTTAGAACGACTATAAGAGCTACTAATGTATGGGTCAGAAATATTAGAACGACTAAAAGAGCTACTAATGTATGGGTCAGAAATATTTAGAACGACTAAAAGAGCTACTAATGTATGGGTCAGAAATATTTAGAACGACTATAAGAGCTACTAATGTATGGGTCAGAAATATTAGAACGACTAAAAGAGCTACTAATGTATGGGTCAGAAACATGGGGAGTGACTGTTGCTGTGCCCGTATTGTAATATACAAACATCACTTGATGACTAATGTGGTCGATATCACGTATTGTAATATACAAACATCACTCGATGTGTAATGTGGTTGATATCACGTATTGTAATATACAAACATCACTCGATGTGTAATGTGGTTGATATCACGTATTGTAATATACAAACATCACTCGATGTGTAATGTGGTTGATATCATGTATTGTAATATACAAACATCACTCGATGAATAATGTGGTTGATATCACGTATTGTAATATACAAACATCACTCGATGAATAATGTGGTTGATATCACGTACTGTAATATACAAACATCACTTGATGACTAATGTGGTTGATATCAATCAATCAATCATGTGCCATGCCGGAAAGCGTGGGCGGTCATGATTCGCCATTTCACTCGATCACCAGAGTCGTGGATCAGCTCAGTGTTCCTGTCTCGTCCATGCCATGTGGCCAAGCCATCCAGGTATTTTCCTCTCGGTCTTCCTCTTGGTCTGTTCCCTTCGATCTTGCCAGCTGTCACTAAGTTCTCCAGTCCATTTCTTCTCATAACATGTCCAAAAAATTGTGACTGTCTACGTCTAATTTCTCTACTCAATCTACGATTTTCATTTGTCTCTTGTAGTACTTGGTCATTGGTTTTTCTATCTGTCCATGGTATTCTTTGCATTTTCCTCAGAAACCACATTTCTGCAGCCATCAGATGTTTTTCAGCTTGACTGCACATTGTCCAAGTTTCACATCCATACAAAAGAACAGGCTCTATGTGTCCCCTCAACACTCTTTTTCTCGTTTCAATTGACATAATTTTATTGGTCAGAATGTTTTTCATCTTGCTAAAGGCTACTTTCGCAATGGCGATTCTTGTTCTAATCTCTTCAAGGCATCTGCCATCAGATGTTATGACTGTTCCGAGATAATTGAACCGATTCACTTGTTGAAGAATATTCCCATTTACTTGTATATTACATTGTGGTACTTCGTTCTTCCTAGTGACGACCATAACCTGTGTCTTCCTACAATTTAATTCCAACCCCAGCTGCTGTCACGAGCGCCCTGAGTTAACCCAGATAATAATACCGACGTTTGCGTGGCGTATATTTTCTGGGCCACAACAGTCGTACTAACAGAGTAAACACAGCTGCACAGGTTACATCGTGTCAGCCCATAAACACATTTGGTGGTGAGTGAGAAGGAATGGATACACAGAGTTGGCAGTTCATTAACAAGTAGAATCACATATATTGTCAGCTTAGGATATGGAATGGTTCCGTTTGTCATCTATACGGCCGGACATCAGACGGAAATGGCTGCTGGGATTGTCACCACGGAACAGAAGAGTGACAAGTTTGTCAACATTTGAATGCAGATGGAAGCCGTGAGATCACAGGGGCAGATGTAAAACGGAAGTACCTAGTACGGAAAACAGTGCATCTGTCAATTCTTGGTTTCCGGAACATCAAGATGATTGGCAGCTTGGTATCGAAACTCTTTGTTGGGAGTTTACAGAAACTAGCTGGCTTGTTTTGAGAATCTAGGCAATTACTGACAACTTTGACAGGATTTAAGCCAGGAAAATAGTTCTTGACAGGGGATGATTTGCCACTGTGCCACCTGTGTGGGGGAGTAAAGGATAACGTCACGTGGACAACTTTGGTAGTTTGCCATATAAACTCGAGTTGAGATCAACTAGGGTGGACTTGAATAATGCTCTAGACAGAGTGCAGGGCACTGCAGTGCCAGTGGAAATAATATCTACCGTGTGTTAATTAGTGACTTAATTTTACACGTGCCTATATGGCAGATGTAGATATGATTTATAGGACTGCAGTAGTGCCATTTAAGGTATAACTTATTATAATATATTCGTTATAATTACTATAGACTGTGGCCTTGTTAAACTATAGTGTGATGATTAGCACTGTTAGTGGAAACTAGCTAGAGTAGTGAAGTGATACTTGGCTCTGTTAGCTAGAATAGATTAGTGAAGTGTTGATAAGCTTTACTAGTTGAGTAATGAGGGATAATTGGGATCTTCCCGTAGGTGTCCCTGGTGGGCGGGGTTCCGCATTCTGTTTGGTGATTTTTTCTTTGTCATAGCCTGATTCGACTCTAGGTGGGTAGCTAATCTGCTCTATGACTAAGTCTAGTTAGCTAAAGATCAGTAAGCAAGGTGATAGGCTTACACTCAGCCAAAAGGATCAGTGACTAGTACTATCACCAGATGTGTTGTTTCTATCCTAGGTTCCCTACCAGATCCAAGGAAACTCAACAAGTTTTAAAAAAACCCATTCGGAAGAACACCCGTTCAACCATCAATAAAGTGCAGACAGAACGTAACTGAAAGCTAAAAGCAGGTTGATTCACCAAAGTGAGTGATGCGTACTGATGCACCACACATCATCAGACAGTGGTGGCGGGCTGAAGACATTGGGTCTAATAGTTACCTAGAGTTATATAATCTCGTGTAATAGAACACATGACATTATATGTGAGGCTGGATAGACACGAGTGAGGATCAATCCAGTACAGTAACAATTAACATTAGTAAGTAGCCCTTATGAACTGAGTGGTTCGATGTGCAACGAGGATGATCTGTCGACTAACTAACTAACTAACTAACTGCGTACACACTGCAAAAGACTTGTGCAGTTTGTTTAGGAACATTAGGAACGGACATTGTGTAGAGTGCAACCGGTCCATGATTAACTGTTAATACCACCGGTGTCTATTTCGGATGTTCATGAAATTGGATTACCAGAGGTCTACAGAGGCAAAGCATTATCCGGCAAGATGGTTCCGGCAACGGGTGAGACGTACTTGTTCTGACGTAACGTGCTGTGGTCTATCTTTGCTGTGATCAGCTGACTGAGTTGATGTCTGAGAGACAGAGTCTACACACTTTATAGAACACGTCACACATTTTCTTCGCATACACGTCTCATACACGTTACACTTTTATTTTAATAAATTAATCTTTATTAATTTCTAGAAGCAAGAGTTGTTGAGTATGTTGCGTTGGGGAAGTATGAGAAGGGGGCATAGTACGACAGTGTGAGAGTGATAGGAAAAGGTGTCCATAGGCTGATGGAGTGTGTTGGACGGAAGCTGGTGGATTCTCCAGAATATTGAGGGGGAAAAAAATAATATTATAATGTGGGTGTCGGATCTCCTCACTCCAGGGACGACACTTTAAAGGAGGACACGACATTATTGGGGGCTCGTAACGGGATATTTGGACAGTGGGATCTCTCGTAAACGGGATCTTTGGACAGCGGGATCTATCGTAAACGTGATCTTTGGACAGCGAGATCTCTCGTAAACGGGATCCTTGGACAGCGGGATCTCCCGTAAACGGAATCCTTGGACAGCGAGATCTCCTGCAAGCAGGAACCTTTGACAGTGGGATCTTCTGACAACGGGGTCTTTTGACACGGGATCCTTAGTTATAAGAGGGAGATATCAGTTTGGAGAATCCAGCTAGAGTGAATGTGGATAGGGGTTAGGACTAATATCTTACCTGTTCACACTTCACACGTCTGCATAGGTCTGTGGTCCTAATTCTACTCTTGTCACTGAGTGAATGTGCTGTGTGTGGTAATATCTAGATTTATAGTACTTGTTCATATATCGGTATAGTAATTTGCAGTTATATTGTACTAGACCTGCTAGCTTACCTCTCTGTATAATGGCCACCCCTAAACTTAGCACGTTAGAATTAAAGGCAAGGGGGGAAGAAATGGGATTGGCTGGGTCTTCTCTAACGGATTACATACAGGAAGTGGAGAGAGAGTATCGTCAAGCGGAACGGGAAGAGCGAAAGGCCGAGTTGGAATTGAGAAGGGAAGCTGAGCAAGCAGCTAGGAAATTTGAAGCTGAGCAAGCAGCTAGGAAATTAGAAGCTGAACAGGAAGCACAGAAAAGGGAGCACGAGTACCGGATGAGGGAACTCGAGTTGAAGAGTCAATCTAATGGAGAAACTGAGGGAGCAGTTGGAGGTTCCTCCATCCCAGGATCAACACCAGTAGGTGGACATGGGTACCATGCTATGAAGTTTCCTTTAGCGGTCTACGAGGAGGACAAAGAGAAGATTGATCAATACCTTCAACGCTTCGAGGCTATGTCAGTTGCTATGGGTCTGGAGCGTAACAAATGGAATCTTAAGCTATCCCAGGGATTACGCGGGACGGGATACGAGGTTTATACTCGCCTGCCACCAGGACATGAGAACAATTATGATGAGTTAAAGACGGCTCTGCTGAAACGATTCGAGGTTACGTCACATACCTACCGGAAAAAATTTCGAGCAGCGAAACGAGAACCGGGAGAGTTGTTTGCCGCCTACAGTTTGCGTCTTAAATCTTATCTCCATAAGTGGATGGATTTGGCTGGGTTCGCACATGACTATGAGAGTCTGGAAGAGCTCATGGTGGTCGACCAGCTGAAGAAGCAAATGTCTAAACCTCTCAGGACGTTCCTGGGAGAACAAGGAGCGGAACGTATTGACCTCGTGACTAAATTAGCAGAACGGTTCGTCGAGGTACATGGGGAGGCAGGGGAAAACCTTTCCACCAACACCAAAAGTCAAGAGAAACATGACAAGAAGAAAGCCAAAAACTCAGGAACCAAAAAGTGGGAACCTTATGTGCAAAAATCAGAGGATAATTCAGAGAAGAAGAAGGAGGGAAGCAAGAGCACTTCAAGCTCTACACCTAAACGACCGTGGTCGGAGAAGTGGTGTTCAATTTGTAAGTCACCCTCTCACAATACGAGGGACTGCAAATCGAAGGCTAAGAACCCTCACTTTGCAGCATGTCAAGTGACTTCCAAGGAGGTTGTCACGGAAAATGCCAAGGTCAACAAGGAAGCTCGCCACCAGGAGAGCTCATTCAAGTCCGACAATAGAAAATCTAGGACAGGGAAATGGTGCAACCAATGTCAGTCAAACACGCACAATGCTATTGACTGCAGGGGAAAGTCAGGAGACACTCAATTCGTCGTGTGCTCAGGGAAACCTAAGGTGGAGCCCACCGAACAGGTCGAGGCCGAGGAAGAGACTCCAGACCAGGAAAAACCACCTGTAGTGGAATTGGTAGAGGTTAACGGTCGTCAAGTGGAGTGTTTATACGACACAGGACTGGACGGGGAGGCCGTGATTTCTGCGGATCTAGGTACATCCAGAACAATTCACAGGTGAAACATTGGATATACAGCCTGCACAGAAGAGTGCTGTAACCATGAAGTTGCCCATTGCTAATGTGGAGATTCGGTCAAGGTACGTCACCGGCACCATCAAGGCCGCTGTATTGACCGATCCCATTTTTCCAGTCATCCTAGGTTGCCGGTATGTCTTTCTGGGAATGCCCAGGGAGCCAATCCATATGGGAGCAATGCAGACTCGCTCTCAGACGAAAACGGAAGAGGCAGACGCAATTGTGACTAACCCAATGCCGGGGGAGCTACGAACTGCCCAGAGTGAGGATGATACTTTACGTCCTTGCTACAAAAAGCTGCAGAAAAGTGCTGATCCACCAGGACGGGGGCAGTACTACATGAAGAATAGGATACTCTACAGGAGAGCAGGAAGGGGAGACAACCTATACGGTCAGTTGGTCGTCCCGAAAGCTCATCGGTCCCAGATTCTTCATATGGGGCATACCATCTCCTTTAGTGGACACATGGGTATTGCCGCCACCATGCAGCGGATTTCCTGCCACTACTATTGGCCGGGAATGACAGATGATGTGCGTCGGTATGTGAAGTCATGCCCTGAGTGCCAGAGGGTGGCACCGAAACACTGGACAGCACCGGTGATGTTGGGTGAGATGCCCATCATGAACTCTCCTTTCGAGAGGGTAGCCATCGATATCGTGGGTCCACTTCCCAGGACTAGGAAGAGGAACATGTATATACTTACAATGGTGGATTGCTGTACAATGTGGGGTGAGGCGATACCGTTGACCACGATTGACTCGAAAAGAGTGGCGGACGCACTGATGGAGGCCTTTACCAGATTAGGCTTTCCGGATCAAATTCTGACGGACAATGGATCTCAGTTTTGTGGAAAACTCATGGAGGAGGTATTTAGGGTGTTTCACTCTAACCACATACATACCAGCCCTTACCACCCTCAAGCCAATGGACAAGTAGAGCGTTTCAACGGCACGTTGATGACAATGCTCAGGAAACTAGCGCAGGAAAAACCTGATAGGTGGGATGAATATATCCCAGCAGCACTCTTTGCCTATCGGGAAGTTCCTCATGGCTCAACAGGACTACCACCCGCTACGTTGCTGTTTGGTCGTCCAATCAAAGGACCGTTGGAAGCCATGTTGAGGAGTTGGACTGAAGAGGGGACGTCAGAAGAAGTGATCTCATCCTATCAATACGTGGAGGAACTGAAAGAAAAACTCCACAAGGGATGGACTCTGGCAAATCAAAACTTGAAAAAGGCCAGGAAAAGACATGCGGCTTACTACAACCGTAGGTCTAAAGAAAGATCTCTAGAGGTGGGAGATAAAGTCTTGTTGCTACTCCCAACGGGAAACAACAAACTGGAGATAGGTTGGCAAGGACCATTTCCCGTGGAAAGGGTGATATCCAGAACCAACTATCAAATCCGGATCCGGGGAAAGTCGAAGATTTTCCATATCAATCTCTTGCGGAAATACGAAGAGAGACCCGGAGACAAGGCAGCTCACCTCATGGCAATGGCAGTTGCAGTGGAGACAGAAGTGGGAACAAGCGAGGGCAGGGAATATCCCTTAGTACACCAGGAAACCTATAGGGATGTGCAAGTGAACCCTGATCTGACCTCCCAGGAGAGGGAAAGGATAACCCAGGTTCTCAAGTCTCATAAGGAGATATTGACTGATAAACCAGGACGAACGAGGTTGGTGGAGTTCGAGATGACTTTGACCACACAGGAGCCTGTTCGCCAAAAGGTTTACCCAGTGCCATTCTCTAAAGAAAAGGCCCTGGAGGAGGAAATAAAAAAACTGCTGGAGGATGACGTGATTGCACCATCCACATCCCCATACAATGCGGGGGTAGTTTTGTTACGCAAACCAAGTGGAGAACACAGGTTGTGTATAGATTACCGACTTCTGAACAGTCATACACAGTTTCAGGTGGAACCTTTGCCGAATCCAACTCAGTTATTCGCTAGGCTCCATAAGGCTCGGTACTTTTCAAAGGTGGATCTGAGTCGGGGGTACTATCAGATACCAGTCAAACCGGAGATTCGACCACTGTTAGCTTTCAGTACACCCAGTGGACACTACGAATTCAAGGTCATGCCCTTTGGACTCAGCAATGCACCTAGTGTGTTTACACGCATGATGAGGACTTTACTAGATCCGTTACAGGATCCATCCATCATCTCATTCATGGATGATATTCTGATTTCCAGTGACAGCTTGGATGACCACTTACAATCCTTGGAGAGAGTGTTTAATAGACTCAAGGAAGCAGGGCTTACTGCTCGTCCAACCAAGTGCATGATTGGTTACCAGACTCTGGAATTTCTAGGTCACACCATCACTCCAGGACACATTGTCCCAGAAGAGAAGAACCTGGAGAAAATCAGAAATGCACCAAGGCCAAAAACGAAGAAGGATGTGCGATCTTTTCTCTCGTTGTGTGGGTTCTACCACAAATTTATCCCACATTTCACGGAACTGGGAGCTCCGTTGACGGAAACCTTGAAAAAGGGATTACCGGACCAAATCATTTGGACACCAGAATGTGAGAATGCCTATAGTCAGTTAAAGGAGGCCTTGGTCAGCAAACCTGTATTACAGCTCCCTGACCTTTCCAAACCATTTGTGTTGAGAACGGATGCGAGTGCGATTGGAATTGGAGCCGCTTTGTTACAGGAAGGAAAAGACGATGCTTCGGTTTTGAAACCTGTGGCATACGCAAGTAAGAAACTTCTACAGGCGGAGAGGAATTATTCAACCGTCGAGAGAGAGTGCTTGTCCCTCGTATGGGCAGTGCAAAAATTTCAGCCATATTTGTATGGAGTTAAGTTTCGGGTCCAGTCAGATCATCAGCCCCTGATGTTCCTGGCTACTTCTCAGAAGCTCAACGCCCGTTTGATGCGGTGGTCGTTGTTACTTCAACCGTACAATTTCACAGTAGAGTACATTCCTGGGAAGGAAAATGTTGGAGCGGACTTCTTGTCAAGACACCCAGCTCCTGAAGAAGAGGAATGAATCATCTGGATTTAACTCATGGTGGAGAAGAGTGAGATGGACTACTCTCTTAAGAGGGGGCCTATGTCACGAGCGCCCTGAGTTAACCCAGATAATAATACCGACGTTTGCGTGGCGTATATTTTCTGGGCCACAACAGTCGTACTAACAGAGTAAACACAGCTGCACAGGTTACATCGTGTCAGCCCATAAACACATTTGGTGGTGAGTGAGAAGGAATGGATACACAGAGTTGGCAGTTCATTAACAAGTAGAATCACATATATTGTCAGCTTAGGATATGGAATGGTTCCGTTTGTCATCTATACGGCCGGACATCAGACGGAAATGGCTGCTGGGATTGTCACCACGGAACAGAAGAGTGACAAGTTTGTCAACATTTGAATGCAGATGGAAGCCGTGAGATCACAGGGGCAGATGTAAAACGGAAGTACCTAGTACGGAAAACAGTGCATCTGTCAATTCTTGGTTTCCGGAACATCAAGATGATTGGCAGCTTGGTATCGAAACTCTTTGTTGGGAGTTTACAGAAACTAGCTGGCTTGTTTTGAGAATCTAGGCAATTACTGACAACTTTGACAGGATTTAAGCCAGGAAAATAGTTCTTGACAGGGGATGATTTGCCACTGTGCCACCTGTGTGGGGGAGTAAAGGATAACGTCACGTGGACAACTTTGGTAGTTTGCCATATAAACTCGAGTTGAGATCAACTAGGGTGGACTTGAATAATGCTCTAGACAGAGTGCAGGGCACTGCAGTGCCAGTGGAAATAATATCTACCGTGTGTTAATTAGTGACTTAATTTTACACGTGCCTATATGGCAGATGTAGATATGATTTATAGGACTGCAGTAGTGCCATTTAAGGTATAACTTATTATAATATATTCGTTATAATTACTATAGACTGTGGCCTTGTTAAACTATAGTGTGATGATTAGCACTGTTAGTGGAAACTAGCTAGAGTAGTGAAGTGATACTTGGCTCTGTTAGCTAGAATAGATTAGTGAAGTGTTGATAAGCTTTACTAGTTGAGTAATGAGGGATAATTGGGATCTTCCCGTAGGTGTCCCTGGTGGGCGGGGTTCCGCATTCTGTTTGGTGATTTTTTCTTTGTCATAGCCTGATTCGACTCTAGGTGGGTAGCTAATCTGCTCTATGACTAAGTCTAGTTAGCTAAAGATCAGTAAGCAAGGTGATAGGCTTACACTCAGCCAAAAGGATCAGTGACTAGTACTATCACCAGATGTGTTGTTTCTATCCTAGGTTCCCTACCAGATCCAAGGAAACTCAACAAGTTTTAAAAAAACCCATTCGGAAGAACACCCGTTCAACCATCAATAAAGTGCAGACAGAACGTAACTGAAAGCTAAAAGCAGGTTGATTCACCAAAGTGAGTGATGCGTACTGATGCACCACACATCATCAGACAGTGGTGGCGGGCTGAAGACATTGGGTCTAATAGTTACCTAGAGTTATATAATCTCGTGTAATAGAACCCATGACATTATATGTGAGGCTGGATAGACACGAGTGAGGATCAATCCAGTACAGTAACAATTAACATTAGTAAGTAGCCCTTATGAACTGAGTGGTTCGATGTGCAACGAGGATGATCTGTCGACTAACTAACTAACTAACTAACTGCGTACACACTGCAAAAGACTTGTGCAGTTTGTTTAGGAACATTAGGAACGGACATTGTGTAGAGTGCAACCGGTCCATGATTAACTGTTAATACCACCGGTGTCTATTTCGGATGTTCATGAAATTGGATTACCAGAGGTCTACAGAGGCAAAGCATTATCCGGCAAGATGGTTCCGGCAACGGGTGAGACGTACTTGTTCTGACGTAACGTGCTGTGGTCTATCTTTGCTGTGATCAGCTGACTGAGTTGATGTCTGAGAGACAGAGTCTACACACTTTATAGAACACGTCACACATTTTCTTCGCATACACGTCTCATACACGTTACACTTTTATTTTAATAAATTAATCTTTATTAATTTCTAGAAGCAAGAGTTGTTGAGTATGTTGCGTTGGGGAAGTATGAGAAGGGGGCATAGTACGACAGTGTGAGAGTGATAGGAAAAGGTGTCCATAGGCTGATGGAGTGTGTTGGACGGAAGCTGGTGGATTCTCCAGAATATTGAGAGGGGAAAAAAATATTATAATGTGGGTGTCGGATCTCCTCACTCCAGGGACGACACTTTAAAGGAGGACACGACAGCTGCTCACTGTGTACAACCACAGCGCCTACTAATTGTTGCAGATCCTGTGCATTGTCTGCAATCAATACTGTATCATCTGCATATCTAATGTTATTTATGTGTCGTCCTCCAATGCTGATTCCATTTAGGTCTTCTACATTTCTGAAAATATTTTCACTGTATAGGGAAAAAAGATCTGGTTGATATCACGTATTGTAATATACAAACATCACTCGATGTGTAATGTGGTTGATATCACGCAGGCCGCCTTTACTTTCAAGGATAGTTCCTGGTATCTATTTTAGACCAGGTCGATCTCGAAGCTCAGGCAATCTAACATATCCTTCCCGATTGAGGTGTGAACTCATGACCACCCATCCGGCGGGTAAGCCTGGTGAAGTTTGTCGGTACTGGATCTCTTGCAGTTTCAGCCTTATGTCTGTGTTTACATCCTGCACGGCTGTGTCCTGACTATATCCACAATGGCTGTCCGTTTATATCTTTACCCTCCGCCCATTAGCTCGTTTGCCCGGAAAGATTTTACGTGTAATCATCATCATGTGCTATGACAAAAAGCGTGAGCGGTCATGTTTCGCCATCTCACTCGATCACCAGAGTCGTGGATCAGCTGTGTGTTTTTGTCTCGACCATACCACGTGATCAACCCATACGGATAGTCACTTCTCTGCCTTCAATTTGTTCTTTTCT
This sequence comes from Cepaea nemoralis, assembly GCA_014155875.1. NCBI lineage: Eukaryota > Metazoa > Mollusca > Gastropoda > Stylommatophora > Helicidae > Cepaea > Cepaea nemoralis. The sequence continues at coordinate 477,022 of JACEFZ010018628.1, forward strand.
CCTCAATATTGCCAGTTTTCACCAACTTCTCCAATTTATTTTTTCTCATAACATTCCCAAAACAGTTCGACTGCTTACGTCTAATTTCTCTAATCAGCTTGCCTGTTTTCATTTCATTCTTGCAGGACTTATGTGAAGAGTTACGGCCTATTTTTTTTATTTTGTAAAATTTTTTGCTCGCTTGCTTAAACTCAAGCGTAGTTTTTACACACTGTTTACAGTAGTACGGGACTGAATTTTTCTTGTGGGTTTGCTTTCCCTTTTACCGATGTCCCTCGCCTTCAGGCAAACCCACTCCGACTTCAGAGGTACCTATTTTTAATTATTCCTCCAACAGTTTGCCCCTGCAGCTGCTTCTGGTATTCAATAAGTTAAATGCTTTTACCCCAGCCGAAGCTGGCAATAAGGTACGGAATGCTATGAGCAAAACTACTTCTTGAGCTGCGAGCATTACAGTTGTGAGCAAACCTAACTTTGTGTAGCCATGCTACATGGTCGAGACATCCAGATATACACTGCTATGCCTTTCCCTTGTTCTTTTCCCCTCAGTCTTGCCATTTGCCACCAAGTTCTCTAGTAATGGTTTACAGTAAACCTTTGTGTTGTTTGATACGAGAAAAGAACCTAGTATCTCTCATTGTAATTTCCGTCAGGTTGTTATCATCATCATCTTGTACCATGCAGAGTGGCATATGCATGCGTATCTTTCCACGGGTCCATTTCCTTAGTGTTCTGTATCGGCTCCATTTATGCTATTCATCCACGACATTGTCGCAAATCATCAAGCATCATATGTTTCTGTCTGCCACTGATTCTTTTACCTCTGATCTCCCCAGTGGTCACAATGTTCCCAAATGCTTACATTACATTGGCACTGTATTTGTCTCTACTTTACAGCTATGTAAAATCCTCTACATTCATTAACTCCTTCCTTGATCCTTGAATAGTTCTGACCGCCTAAAATTTTCCTATCGTTCGTCACAGAAATTACATCTCGGCTGCCTGCAAAAGTCTACTTAATTTCTTCGTTCATAATCCAAGATTCAGTGCTATAAAGAACTGGTTGGATATGACATCTGAGTATTCTTTTTCTGAATATTCAATAAATGTAAATGGTTATTTAACTGATTCATTACCAAGGGATAATATATTGCCAAATGTGACTCCCTATTTGGACAGAAGGACGATATATCGCCAAACTAGGGTCATCGTGTTATTTATTCTAGTTTTGTGTATCTTCCCCAGTTGCAATGCTCAGTGAACGGAAATGTACATTATAATACTTGTTCATATGATTGTGTGTCATGTCTCGTCCAATCCTACTTTTTGTTAAGCTTCCATCTTCACAAATGCAGTTATTGCTTAGCCTATTATACTGACGTATAAGCGCCTCTAAAAATATAAATCTGTTAATTTGATTAAGCATTTTTCCTTCTATTCTTACATCACATTTTGATGTTATCTTTTTCTTGGATATAATCATTGCTTCTTGAGGCTATTGGATATATGGTTCTATATTGTGATTTCTGTTCAAGAGAAGTCCCATTTTTCACTCTCTCACTTGTTATAGAATGTCCTTGTCTCTCTAGTGCAGTGGTTCTCAACCGGCAGGGAATTTTAGGGTTTCCAGGGGGGATTGAAGACCATTTCAAGATCGCGTTAACACAAGAACCGATTACTTGATATTGTTTTTCCCTTCATACTTTACAGTTAAGTACGTCTCATCCTTCTAAAATTCATTTTATAAAGTAAGTAGACCCACAAATCATGTTTTATGTGGATGTCTAGACTTGTTTTAGTATATACTATTAAATTTACCTTACATTCTTACGTATACTGCATAGGGGTGGGAGGATTTTTAGATGGGAAATATGAAAGGGGGGGAATGACGTTCTGAAAATACGGTGAAAAGGGGGGGGGGCCACGAGCCAAATTTTTGATAGGAAGGGGGGGGGGGGGAATGACGTTCTGAAAATATGATGAAGGGGGGCACGGGCCAAAAAATGTTGAGAACCACTGCATTAGTGTGTTTGCCGGCTCCGAGGCGAAGCAGTTTCGGACGCAGTTCCTAATCCCGCTTACTCACGTTCGAATCACAGCTGCGGGCGATTCGGCAGCAGACCGCCTTGCGTTGGGTTTTTACGAAATGGTATGGATGCCGGTCGTCCAGAAAGCTACTACTTCTAGTAGCTGTAACTAGTATTAAGTGCACTGGACTTATTTTGCCTGGGTGTTAGCTTTCCATATTACCAGTGTCCTTCCTTAGCCGTCAGGCTTACCTATGGTCCTTGTAGATTACGTCCCGGGGGGTCAAGGACAACATTGAAGTCACCCTGACAGGCGTGTGAAAGGAACACACTTTCGAGCGGCTGAGCCCTTTGTCCAACATGGTATTACCAGTAGATGATGTCGTATTCAGGGCAGTCTTGGAGTAGGCGATCTGCTGTCTGCGGCACCAATCTACATATTTGATTTGCTAATCTTTAATTGCCGGTCTTCCTGGCGAAGGAGTTAAAGACGCTGTTAAAATCCCGTATACTCACGTACGAAATACAACTGACGCGAGATTCGGCAGTGGATCGATTCGCGTTGGTTTCTTACGGAGGGTATGTGAGCCGGTCGTTCAGAAATCAATGGCAAATTACTGAACGTAAAACTTGCCAAGACATCAACAGCAGCTGAAACATGCTGGTGTTGACTGCAATGTCTTGTAAATGGGATAAGCAAACCAAAACATCTTTAATTGTCGGCTCCGTTACGGGCACAGTTCGTAATCCCGCATACCCACGTTCGAAACACAGCTGATGGCGATTTGGCAGCAGACCGCATTATGTTGGGGTTTTTTTACGAAATGTACGGGTGCCGGTCGTTCAGAAAACAATGAACAATCTACTAAATGTAAACTTTCCAACATGCTTTCTGTTTTAAAGCGCCGAATAATGATTGTTCTGGCCTGTCCATAAACTGTTAATCGTCTTGTGCTGGATTAGTGCCTTTCTGATTAATTTGATGATACTTTTCTTTTAGTGATATGTAACTGATACATCAAGTTGCTCGTCTGTTGCACCATCCTTAGTTAGTTGATCAGCTCTGTTGTTTCTGGGCACTCCACAGTGAGATGGTATTCATTGTATGGTGGCCTTACCCTTGCTGTCTAGTTTAAATAGTAGTGTTCTAAGTGTTGCAATTTCCCATACTAGAGTAATAGAAACCACGTATGCCTGAAGGCAGCAAGTGTGTTTACACAAATAATTGGCACATAAATACTGCTTATTCGTATTTGCAATGTACGTTCTTTACATACGAAACAAACTATATGAAATATAAATGCATAATTCCGCTACAGCCATTTCCTTCCATTAATTGTGTTGCATTTCCCGCAAACTCATAAGTACAGAAGCTTTTTAGTAGAAACCAAAGGATATCTGAACTAATTGCTCCTGTACACCAGAGTGTATTTACATCTGTTTCCTATTTGCTATTTCCGCTCCTACAACATTACATTCCACGTTCTGACATCTGGTTCATTAATGGTAATGTCCTGGCTCAAGAGGCTATAATTTCGTATTAGTACAGTACACCCCCCCCCCCCCCCCCCCCCCCATTTAACGCACCGCGCTATTGTGGATTTTCCATTTAACGTACAAGCAATAATACAACACAGTAATTAACAGCATGTTGGCTTATTCAGTCTGATATATGATATACAACATTATTTAAGCCTGCTGCTGCATTATAAATGATGCTTGGTATACAAATTGTTACTTAAGAACATGTTAGGTTCCTTTACTTTTCACATCCATATAAGGCACGGCATGCTTCAAATGTTCATTTATGTGCAGATTTTCTTATTTTCAGATTTTTTTTTTTTTTTTTGGCCTGGCCTGGCGATCGACCTAGTTTAACATGTGTATCAGGCAGTCTCTTGGACTGACCAATACTGACCACATTGTCCACAGAGGTCCGATTGGTTTCTAAACATATGGGTCTAGCACCATATGCCCAATGCGCCTTAAGGCGTGTAAATGAGACTCTTTACTACTTCTATTTATTTACTAGTGTAAATTATGTTTTGTAAAGCGACACTTTACTACTTCTACTTACTTACTAGTGTAAATTACGGTGATTATATTTTCGAATAGCTAACACGGCTAGTTTTTAATATTGCCCCAGCTTAAAATGGTACCAGGATACATTTTGGAAAGTAAAGGGGACCCGAGTGATATTGGCCATATCACCGTTTGTCTGACGATGGTTCTAGATTCGATAAGTGAAGATGGGTTATGTGAAAGCAATGCTTGCCATATTAAGAACATTTTAAGGAAGCTGCTAAACCTCAAGGTTTCTTCCCGACAGTGCTTTGACTTGGCGAAATATAGCCTCATTCTTAAGAATACGTGTCTATCACATGTGTTAGGAGGAAGCCAACTGCGAGTCATGATCATAGTGAATCACTGGCAACCATGTAAACATTAGGAAGGTATGTAACCGTGAATGTGTACATTTGTTATAATCGAAACAACCCCCACTCATGATAATTGAGCAGTGTTTGATGCATAAGTAGATGGGAGCTGGGTAATGTTGTCTGCTAGACAAGTAGATGGGAGCTGGGGACAAGTTGTTGTCTGCTACACAAGTAGATGGGAGCTGGGGACAAGTTGTTGTCTGCTAGACAAGTAGATGGGAGCTGGGGACAAGTTGTTGTCTGCTACACAAGTAGATGGGAGCTGGGGACAAGTTGTTGTCTGCTACACAAGTAGATGGGAGCTGGGGACAAGTTGTTGTCTGCTACACAAGTAGATGGGAGCTGGGGACAAGTTGTTGTCTGCTACACAAGTAGATGGGAGCTGGGTAATGTTGTCTGCTAGACAAGTAGATGGGATATGTGGTCGAGTTGTTGTCTGCTACACAAGTAGATGGGAGCTGGGTAATGTTGTCTGCTAGACAAGTAGATGGGATATGGGGTCGAGTTGTTGTCTGCTACACAAGTAGATGGGAGCTGGGTAATGTTGTCTGCTAGACAAGTAGATGGGAGCTGGGTAATGTTGTCTGCTAGACAAGTAGATGGGAGCTGGGTAATGTTGTCTGCTAGACAAGTAGATGGGATATGGGGTCGAGTTGTTGTCTGCTAGACAAGTAGATGGGAGCTGGGTAATGTTGTCTGCTAGACAAGTAGATGGGATATGGGGTCGAGTTGTTGTCTGCTAGACAAGTAGATGGGAGCTGGGTAATGTTGTCTGCTACACAAGTAGATGGGATATGGGGACAAGTTGTTGTCTGCTACACAAGTAGATGGGAGCTGGGTAATGTTGTCTGCTAGACAAGTAGATGGGATATGTGGTCGAGTTGTTGTCTGCTACACAAGTAGATGGGAGCTGGGTAATGTTGTCTGCTAGACAAGTAGATGGGATATGGGGTCGAGTTGTTGTCTGCTACACAAGTAGATGGGAGCTGGGTAATGTTGTCTGCTAGACAAGTAGATGGGATATGGGGTCGAGTTGTTGTCTGCTAGACAAGTAGATGGGAGCTGGGTAATGTTGTCTGCTAGACAAGTAGATGGGATATGGGGACAAGTTGTTGTCTGCTACACAAGTAGATGGGAGCTGGGTAATGTTGTCTGCTAGACAAGTAGATGGGATATGGGGTCGAGTTGTTGTCTGCTACACAAGTAGATTAGAGAGCTGGGGTAGTGTTGTTGTCTGCTAGACAAGTAGATGGGAGCTGGGGTAGTGTTGTTGTCTGCTAGACAAGTAGATGGGAGCTGGGTAATGTTGTCTGCTACACAAGTAGATGGGATATGGGGACAAGTTGTTGTCTGCTACACAAGTAGATGGGAGCTGGGTAATGTTGTCTGCTAGACAAGTAGATGGGATATGTGGTCGAGTTGTTGTCTGCTACACAAGTAGATGGGAGCTGGGTAATGTTGTCTGCTAGACAAGTAGATGGGATATGGGGTCGAGTTGTTGTCTGCTACACAAGTAGATGGGAGCTGGGTAATGTTGTCTGCTAGACAAGTAGATGGGATATGGGGTCGAGTTGTTGTCTGCTAGACAAGTAGATGGGAGCTGGGTAATGTTGTCTGCTAGACAAGTAGATGGGATATGGGGACAAGTTGTTGTCTGCTACACAAGTAGATGGGAGCTGGGTAATGTTGTCTGCTAGACAAGTAGATGGGATATGGGGTCGAGTTGTTGTCTGCTACACAAGTAGATTAGAGAGCTGGGGTAGTGTTGTTGTCTGCTAGACAAGTAGATGGGAGCTGGGGTGGTGTAGTGGCTAGCATGCTTGCCTGTCTGTCAGGGAAGAAACCGTGTACCTCATGATCCTGTGGTAGGCACCTTAACCTTTCAGAAACGCCCCTCCCCTTTTCATAACCAGTTAGGCTCGATCCTGCCAGCCACCCACTCTTCCTGCCCTCCGTAAACATGTTTCTGCGTGTGCCCTCTTGCCAATATGTCAACGTTTTTACTGTCCGTTTCTGAATGCTATCTGTCCAACGCAATTTCAGAATTAACCTTATTTTTGCGTTTCCCGTTGCCGCTCATTTAAATGCTGAGCTATAGGGAAATGGGCGGCTAGCTCTGGTGATTAGACGCTTTAGAAACATCTTTGAAATAGCATGCAATTATCATGAGGTGAGTGAGTGGGTGAGTATGTAGGTTTGGAGGGAGGGAGTAGGAAGGTACGATGGGAGGTACGTAGGTAATTAGGTGGGTAGGTATTAGATAGGTATGTTAATTGGCAGGTTGGTAGATAGAACAATAGGTAGGACAGCAAATAGGTATGTAAATAGGTAAGTAAGTGGCTTCCTGGGTAGGCAGAAAAGTATTATATAAGTAACTACGTAGGTAGGTAGATAGATAGATACGTATGTAAATAGATAGGCAGGTAGGTAGGTAAATAGGTAGGTAGGTAGATAGATACGTGGACAGTTAAGTAGGTAAGTAGGTAGGTAGGTAAGTAGGTAGGTAGGTAGGTAGATGAGTATGTAGTTAGTAGGTAGGTAGGTAGATAGGTGGACAGTTAAGTAGGTAAGTAGGTAGGTAGGTAGGTAGGTAGGCAGATAGGTAGGCAAGTATGTAGGTGGACAGTTAAGTATTAAGTAGGTAGGTATGTAGGTAGGTAGGTAGGTAGGTAGGTAGATAGGTAGGTAGGTAGGTAGGTAGTAGGTGAGTCGGTAGGTAGGCAGGTAGTTAGGTAGGTAGGTTGGTGAGTCGGTGGCTGGGTGGCTGGGTAGGTAGGTAGGTAGTATGTAGGCAGATAGGTAGGTTGGTGAGTCGGTGGGTGGGTGGCTGGGTGGGTAGGTAGGTAGGTAGGCAGATAGGTAGGTACTTCATATCTACCTGCCTAAATCCTCCTATGGAGGTAGGAGGATTTAGGCAGGTAGATATGAAGTAGGTAGATAGATAAGACGGTATAAAGGTAATTAGTTATTCGGAAAGTTGCTAGATAGGTACGTAGCTAGCTAGATTTATAGCCTGATGGCTAGATATACTATGTTACTAATGTGCGGATTGATGTATAGCTGGATGAATGGAAGTATACATAATAGCCTCCTACTACCTCCTGTATCAACTTAACACTTCCCTCAATCGATCGGCAATTGCCCGGGCTACCGTGTGTAACCCATCTCGATGTTTCAACTACCCCAGACCATTCCCTCTAGGCTTTGGCTGTAACACTCCCGGTAAGTGACTGCCCGAATCTGATGGAGCGACGACAATTGTTGCCCGGTTACAGAACAATGCCTCACATGCCGTCCTGATTTATCATTTCGGGCACTATTAGCGTAATTGTTTGTACGGTTTATTGCTTGAATAAATATTGTCGTTTATTGTATTTGTGTTGTGTATTATTCAGCTAGTGTTTTTTTTTCATACACACACACATTTACAAACTCACACACACACACACACACACACACACACACACACACACACACACACACACACACACACACACACACACACACACACACGTGTTCCGAAGCAGGAAACTCGCTGGGTGTGGTAAAGCCGTCACAGTTTGTATAGTCTGTCCAGAAATGAATGCCTTCATTGGCGATCAATTATTTTGAAAATTGTCTGTTGCATCGTTGTGAAATTTCTCCTGCCGTCGTATATTTACCCCCACCCAAGGAATATGTCTTTGATAGGTCCAAAAGCAACTTAAATCATGGAAAGCGGCGACATGTCTTCGATGTTTTGGTGAAAAACTAGTGATTTCTCGCTAACAAACTTGTTTTACAGTAATGCCCCGTTCCACTACGCGAGGCTCTTGTCATAAGGCCAATATCATGTCCCATGAGAAAATTAACTATTCAACGCTAATGCTTCCGTGTGAAGACGTAATACATTTAATAATGTGCACTTCGTCTCTGACCCGTAAATTATATACCGCATATAAACAAACTTTGAAATCTCCAGAACACAATTTTTATGTTAAGGTTATATGCTAAGGTTATATAAGGTTATATGAAGTTATGAGTTATATGAGTTATATGAGGTTACATATAAGTTATATGAGGTTATATGAGGTTATATATAAGTTATATGAGGTTATATGAGGTTATATATAAGTTATATGAGGTTATATATAAGTTATATGAGGTTATATATAAGTTATATGAGGTTATATATAAGTTATATGAGGTTATATATAAGTTATATGAGGTTATATGAGGTTATATATAAGTTATATGAGGTTATATATAAGTTATATGAGGTTATATATAAGTTATATGAGGTTATATGAGGTTATATATAAGTTATATGAGGTTATATATAAGTTATATGAGGTTATATGAGGTTATATATATATAAGGTTATGTGAGGTTATATATTATATAAGGCTATATAAGGTTATATATAAGGTTATATGCTAAGGTTATATGCTAAATCTCATCATTTTCATTCAGTTGGTTACTGAGAGATGGAATTTTATATTTGGGCAGACAAAAGTAAACAGACTATAGGCGTGAACGCACTTAAGAATTGGTTAGCAGTCTTGTCCTCTGCTAGCGGACAACGAACGCAGGTGAGCTCGTGTTTTGCTGCAGTATCATTGTTACACGCACGTTTGTGGCCAAGCATTTACGGTCGCAATTCGTAATCCCGCATGCCGCATTAGAAACACAAATGCGGGCGATTTGGCAGCCGACCGCCTTGCGTTGGTTTTATAAAATGGTTTGAGTGCCGGTCGTTCAGAAAGCATAGCCAAATTACTGAACGTAAACTTTCCAAGAAATCGAAAACAGCCAACAACAACAAAAAATGCTGGGGTTGACAGCGAGGTTATGTAAAGGATAAGCAATTAACAGTGTTTGTTTTAAGGGAGGGCCTTGGGGCAGAGAGACTTGCATGCTTGCCTCTCTGCCCGGCTGTCTGTGTTCACTTGTCCTTACTACAACATAAACTGCATCAATCCATCCATCATGTGCCATGCTGATAAGCGTGGACGGTCATGATTCGCCATTTCACCCAATCACCAGAGTCGTGGGACAGCTCAGTGTTTTTGACTCGACCATGCCACCTGGTCAAGCCATCCAGGTATTTACTTCTCTGTATTCCCCTTGTTCTCTTCCCCTCCATTTTGCCAGTTGTCACCAAGTTCTCTAATTTATAATATAAAATGACTACGAAGATATTTACAATATGAATTTACAAAAAATAATCTGTTCAGTTGTTAGTATTGAGGAAAACGAAGCAGAACCGATCAGTCTTCAACACAAATCATTAGACTGACCAACTATCAGATTGTCCCATTTTACGGGCACAACCGATCTAGTATTTTCTATAGCAGCAGTGGCTTGGAGGCTAGTGAGACGCGCAGTTTCAACATATACCGAATAGAGGATTAGAAATTAGAAGGGTGCGATTCGGAAACATATTTCTTTGCGTTGATTTCGATGGTATGATACGTCGACCGTTCTAAAATCAATAACAAACTACTGAATTAACATTACCTACTAAATGACAAACAGCCAATAAATGCTGGGTTAGGTTACGACGTTCTGTAAAGGATATGCAACTAAATATTAACGTTTAAATATGTTTGCTGTTTTAACATGGCCCTGAACAGACTCCACCCACATCTCACATCTGAGTATCGGCTGTGTATAAATCCTGATGTAAATGTCAAGAGTATAGGATCCTGTCCCAAGTCTCAAGACGCAATGGATGCATAGTGTTTATCATCATCAATTGCCCTGCCAACTGGCCTAGGCGTTCATGGCTCTCCACAGATCTCTGTCTTTGGTGTTCTGGATCAACTCTGCTGATGATATTCCTCCACGCCACCGTCTCAATCCGTCCAGCATTATTTCTCTTGGTCTGCCTCTGCCTCTCTTCCCCTCGATCTTTCCAGTTGTCACGATGTTCTCCACTTCCATATATTTATAGACACATCGGCACGCGGTGGGTTATGTGACCACTGTTACACGGGACATCTTTATTTCTAAGTATATTTCGTGGTACACATTGTAGGCTCTGGTGGGATTGACATTACCGCTGGGGCGGCAGGCAGGCAGGCGAGCTAAGCGCTTCTTTACCGCGGCTCTCATATACTTACGAGGCTGCCAAGCTTGACCCATCCTACTGTTCATCTCGCAGAGTTGAGTTGAGTCGAAGAATCCCAATACTGATGGTACCTTCTGCAATCTGACAGCGTGTCCGTCTGACTTTTCCTCGGAGAAATGAGTGTCGGTCAGATCCTCTGGTAGCATCAGTATCTCCAGGCAATGGCGATGCTTCTGTTCTTCCACACTATAAATATGATCCCAAAAATCAATGACGACATCTACCATCCTGCACAAATACCACGCTCAGAGATTCAGATGCAGCCAGTGTATCCGCCTGATCATTTCCCAAGAAACTAACATGCATCCAATGATTTTCCTCAAGCTTAGAGTTTTAATTGACGCGTGCCACTCTGCACCAAACATGCCTGTGTTCTCCCTGCACGGCATGCCCTGTGAGTCTCTTACAATCACGACATGTGTATGCTGTTTATCCTCTAGCCAGCGGAACGCCGCAATGGCTTCGTTCGCCTCCATTCTCAGACTAGATGTTATGGTATCATATGCCAGGCTCTCCTGCACTATATACTGCCAATAACCTTCGTTATGAACCACCAGGCACTTCTTTTGCCTCTTACCACAGCGTCATCAAAACCTGAGTGTGAGTTGCGTGTATCAATTGTTGCACCTCCTATTCAGCACTGCCTGCTGGCCAGTTCCTACATTCCCCATCCAGTGTGAGTACAACATTGCCGGGTCTGACATTTCTTCTGGCATTCTGACCCATCCCTCTCAGCTTCCAATGTATTCGAGCATACACACTTCCTTGATTGTGACATCTGCCGGAGCCATATATAATGTGTCCATACAGCTCGTAGAGAGACTAGGAAACGGTTAACTTCCACTAAAGCCATAAACAGGAACGCAATATATGGAACAAGGCAACATCCAATGAACACTTGCAGAGCTCACTACATAGAGCTGACGCAACATGTCAAAAGGTGATGATGATAATCTATTGAGGAGTTGCTAGCCGAGTAGCTGGAATGCTGGATTCTCTTTCGGGAGACCAGGGTTCAAATCCTCGGTAAGGTGTGGAATTGTTTTCTGTCGGGGGCAAAAAGAAAACCCTAACCTGCACAGTTCGGGGCGACTGCGCTAGCCAGGTGGTCTTAATTGCCTGTTTCCTTGTTCCACTATTCTTCCATTGATGTTAAGTCCAGGCATTTCAACTTGTTTAAAAATTCTTTCTGTCTATAGGTTGAAGAGGCTTGGGGACAGTACACATCCCTGCCATACTCCTCTTTTTATCTCTATAGGCGACGAATAGTTATTACCGCATCTAATAGACGCCACTTGTTCCCAGCACAAGTTACTAATAAGTCTGATGTCCTTTCCGTCTACTCCTATATCTTGAAGGCTCGTAATTAATCGTTCATGTTTTACTCTATCAAAAGCTTTCTTGTAGTCTATAGAACAAACATATATACTTTTTTTGAATTTCTATATATTTTTCAATTAACATCCTCAAACAGATAATTGCTTCTCTGGTGCCGCTGTTTTTGCGGAACCCAAATTGTTCTTCAGCTACTTCCTCATCTATTTTATGTTGAATTCTTTCTTGTATGACTTTGAGTAGTAAGCACATTGTGCCCAATAGAATGAAGAATCCTGCAGTAAACACTCAATATCCTCAATAGTCTACTCCTGCCAATGTCAGCCAAAGACAGCAGTTTACGCCACAAACACCGACAACCGCCAGCACGAGACAGATCAAAGAAACTTTAGAAACTGGGAGATTTGGTTAGTCAATGAGACTTCACAACTGTTGACATGAGATGTGTCTGGGGCGAAACCTTTGTGGCATAGCACCGTTTAACATAGGTCACGAAAAGTGTTCTAGTAAAAAGTAATATACCATGACATTAACTGATTAAGCGCAACAGACATTATACCTCTTTGTGTTTCTTGTGGGTGTTTTAAACATAAATGTTACACAAGTATTATGAGAATACAGTCATCAGCATCATGTGCCCTGCCAGCTGGCGTAGGCGTTCATGTCTCTCCACAGATATCGGACTTTAGTGTTCTGGATAGTTTACGGGTTCTAATTTATGGAAATTTGTGAAGTTTTGGGAGGATAATGTGGCGGTTTCTCCATCTCTAGGACCATAATACAATAGACCATCATTGGCACCTTGCCGTCTTGACAGACGATAGTTTGTAAGGGATGGAGTTATTGCCTCTCCATAGCACAAAGCCTGGGCTAAAATACAGAGATCATGTGTTGCCCATGCAGCATGATCCCTCTCTTGTCCTGCCTAATTCACTCCAGAGGAAAGGTAACACCTCTACATCTGGAACAAGACAAGCTGCAGAAGCTGCCTGATCAGCAAAGCAATGCTCTAATTGTCCGCCTGTCGGAGCTTCGATCCTAGACCAGCCTCCAACCAAGGCTTAGGG
>JACEFZ010018628.1:495000-547558 GCA_014155875.1 Cepaea nemoralis
GTGTGGCGGCATGAGGAGAAAGCCGCTGAGAGTCTGGATCGCAGACATACTTCATTTCACGGAGGGAAATATCCCAAATTAACACCTGAAATAGTATTTCCTCTGGAACCCGCGGAGCAAGGGGAATGGAGAGGAATCTACAATACTTGTAGAAGAGAATTAGAGTTAGAGATATATCATAGAGGAAAGATGTTGGAGGCTGCTGTATGGGATTGCAAAAGATCGATCGGCTTGGCGTGAGTTCGTTGACGGCCTATGCTCCAATATGGAGTAGAGGACAGAAGAAGAGGAAGAATACTGGTATCCATCAGTTCTATTACCATGGAGCTAATATAGAGAGCTATATTACAAGAGCTTTATAACAGAGAGATATGATACAGAGAGTTATATTACAGAGAGTTATGTTACAGAGTGATATATTAGAGAGAGCTATATTACACAGGCCGGCTCCCTGGCCTAGGTGTTAGCGACTTTCTCCATAATCCCGTATACTCTCGTGAGTAACGTGAAGACGGCGAGAATCGGTAGCGGTTCTAACCGCGTCAGTAACTTACGGGGTATGTGAGCCGGTCGCTCAGAAAGCAATGGCAAACTACTGAGCGTAATCTTGCCAAGAAATCAACAACCAGCTGAAAGATGCTGATGTTGACAGCGATGTCCTGAAAAGGATATGCAAACATTTTTTTTTTAATATTACACAGAGCTGTGTTACACAGAGCTATATTACAGAGAGCTATATAACGCAGAGAATTATTACAAAGAGCTATTTAACGGAGATCTTTATTATATTTTCCCCTATAGAGTGAAAATACGTTTAGAAATTTAGAAGATATCAGTGGAATCACCATTGGGGGACGTAAAATCAATAACATTAGATATGCGGATGATACAATATTGATTGCAAACAAGTGAGCCGGATCTGCAACACAGTGAACAATTCTATCCATCCATCATGTGCCATGCCGATAAGCGTGGGTGGTCATGTTCTGCCATCTCACTCGATCACCAGAGTCGTGGATCATCTCCGAATACCTGTCTCGACCATGCCACGTGGGCAAGCCATCCAGGTATTTACATCTCGGTCTTCTCCAAGTCATCTCTTCATATCACATGCCCAAAAAAATGTGACTATCTACGTCTAATGACTCTAATCAGTTTACGATCTTCATTTATTTCTTGAAGGACTTGTTCATTTGTTTTTCTGTCTGTCCATGGTATTCTTTGCATTTTCCTCAGAAACCATATTTCCAAAGCCATCAGATTTTTTTTTTTTTTTTTTTTTTTTTTTCAGCTTGACTGCTTATTGTTCACGCTTCACATCCATACAAAAGTACACATTTTATGTAGCACTTCAACACATTTTTCTCGTTTCAATTGATATTACTTTATTGGTCGGTATGTTGTTTATCTTGCAAAAGACTACCTTCGCAATTGCAATTCTTGTTCTAATCTCTTCAAGGCATCTCCCATAAGATGTTATGACTGTTCCAGGATAACTATACCGATTCACTTGCTTAAGAATATGCCCATTTACTCGTATATCACATTGTGGTATTTCCTTCTTCCCAGTGACGACCACAATCTGTGCCTTCTTACTATTCAATTCAAACCCTAGTTGTTCGCTGTGTGCAACAACCGCATCTACTAAATGTTGCAAGTCCTGTTCATTGTCTGCAATCACGACTGTATCATCTGCATATCTAATGATATTTATGTATCGTCCCCAATATCTTTTATATTTCTGAAAATATTTCCACTGTACAGGGAAAAAGATCTGGAGACATTACACATAACTGTATCACACCTCTTTTAATAGGCTGATATCGACCTACATCATTATTAATTCTAATGGCCGCTTGTTGTTTCCATTATATGTTTTTACAAGTCTATGGTCTTTTCCATCAATGTGTAGATCTTCAAGCATTCTTATAATGTCAGCATGTCTCAATTTATCGTGTGTGCCTTTATGTAGCCTTTGTGTAGTCAATAAAGCACAGATATATATTTTTGTTGACTTCTATAGAATGCTCAATTACTCTTCTTAGTATATACACATAATTTATTGTACCCTTGCCTTCTACAAACTCTCATTGTTCTTCTCCTATTTCAGGTTGTATTTTCTTCCTAACTCTTTGCATGACGATTTTCAGCAAACTCTTCGTGATGTGGCTCATTATACTAATTGTTCGATGTTGATCACATTCCAAAGCTCCTGATTTCTTCGGGATTGCAATAAATATAGAATTACATAATTCAGGAGGTACATCTCCATTATCGTATATTGCGTTCAGCAGTCTGGTGACTTGGTCTATTCCATATTCCTCTAATGCACTGGTCATTTCTGTTGTAATGTTATCTGTACCCGGGCTCTTGCCAGTTTTCATATGGTTAAGAGCATTCTGAACTTCCATCTTCAAAACTGATGGTCCTTCATTATTATTCCGATGATCATACTGTTCTTCTCTTGTATCATAATAAAGGTCTTTCACATAATCTGACTACGCATGTAAAATCTGATCTTTTTATATTATGATTTTATTATCTTTGGTTTTTAGGCAACACATTGATGTGTGTGTGTTCTTTTGTTAATGATTTCATTAATTCTTTTGTGCATTAATTTAGTATTCCGAGTGTTGTGTTGGTTTTCAATTTCCTTGCAATTTTCCTCAAGCAATGTTTCTTTTTCCTCTTTGCATAACTTCCTAATTTTCCTGTGAGTCTCTTCATATTTTTCCTTGTTATTTTTCTAATTTCTTCTTATTTCCATGAGTTTTAAGATATCTTCCGTCATCCATTTCTTGCGTATTATTATCTTTATTTTTGGGATTGTTGTTTCTGCAGAACAACTAGGGTTAGAATTAAACTGTGGGAAGACACAGATTGTGGTCGTCGCTAGGAAGAAATAAATACCACAATGTTATATACAGGTAAATGGGAACATCTTAAACAAGTGAATCGGTACAACTATCTCAGAACAGTCATAATATCTTATGAGAGGTGCCTTGAAGAGATTAGAACAAGAATTGCCATGGCGAAAGTTGCCTTGTGCATGATGGAAAAGAAACTGACCAATAGAAAGATGTCAACAAGAAACATAGTGTTGAAGTGCTGCATAGAGCATGTACTTTTGTATGGATGCAAAGGTTGGACAATGAGCAGACAAGCTGGAAAACATCTAATGTCTGTGGAAATGTGGTTTCTGAGGAAAATGCAAAGAATACCATGGACAGAAGGAAATCAATGACCAAGTCTTACTAGAAACACATGAAAACCACAAACCGTTTAGAAAAAATAGACGTAGACAGTCAAAATTTTTTGGACACGTTATGAGAAAAAGTAAATTGGAGTACTGGTGACAACTGGCAAGATTTGGTGGGGGGAGGGGGAGAACAAGATGAGACTAGTGATCGCCTGAGATGGTGAAACATGCCTGCCCACGCTTATCGGTATGGCACATGATGATAATATTACGAAGAGAATTAATACAGAGAGCTATTTAACAGAGAGTTATATTACGGATTGCTATATTACGCAGAGCTATATGACTGAGGCTGGTCTCCCTGGCCCTAGGAGTTAGCGACTTTCTCCGTAATCCCGTTTATCCATGTGAGCAAACGCAGCTTCGCGAGAATCGGTAGCGGTTCTCGCCGCGCCCGTTACTTTCGGGATATGTGAGCCGGCCTCTCAGAAAGCAATGGCAAACTACTGAGCTTAATCTTGCCAAGAAATCAATAACAGTGGTAAAATGCTGGTGTTGACAGCGATGTCCTGTAATAGGATAAGCCAAAAAACAAAATATGATTGAGAAGCTATATTACAGAGAGCTAGTACTTATATGCGGACAAACAGGCAGACAGACAGTCTCGCGAACAAGTTAATCTGATCAACAAATGCCGGTGGAAAGACACGCATAGCGCAACTCCGCTGTAAACAGTCAAGCACTTACATACTCAACCAGCTTGAAATGTGTTCTTCAACATTTCGATCGACACCAGAGCACAACCAGACTGACGTTATATGGCGGAGGAATTTTGCCTCAATATGAAGTGAAAATTCATCCTCCACTGGCGAAATAAGTAGTTTGCGTATGTTTTTAATTGTGCATCTACATATCTGTGTGGGAGTATAGAAGTGTAGAGGTGTGGGAGTATAGAAGTGTAGAGGTGTGGGAGTGTGGAAGTGTGGGGGTGTGGCAAAGGAAATTATGACTGAGAAAAGTTGGAGTAGAGCCATTCAAGTTTAATCACACCACCATCTTATTTACAATAGATTCAACGCTTTAATCAACGGTTACACAATAAATTATTACGAAAAATGATGGCTATTTATGTTGGTTGTGATTGTTTTGTTGTTTGCATATCCTTTACAGGACATTGCTGTCAATATCAGCATCTTTCAGCTGATTATTGATTTCTTGGCAAGATTACGCTCTGTAGTTTGCCATTGCTTTCTGCGCGGCCGTCTCACATACCCTGTAAGTTACCGACGCGATTCGAACCACTGCTGATTCTCACCGTCGTCCCGTTACTTACGAGAGTATACGAGATTACGGAGAACAGTCGCTAATCTCTAGGCCAGGAAGCCGGCGATGGTTGTGATAGATAAGTTATTTTAGATTTTGATCAGATATGACTGAGCTGCCGTATGATAGCAAATAGAATGGCCTGTATCATTTTCACGTGCAACGGCATCCAGATAAAATCGTGTAAGAATCCGTTCATGTGTCATCTAGGGAAATATTATCTACATAAAGATTGAATTTAAGGTTAAATATGTAAAGTTATGATACGAACTTTTTTTTATTCAAGACTAAATTTAAGGTTACAAATCGTAGATACACAACAAACTTTCTTAATCAAAATTATTTTTTTCCAGTAAATTCACGAGGTTTACGGTGCTAAGCTATATGTATATGGTGGTGGGCCAATATTTTACGAAAGAGATGATGGTCAGTATCACGCCTGCCGTCTTCCCTTCCAAGGAAAATTCCTTCTGCCCACTGTAGCTGGAAGACCTGGTGGCTGAAACAACAACTCCCCGCATACGAATGGGATTTGAATAGATAACCACCAGGAGTCGACGCTGGAGCTACGGAGTTCGTGCTTTTTGCGGCGCTTTCGGCTGTTCGCCCTGCTGAAAGAGACCGAGCCATGTGAGAAAACTCGGGTCAATGAAGTCTTTCTGGTGACTGCCAATTCCATCGAGGATGAACTGTAATTTTCGTGGATGACTTTTGTGTTGGCATTCTGGCGGCGGCATTATGCACAGTGTACCTGTGCGGGCTCTTGGATTGCCGAAACCCCTGTCTGTTCCACTTTTCACATTGGATAGTAAGGAGCATTTTGTGTGATATTCACTGGCACAGGAATGCGGCATAATGGGGACGACCCGTTGCCGTGAAATTGGAACCTCGACTAACTAACTAACTAACCACCAGGCCGCTAGCAAGAATGCCTGCCATTGTGCTACTCCGACTCTTTGCGGATATACTAGAAAGTTAGTAGAGAACCATTTTGCAGGTCTCGTGACGTATCGTGTATATGTGCTAGCCCTGTATTTGTGTAGACCAATCGGCACTCAACTCGTGATGTGGCCAGTAGTATATGAGTGGCTGTTACTTCCAAGAACATTTATCGCTAAGCATTGTTTGCCAATTCTTTGGACTGCGCCGGCTCCTTGCCGAAAGAGTTACGCACGCAGTTCGTAATCTCGAATACCCGCGTTTGAAATACAGCTGCGGGTGATTAGGAAGCAGAGCGTCTTGCGTTGGTTTTACGAAATGGTATAAGTGCCAGCTGTTCAGAAAGGAATGGCAAACTACTGAACGTAAAACTTTCCAAGAGATCACAACAGAAAAAAAAAAAAAAAATTGCTGGTTTGACTGCACCGTCCTGTAAAAGGATATGCAACTAACTAACTTTGGACTGCCGGAGTAACTACCGATTGCCTGAAAGAGGCTAATGAAACTAGAACATTATATATAACAATAAGACAGAGACAGACATCTTTCCTGGTTATGTGGTGAATAGAGAGGCATTGGATAACATCGTGACAACTGGAAAGATCAATAGAAAAAGAGGTAGAAACCAGAGTAAATGATGCTAGATGGACTGATACAGTGGCATGGAGGAACAGTATCAATAAAGTTTATTGGATACACCATATACCAAGTTCTGTGGAGAGACATCAAAGCCTACGCCAGCTGACAGGGTATATGACGATGATTTTAGGCAGGATCGACCTGGGATTGCATGTTCAAAGTTAAGTTAAGTTCAAAGTTACAACATCCGACTCTAATGGAATTCGAAAACATCACCACCAGGCATGTGGCCCTCCACGGATATCGTACTAGATCCATGATGTTTTGTCTAATCGGCACTGGGTGGACCATACTATGAGTATCTCGCCAGCCACCTTACATTCCAGACACCTTTCTTATGTCTATTGTGTGAATCTGGCTCGACTGCAATGTCTTGTCACGGGGGAATTATAACCACAGGACACAGAACCAGTTAGCAAGTGCTCTAGTAAATACCCTACCCCTGTAAGGCCAGTGACTATTTGCGATCTATATTTTATGATATAGAACTGTCGACAGAATCTTAACGTTAGCAAAATGCTCACAGAACCTTCTGATTTTGCATCTGTAGCCGGGACTTCGAGGCAGAATCTCATGTGTGACGAAACAGTCATAATTACTATCACGTGAAATGCCGATAAGCTTGGTGGCCATTTTTATAGTTTCTGATCAGACCTCTGTTCTTGTCCCGATTATAAAATACAGCTAAGTCATCCCGGCATCTATTATTTATGTCTTCCCTTTGTTCTTTCCCTATCAAGAATGCACGTTGTCACTCAGTTAAAATGTTTAACTTTTTCTCACACCATGCGCAAAAAAGCTTTGACGGTCTACATCTAATTTCTCCAATCAATTTATGGATTTTACCTCTTTCTTGAAGTACTACATCGTATGTATGTGTGTATGTGTGTGTGTGTGTGTGTGTGTGTGTGTGTGTGTGTGTGTGTGTCTGTCTGTGTCTGTGTGTGTGTATGTGTGTGTGACTATCTGTGGGTTTTCTATTTTTCTATCTGGTTGTGATATTCTTAGGATTTTCCTCATCAACCACATTCTCACTGCCACGGGATGTTTTCCGCTGACCCCATACTCAAGACAGCCCCGGATACGACATGACAATAAGTGCACGTCAGTAAAGCCCTCTCTTACAGGCCTGAAGCCCACTGGTTATATGGTGCTAGCCCCATACTCTTGTAGACCACGCTGGGTCTCGCTGGATGACGAGGTCTGTATCACACCAGGCCGCCTTCACTTCCAAACACCCACTGGTTTTCATTCCAGCCTGGACCGACCTGGGATCCCAGCTCAATTTAAACCATTCGAATCCTGGCAGATATGGATCAAATACAAGACCATCGGGCGTCACTGAAGCGTCTAGCCAATACGCTGCTTCCTGTCATCGTGTCATTAGCTGCTATATTACCTTGCGGCGTGGAACAGTGAGGTCTTTAGCCTGACATCGCGAACTGTGCAGATTAGGGTTTTTCTTTTTGCCCCCGACAGAATAAATTCTACACCTTACCGAGGATTCAAATCCGGGTTCCCAAAGGATAACCCAGTATTCTAGTCACTATCTGTCTCCTAGCTGTGAATAATAAAGTCAAGAATTCTTCTACTTACCATCAGAATCGTAATGGTTCCACACATCCATGAAACTTGAAGCACTAATCTCTCTGAACTTCCTGGTCTTCTTGTCCCTAAACTGGCGTAAGAAATTCTGAGAAATTGAGCGGCTTGATGCAGACTTATCTTTCTCGGCAGCCATGGTAGTTTTAAATATGTACGCTGTTTTGACTGTATGTATTTCTGTTAGTTCCAGCTAGGAATTAGGAGTTCTGTAACAAGTGTCGCTTCTGTTTTAAAATGGAAACAACGTAATCTGACTGTTGGATCAATCCTATTTTTGCGGAAAGATATTTTAAACTGTCGTAAAGTCGTTTCAAGGTTCAAGAAACACACCAGTCTTAATAACTACGAGTAGATAGAAGAAAGAGAAATAATGTGTAAAATGTCACGCGATATATATATATAATTCACACAACACACCTATGTTCAATCCAGCAATACCTAGCTTTTCGATCTGTATCCGCTGTATATTTACTCACGGCAATGCGTACTCACTCTGACAACTGGCAAACATCTGTTGACACAACCACGCGTGTGAGAGTCGCTCTCTCTCTCCAGTGAACGAGGACAGGCCGAGTCAGCGAGGTGAAGCGTCTGTGGCGTGTGTCTCCAAATGCGCGTGTTTGCAGTCGCGTGCTTGCGCATGACAAAGGCTGGATCATCGGCGACCGTTTAGAACGTTTCTAGAAACGGCAGGTGAATTTGACAGAGGCGTTGTTGTCGAATATTTTCGTGTGGGTTCTGATCACTTTTTTTAATTGCCATTCTCTCTTAACAGAGTCAGTGCGAAAGAAAAAGTAGGTTTAGACCAAACAAAAATGGATGTCGGACAATGGGAAGTAGGGGTGTGACACAGTTGTTGTTGTTTTTTTTTTGTTTTTTTTTACTTTAAAGTTGGCAGGTCAGCATGGCCGAATGGATAAGAACGCCTGTTCTTAAAGATCCAGTGTGCTGATGCTGAGGTAAGGGGTTCAACACCGACACCGGACAGTTAGACTAAAATGTTGACCTCTCGTCCTAGACTTGGGAATGTTAATTACAAGTACCTCTGAAGTCAGAGTGGGTTCGCCTGATGGCGAGGGACACTGTTAATAGGTGTCATGCGGTGGCGGCGTTGGTTGGGGTAGTACTGCTGCGGCGCATAAACGATCAGCCGATGAATTGGCGAGGAGGAGGCGAATATGAGTCCTTCGCGATCTGCAACCGTCGTCGCTGATGTGATGCTTCAAAGCAGTGCTGGTGCTTCGTTCTCATCTAGGCGGATGACTATGATTGTTCCAAGAGAAAGCCACCTCAACTTGACCAATGGGATCCCCTCACGCCCATGACAGCAACCTTCTCTAAGACGACTCCGCTACACACATAACAAGACCCTGGTTGACAGTTGGCTGTGTATTATAACTTTATTGGTGGTACTGCATCATAATTATCATTAGAATGTATTTCAAACGGCAATCCGTTCACTCAGTCAAACCGATACGTTAACCTGGCATTCACTCGGCCTCCAAGCGTCAGATGTTAACTTGAGGAACATTTACACTGTTTCACCGATGCCCATACTCCCGATGTGCAGCCGTTCCACAGTTTTTCCCACACGTCCTCCCTTACTATATTTTACCGGAGACGAGCCAACTTGTAACCGTCTTATGTGAATGCGAGTGTCTATAGTGCGGGGAGTTACCTTCAGGTGGATGCCACTAGCGGTTGGCCTCTAACTTCTAATGTAGAAATCTTACTTGTTCTGAATTGAGCAAGAGTAACTTTCTTGTCCGCGTTCCCTTTTAACATTCTTAACTTATGTCATGTTGAAGAATAGTGGTGTTCGTGTCCATGTCCCATATTAAATTCCTAACTTGGGAATGTTGAAGGACAGTGGGGTTCGTGTCTGTGCCCCGTGCTAAAGTGCCATCGCATCGTTTCTGTTGTCAAACGACGCGATTCTATGATGTGTTCCTATTATGCTATCATGGTGCGTTTTGTTGCTACTTTTGGTGCCTAAAATCTATCCTTTTTTATATTTATTATTATTTTATATGTGTGCAAGCTGATGTCTTCATTTCTTCTACATGGCAATAGGGAAATCTAATCCACACGCAAAACTCAGTCCAGCACTACTAGTATGGACTAAGCTTGAGTTCAAAGCGAGTGATCGCAAAATAAAAAATGTCTTAAAAGATTCAAGGTCAAGGTAGGTTTGGACCAAACAAAAATGGATGTCGTACAATGGCAAGTAGCGGTGTGTGACAGTTTTAAGTTTTTTAACTTAAACGTTGTTAATGTGGTAGCAGACATGTTGAGTTATATATCAAATTAAAGACGGTTGCTTAGAGGGAAAACTACTGTATATACGCCCATGGCAGATACAGGAAGTCGCTTAAGATGATTAATCATCCCACAGCAATTAATTAATTAACTTTTAATATAGTGTACGTTACTTGACGTGGGATTACAAATGGCCCCAAATGTACATGCATTCACTTAAAGTGACTTCAATTATTAAAATGGTACAACAGAATCTGTAATGTGGAGTTGATGGAAATAACTAGACAAATCCCGGTGAATCAAGGAGTGATGGAAAGACGCTGGCATTGGATAGGACACACACTGGGACAATCTGAGAACAGTATAACTAGAGGGACCTTTGTCTGGGATCCAAAATGCAAAAGAAAAATAGGAAGACCTAAAACAGACGGAGACGAGAAGAAACAACGATGAATAATAACGGGAGGGCCTAATCGGAGCTGCATGGGGTAGCTAAGGATATGAGTGTTTGATGTGAGCTGATTAAGGGCAAATGCCCCGAGTGGACAAGGGAGTGGGAAGAGAAAACAACGGGTGACAGAAGACTCCAGTAGTTGAGACCTCACTGGTCCTAGTTATATACGAGAGGGATTCAAATGAAAACCCTACAAGTGTGATATAAATTAAATTAACCATGCAAATGTCTTGTTACTATTCTTAAGGATGTCAAAAGTGTTAAGCACGTGACATCACGGTGCAGACGAACATGGTGACGTTATGAGAACAGTTTAAAGATGTCTGCCCCGCTTGTGACATGTACCATAGAGGAGCAGCGCTCTGGTATCCGTTTTCTTTATCAGTGTAAGGGTGAAACGTATAGAAATTCATCAACAAATGAAGGTTCAGTATGCTGATGCATGCCTTTCATTCCAGCAAGTATATGAGTGAAATAGGAAGTTTCAAATCGGCGTGACTTCTGTGGCAGACTGATCACGACCAGTTCAGGCACCCAAATAGTGACCCCAGAGTCGAGTTTTCTACATGAATCCAAGCACTTTATTGCCACTGGAGGACTTGCATCATTCGCAGTGGTGACTACATCGAAAAATAATTCATTTGTTCATTACTTTTTCAGAATACATTCACCAAATAAACACAAACAAAACCTTTTAAGGTTTTCACTTGAAGCCACCTTCATTTTCTTTCTCTTTACGTTTTTCATTAGAATTAGCGTTTAACAGATTAGGTCACGTTTTTGTATAACAATCTGTTGAAGTAATGCAATGTTATATAAATATATTACCGGATCTTTTTTTCTCTCCTATTGGAGGATAGTCCATGAACCAAATCCCACCAAAAAGTCCATCTTGTGTTATCTCCTACAACTTCCTAACTCGCCACCCCACCTCATCAGTCATAGCCTAGAATATGTGAAGACTTACCACTTTGTATACCAACGACATTTTCTGATATGGGACTACTTTTACCTTGGATGCTGTCCATTCACATGAAACAGTGTCTTTCTTTTGCTCACCTCCTCTCTAGTTTTGGCTCCACCACATTCTGTATCACTGAACCGTGTCTTTGTACACGTTAGAAAAGACTATCACTATATGAATTTTACCCCATATGGTTTTCAGCCTCAGTTGTTGTAATAGATTGTGATTAACTATGCATGGTCAGATACTTCACATAGATGCGTGGAGTTGAGTTGAGTCAGGAACCGACACCACAGCACTCGAGACATTCCCATACGCGCTCCGACACCCACCTCGAACAATCAGAAAAGACCCAATTCTAATGGTACAAGTTACAATCTGATTATTGTTCGTCTGGCCTCTCCTCGAGTACTGAGAGTCGGCCAGATCCCTTGGTTACTCGATGGATGCCGTACCATTCCCTCCAGACTATAGTGATGTATCTGTTCTTCCACACTGTAGCAAGGTCCCAGAGGATTACTTCACATTGCGTTACATAAAACGCAGGAGATGTCTTGTTTGCACGTTTAATTTATAATCATCTCCACATTTGCTCTACGCGCGCGCGCGCGCGTGTGTGTGTGTGTGTGTGTGTGCGTGTGTGCGTGCGTGCGTGCGTGCGTGTGTGCGTGCGTGTGTGTGTGTGTGAAAAGAGAGAGTGAGGGAGAGAGAGGGAGACAACGAACTAACGGGTGAACGAACAAACTTTATTTTCAAAGCGTTAAGAAGTGGCCACGCAGGCCCGTCAGACATTCTGCCCTTCTCATCTCTCTCCTCTCATACATTATTTCATTCACGCACCAGTTGTAAAGCTAATCTTAGACAACCTTGACAACAACAGAAAAGTATGCATTAAAACTCATAGAAAATGTGTAATAATCAATAGTACATGACTCACTAAAACTAATGTGTGACATGGCAATTATAATTACTTAATGTAGGTATAACGTACAACAGTTAGGGGAATGTTCATTATACTAGTTGTCATTTGAGATTACATTGGCAACTTTCCGTCTTGACAGACGATAGTTTGGTACATTGTGCTTCAAAAAGGCTTAATAACTGTCATATGACAATAACTACGATCCATGGCGGTGGCGAGTGTGGCTGGTAAGGCCAATTCTTGCTGCAAATGTTTGCCCACAGTAGGTGCATGTGAAAACATGGTTATTTCCACCATTTTGCACCATCTTACGTCTCTCACGCTCTGTGTGCTTTATCTGCAATCATTTTCTCCTTTGTCTTTATTCCATTTCTGATAGTTGCCCTCCGTGCAACACGTTCAGCGGCGACGTGCTCCCATTGTGCATTATCAATGCCTGTATCAATCATGTCCCGCTTACACACATCTTTGTATCGTAGTAGAGGCCGACCCTGAGATCTCCTACCCGTCTTTAATTCACCAAAAAAGATGTCCTTTGGTATTCTACCATCATCCATCCTCCTAACGTGTCCTATCCACCTAAGTCTACGAAGACTGACCATGGAATACACCGTCACACAACCTGATCTTTCCAATACTTCAGTATTTGTGATTTTGTCTTGCCACTTAATACCAAGTATTCTTCGCAGACACCGCATATGAAAGCTGTTTAAACGTTTCTCTTGGCGTGAGTACATTTGAGATTATTATTATTATTATTGTAGATAGAGAGGGAGAGAGGTCACCGTGGCCGAAAAGGTTAAAACGCTCGCGCTTAAACTTCCGGTGCGCTGACGACGGGGTGCAGGGTTCATTCCACACCAATAAGTTGAACATAACTGACTTCTCGTTCAGAAAGGATTGGCAAACTACTGTATGTGAAATAGCCTTAAAAAGTCAACCTGGGGTTGATCGTAGAAGACAATGGACATTTTAATATACACACATTACAGTATATATATATATATATATATATATATATATATATATATATATATATATATATATATATATATATATATATATATATATATATGACGGCACCTTATATATATATATATATATATATATATATATATATATATATATATATATATATATATATATATATATATATATATATATTTTTTTTTTTTTTTTTTTTGACCATTTCTACGTATGTATGTAAGAATGTAAGAATGTATGTGAGTATATACGTAGGCTCGGAGGTCATACGTACGTACGTATGTATGTATGTATGCATGCATACACGTGTGCATGTATTTATGCATATACATAGTGTCATTTAAATATTTACGTTAATACACAATCAGGCAGACAAACAAACAGACAGAAATTATGATTGACTAACAGACTGAATTATTGATTCATACATTTATACATTCATAAAGAACTTCTTTACAAATGCTTGTTTTTAATCAAGTTAAACGATCTGCATTTTTCAACGGGTTGGCAAATCAGACAGACAGACAGACAGACAGACAGACAGACAGACAGACAGACAGACAGACAGACAGGCAGGCAGGCAGGCAGGCAGGCACGCAGGCAGGCAGGCAGGCAGGCAGACAGACAGATAGACAGACAGACAGACAGACAGACAGACAGACAGACAGACAGACAGACAGACGAGAGGGCAGGTAGACAAACTATCTATACCAGATTATCTACACACAACTATACGTAATGTTCAGTGCTACCCAAGTAACTAAACCTGTCTTCTTAAGGAAATTCTACTAGCCACGCATCTTCCGGTTTCAAAGCAGCGTTACAGGCATGATGGTTGCAGCAGTACCCACACGATGCATGTCTGGGTAAGGTGAAGTCTGGGTGGGTGCATTCTGTCTTGGTGCTGGAAAGTTCGTATTCAAGACTGCAGAAATTTTCTGTTGCGCACCTGTTGGGCAGAACATAGACAAGTGAGCGAAGAACTGTGATCAATATTGTCATGCTTTTATTGACAAATGTTATGTATTATCAACACTACTATATGGAAGCCTCGACATTGAACAAGCAGCTAGAAAGTCAAACAGAGGCCTTTTAGATGTGGATAAACAGTCGGTCTCTGTGGCTAAGGGCTTGCGAACGCGGTTTGTGAGCCCGTATACCCGGGTTCGAAACACGGCGGTGCTGGTTTTTTCGAAAAAGGTATGTGAGCCGGTCGTTCAGAAGGCAATGGCAAACTACTGAACGTAACACTTGCCTAGTACATCAACAGCAGCTGAAAATGCTGGTGTTGACTGCAACGTCCCGTAAGGGATACGCAACAAACAAACAAAAAAAAACAGAAGAATATATAGTATTTCATGGAAACACACACAGTCATATACAGAGGTTTTAGAAAACCTGGAAACGAAAAGAGAGTTGATGAAAGAAACAAACAATTGGCAAGTAAACTATTTCGGCCACGTTAAAAGACATAACATCCTTATAAAAACCATACTGGAGGTTAAGGTTCAAGGTAAGCTAGCAAGAGGTGGACAACGATACAAGTGGGAAGATAACATTAAAAGTTGGACGAACATCAACCTGAGAGAATGTACAGTCAGTGTAACAGACAGACAGTGTTGGCGATCCATTATAGCCAACCTTCATGGTGGAGACGGCACCTGAGTGTTATATTGCACGGATGCCGAGGTATGTGGCTTAAGACTTGTGAAGTCAGTTTCACAATCACAACAGACAAGTTTTGAAATCAGCCACAGACGATTTAGAAGCATACCGCCTTGCGTTGATTTTCACAATGGTATGAGCGTCGGCAGTTCAGAATGCAATGGAAGCCAACTTAATGTATAATTGCCTAAAGATTACAGTCAAAAAATTATGGGGTTGGTTGCGATGTCCTATACAAGACCATGCAACTAACTTATTATTTGTATGAGTATGTTGGTCAAGTAGAGCCACGGTAGCGTAGTGGATAGACACTCGCCTAGCAACCGGGTCGTCATGGCTTCCTCCACTTATTCTACGTTCATCCGAAATGATTGTGGACGTAATTGCGTTGTGCCTGTTTACAGCAGAGTTGCCATATTTTCACCTTTCTGCCGACACATCCGACTTTTGCAGGCATTTGTTGGCCGGGTTAACCTTCCCGGGTGTCATGGGTTCGACACGCATCGGGACGGATACGAAGTTATAAAATTGACCTGGCTCCCTTGTCGTCCCAGCTTAAACTGGGTACTAGATAATTTCGTGGGAAGCCAAGGAGATCGGCGTGATACTGAGCTTATCACCCACCGAGTGCTGGTTGATCTATATGAATATGGGTCTGGTTTGGTGTGTCGAGTGGACCTTACGGCGTTTAAATAAGTTGTGTAATTTTGTGTAACATAGATTGTAATGGATGAAGTGTGTGGGAGATGCCATTAGAAAGATTAGAACAAGAATCACTATGGAGAAGACAGCCTTTTGCCAGATAGAAAACATACTGATCAATAAAACGATGTCTATTGTAATGAGAATAAGAATTTTTAAGTACTACATAGAACTTGTACTTTTGTATGTATGTGGGGCGTGAACAATTAGCACACAAGTTGAAAAAAAAAAATCAAATGGCAGTGGAAATGTGCTTTCTGGTGAGAATGTTATGGTTTATGGAAGACTAGAAACAAGATGATTTTGTGATGAGTGTAAATTAGAAACGATGCGGTGTTGTGATGAATGTAAATTAGAAACAATTTAATGTTGTGGTATATAAATTAGAAACGGTGTGATGTTGTGATGAATTTAAATTGGACACAATGCGCTGTTGTGGTGAATGTAAATTAGAAACGATTCTGTTGTAATGCAACTATAAACGAAAAAACAAATATGCTGTTGTGTATAGTATAGAATTATATACAGTGTGACACTATGGTTAATGTAAAATTGGTAGCAATGTGATGTTGCGATGTATGTAACCGTTGCGGCGGTGTGATGGTGTGACGATTCATTAAACGGTAAAACGTGCTTCTCTGGCTGAGCATTAGCCGAGACTGTGTGATGTATAACTGAAAAGGTGTGAAATTATTGTAATTGTAACATTTGAAACAGTTTAATTGATTCAGTGCCGAAGGATAATATAAACTAATATATCGCCAAATATGACCGCCCTTTTAGGCATATGGACGATATATCGACATACTATGGTCATCATGTTCTTTGTTTTGTTTCGGCATATCTTCTGCAATTTCAGTGCTCAGGGAATGGACATTGATATTATAATACTTGTACATTTGATTCTGTACCATGTTTGGTCTAAATATACTTTTTATTTGGCACTGAATCAGTTAATACAAAGTCTGACATTGAACCAGATAATACAGGGTTCGGCACTGAATCAATCAATACAGGGTTCGGCACTGAATCAGTTAATACAAAGTCTGACATTGAACCAGTTAATACAGGGTTTGGCACTGAATCAGTTAATACAGGGTTTGGCACTGAATCAGTTAATACAAAGTCTGACATTGAACCAGTTAATACAGGGTTTGGCACTGAATCAGTTAATACAAAGTCTGACATTGAACCAGTTAATACAGGGTTTGGCACTGAATCAGTTAATACAGGGTTCGGCACTGAATCAGTTAATACAAAGTCTGACATTGAACCAGATAATACAGGGTTCGGCACTGAATCAGTTAATACAAAGTCTGACATTGAACCAGATAATACAGGGTTCGGCACTGTCATAACTGTCATTTACTGCCAATATAATACCTTGCGGTGTATGGCAGAGGGGTCTTTGAGCCTGAGGAATTAAGGCCGCCTGGCTAGTGCAGTCGCCGCGAACTGTGCAGGTTAGGATTTTCTTTTTGCCCTCGACAGAAAAAGATCCCACACCTTACCGGGGATGGAACCCGGGTCTCCCGAATGAGAGTCCGGCGTTCTAACCACTCGGCCAGCCGCTCCTCTTAGGGTTCGGCACTGAATCAGTTAATACAGGGTTCGGCACTGAATCAGTTAATACAGGGTTTGGCACTGAATAATTTAATACAGGGTTTGGCACTGAATCAGATAATACAGGGTTTGGCACTGAATCAGTTAATACAGGGTTTGGCACTGAATAATTTAATACAGGGTTTGGCACTGAATCAGTTAATACAGGGTTTGGCACTGAATAATTTAATACAGGGTTTGGCACTGAATCAGATAATACAGGGTTTGGCACTGAATCAGTTAATACAGGGTTTGGCACTGAATAATTTAATACAGGGTTTGGCACTTAATCAGTTAATACAGGGTTTGGCACTGAATCAGTTAATACAGGGTTTGGCACTGAATCAGTTAATACAGGGTTTGGCACTGAATAATTTAATACAGGGTTTGGCACTGAATCAGTTAATACAGGGTTTGGCACTGAATCAGTTAATACAGGGTTTGGCACTGGATAATTTAATACAGGGTTCGGCACTGAATCAGTTAATACAAAGTCTGACATTGAATCAGTTAATACAGGGTTTGGCACTGAATCAGTTAATACAGGGTTTGGCACTGAATAATTTAATACAGGGTTTGGCACTGAATCAGTTAATACAGGGTTTGGCACTGAATCAGTTAATACAAAGTCTGACATTGAATCAGTTAATACAGGGTTTGGCACTGAATCAGTTAATACAGGGTTTGGCACTGAATCAGTTAATACAGGGTTTGGCACTGAATCAGTTAATACAGGGTTTGGCACTGAATAATTTAATACAGGGTTTGGCACTGAATCAGTTAATACAGGGTTTGGCACTGAATCAGTTAATACAGGGTTTGGCACTGAATCAGTTAATACAGGATTTGGCGCTGAATCAGTTAAAACAGAGTTTGGCACTGAATTAGTTAATGCAGAATGTAATACAACAGTTGAAACTGTGTGGTTTGTTAGTGATTTGATGCTGGGGATGCGAGAAAGATGTGTAAAATTATCGTTAGTGCTACATATTGAAACAAACTATATACCTACCCCTTGTAGACGAGCAGATCAGTACCGTTCTGAGTGAAACTTGTGAAACAATACGGCAGAGACTCCGGACAGGCCTCGGGTTGTGCTAATATCCCCTCCGCTTGTGTGCACGAGATGTGTTCAGCGAAGTTGCCACATTGTAAACAACGGATTTCGGATGATGATGTTGTTGTTGATGTTGTTGTTGGGGTTGTTATTGCTGTTGTGGTTGATTCTGTTGTATCATTGGTAGCTAAGGGGGGACGTGACACATGTTAAATGTTTTTGCTGAATTAGATTATTAGATACAGTTTTATAATAAGTAAAATAAATACCTTCACCGAAGCAGAAAATTATAACATTTTTTTTTTGTTCGCTCGCTTTGGACTTAAGCATAGTCCACATAAATGCTATTGTTATTAGTATTCGCCGCTACCAGTGAGTGCACTGCATTGATTTATGCGTCAGAGTTAGATTTTCCTCTTACCAATGCCCCTGCGGCCATCAAGCAAATCCTCTCCGACCTCTGGGGTACTTGCAATTTACGTCCCTAAGTCAAGGACGAGAAGACAAAACACAGCATCGAAACACAGCTGTGGGAGATTTGGCACCAGACCGCCTTGAGTTGGTTCTTTATATGGGTGCCTGTCGTTCAGAAAGCAATGACAAACTACTGAAGGTAAACTTGACAAAAGATCACAAACAGCCAAAAAAGGCTAGGGTTGACAGTGAAGTTATATAAAGGAAATACAACTAACTTTTATACGAAGGGTGTCTCCGTGGCCAACTGGTTACGCCACTGTCTCGTGTTCCGAGGTTGTTTGTTTCGGTTCAGGGCTACTATGTTCGTTTCAAGAGTGCAATTTTCTCGGAGACACCTGGGGATCGTTGCTGGAGCTACGGAGTTAGTGCTTTGTGCCACGCTTTCAGTAGACCACTCATATTGGGTCAAATCCCCTGCAATGAAGCCGATCTTCTTGTCTTGTACACCGTTTTTTTTTAAAATTCACATAAACAAATACCCGGAGAATATTTAGTCTGCAGCATCTCATCTGTTCACATAGGTCACGCGATAAATGTCTTTAAACAAGAATACTTGACCTCCTCATAACTAATTGTGACAAAGTATCCGTACTCCCATCTAGTTTTGCTAGAATCGGGATAGACATGCACTAAAAACATTCTGTAATTTGTGTAAGCATATATGACCTTCACCGAAGCACATATATTATATATATACTATGATATATATATATATATATATATATATATATATATATATATATATATATATATATATATATATATATATATATATATACTAGCTGACCCGGCTCGGCTTCGCCCAGCCCCTGGCGGGGATCTATCTATCTATCGGTCTGTCTGTCTGTCTGTCTGTCTGTCTGCCTGCCTGCCTACCTG
This sequence comes from Cepaea nemoralis, assembly GCA_014155875.1. Classification (NCBI taxonomy): domain Eukaryota; kingdom Metazoa; phylum Mollusca; class Gastropoda; order Stylommatophora; family Helicidae; genus Cepaea; species Cepaea nemoralis. The sequence continues at coordinate 514,671 of JACEFZ010018628.1, forward strand.
CCTGCCTGCCTGCATGCCTACCTACCTGGTCCCACAGGCGCACGACCACCTCCCTTTTGTCCATAAGCAATCTGCCACCAAGAGGTGCATTCCCTGCTAGCCTATCAGCCTGTTCATTCCCTCGGACCCCCACATGGCCAGGGCAAAATATCCAAACAATTCTCATAATCTATGACCTCTGAAGCGACGAGAGCCATTCCACACGAAACATTCCTTTCTGCACCTTACTAAGCATACTCTTTGAATCCGTAATGAATACAATGTGTGTTGCAGTAGTCTCCTCTAGCCACCGTAATGCTGCTGTTACTGCCTTCACCTCCATTCTCATGCTGGAGGTCGTAGTCTCATTTGCCAGACTCTCCTTTTTCAAGACTCGTCCATTAGCCTTTGCAATAAAGTCATAGACCTGTTTGTCCATTTCCGCCTTCCGATGGTTGCCTCACTTTTGGGTCCAAATATCTCAGGGTAGTGTGCTTTACGTGCCAGTACGTTATCCAGACCCAGTCAACCATATTTACCAAAGGTGCCTTTTACTTGTTAAAACAAAATCGTTTTCGTCCATATTTCTCAATGTTATATACACTAATTGGCAGGAGGTTTGACCAAAAAATATATTGGACAGACTTGGAGACTTTTAGCGGACACATTCAGGAAACATCTGAGAGATATCACGCAACACTCGGACAAATTTGTTTCCGATTGTTTCAACTCAAGTCATGAAAAGGGCGGGGGGGGGGGGGGGGGGGGGGTTGTTGTTGATTTATGTGTCACTGCTATCACACCGCTGTATTTGGAAAGTTCTACCAGACTGGGAATGGAGAGCACCTGATTACCATTATGGGATATGTCCACCCAGTGGAAATCAATACTGTTGTGGTTAGCACGCTTTAACAATGTTAATCTTGTTCGCTGTTACTTCTCTTCTGGCCACCCTTCCTGTTCCTATCATGGTATGCCCTTAGAAGAGATCATTTTTATATCTGCTGTTCCCTGTCTCACAATGTGCATGGTTAGAAAACCTTGTCCTGTTTTTGGCATCATTACAACACTACTACTGCCCATTAATACTATTCGCTGAAGTCACCACCCGTTCTTCAATACTTCCTTGTTATCCATTTGAGATAAGTGTTTATAAATGTGTCATGCTGTATAATAATTTTCTAAGTCCAATTTGTGTTGTTCTTCACAAAGGTTTATATAACCGAAACGTAGGACTTGTGTTGCGTGATTTAAAGTATGTATTATTCTTAGTCGTTATTAGATCATGTTTACTCATTTTACATATATACGCGTATTTCTACATTCTTTTGTAAGTGGAAAATATTATATACGTATTAAGTGATTTCTGTTCAACAGACATTGGTCTTTACCGGGTATGTACGAGAGGGCTTCAAATGGTAAGCTTAATAGTATGATAGAAATTACAATAACCATGCCATTGTCTTGTAACTTGTTAATACGCCCGTTAAGGATGTCAATATTTTTATGCACGTTACATCACAGTGTAGACGAACATTGTGACGTCATAGGGACGTATTAATTATGGTCGCCCGACTTTTTACATGCACCAAAGAGGAGCAGCGTTCTGTTATCCATTATTTTATTTTTTTTACCAGTGACGGGGTGAAACCTGTAGAAAGTCATCGGTGAACGAAGGTCCAGTATGGTGATGCATGCCTGTCAGTCTAGCGTACATCTGTCGATCGCAAGTGTCTGGACCTGTGAAAGCGTGTACTACCGTCAGACTCCCCGCCTGACTGGTGCGGATCCCACGACCACTAGTAATAGGCCCGCGGAGATATTGCTCGTCTGTTGCGAGCAAATCTCCCATCCTTCCACTGTGCGGATCTCGCGACCAGCGAGAATAGGCCCGCTGGAGATATTGCTCGTCTGTTCCGGGCAAATCTCCACCGACTGAATAAGTAAAGAAACGATAAAAGTAGTGTTATTTCAATTGCGCTTGCGCTCCCACCTATGCTACGCCCTTCATGTGTCTTCACAAAGTCGGACTAGAGTCAAGCTCAACAGGGTCTTCTTTCCCTGCTGATTCTACCAAGCCCGTTCCCTTGGCTGTGGTTTCGCTAGATAGTAGATAGGGACAGTGGGAATCTCGTTAATCCATTCATGCGCGTCACAAATTAGATGACGAGGCATTTGGCTACCTTAAGAGAGTCATAGCGAGCGCTCTGAATGTCAAAGTGAAGAAATTCAACCAAGCGCGGGTAGACGGCGGGATTAACTATGAGTGGAGTAGATAGTTTCAAACGGCGTGAATTCTGTGACAGACTGTTCACGGCCGGGTCAGGCACACCGTATAGTGATCCCAGAGTCCATTGCAGCCGTTGAAGGCCTCTTACAGGAAAACCACCGATTGACTGTCAGTGACACTGTCGCACATGTTGACATCGGTCAATGTTCAGCACACCACATCATCCATGATGTGCTACAGTACCGCACAGTGTCTACAAGGTGGGTGTCACGACAGCTTACTCCAGAACTGAAACAACGACGTATTTATGCTTGTCAAGAACTTTTGCTGTGGTTTCAAGCAGACAGCGATGGTTTCCTATCAAGAATTGTTACTTAAGATTAAATCTGGGTTCAATACAACGAGCTGGAAACGAAGAGAACGAGCTAGGAATGGCGCCATCCCTCCCCATCGAAACTAAAGTTTCGCACACAGCCATCTGCAGGGAAGGTTACGCTGACTCTCTTTTGAATGAACGAGGCGTTATTTTAGAGCACTACATGCCAAGAGGGAAAACTGTCATCAGTGATACGTATACAGATCTTCTCAGTAATCATCTTAGACCTGCAATCAAATCCAAACGACGTGGACTTCTGAGTTAAGGTGCCCCTTTGCGACATGACAACGCTAGACCCCATACTGCCCGTACAACTGTTGAAACCATCGAAGACCTTCACTTTCTGTACTAGTCAGACCTAGCCCCTCGTTATTTCCTGTTTGGAGAACTCAAAGACACATTGGTAGGAAAGATTTTTGAAGAGGTACAGCAGATGGAGCATGAGTGGTTACAAACTCGACCAAGAGATTTTTTTTTTCCTTACAGGAATGCAAGCACTTTATTGGCGCTGAGGAATGCTACATTTCTTCTTTATTTTCTCAGAATATTATCACCACCCCCCCCCCCCAAAACAATGTTTTAAATTTGAATCCCACTCGTAAAAGTGTGTTTGTTGTTTCTATTTATTGTTTCTGGGTTGAATAGGCCTTCAGCTATCCCACACCAAACCCTAGTATCTTTTTTTTCTGTAGCACATGTGTCCCCCACACAGTCTTCATCTCTGACTAGTTGTCTTCTCTCATGCTTTGGAATTCCCTCTATTTCTTTTCTCTGTGGCAGAAAGGTCACTCTAGCTACATTAGTAGCAGTATTTTTTAAGTATGTTTTAACACATTGCCGGCGTCTTGTACACGCCTCTTGATTCGCCTGTATTTGTTTAGTTCTCTCCATTATCTCTACATTAGTGATACTGCCGTACCATTTTAGATCTTCTTTTCTGCTCAGGGACCGCTTAATTAATTATGCATTTTATTTTAATAAAATTATATAGCGAAGTGGTTACGGGTGCAATTTGTAATCCAGCATACCGCTTTCAGAGCATAGGAACCTACTGTGGACATGTGAAGTATTAGGACCACCATGTATTTAGGCCTTATTTCACGGATAAATAGGCGGTCAGTCTTCCCCTCCCGTAGCGAATGACAACCGCAAGCATAAACCCCTCCTCCTACCGAAATCACGCCATTGTCAGCGTATCCTCCTAACCGTTAAAACACCGCGCTCGCTTCCGCTGACTAACACTTACTGAGATTATAAGCCGTATTTCAGATGAGATTCAGATGTTCCAAATGCTGGTCCATCTTCTTCTAAAACATAATAACTATGGGGAGACAATCCAGGCTAGACGACAGGAACGAAAGAATTAATAGATAGGCTGAAACATGAAAGATAGACAACTCAGCCTGTTTCTGTTCAAACGGAGGCTCATCCTGTGTCAGATGCCATCCTTCCATTTACCTGATATGTTAGTTGCCAAGCCGAGCGACGGAAGTTCATCTGAAATGAAAGATAACATGGGTATGTTTCAGAGATTCCCAAGTTGTCTTCGCTTGACACTGAAAGTACAAGATCATTGTCAGTTATTATGAGCAGTTGGATTTCGAATAATGATTATGGTAGTAGTAGTAGTAGTAGTAGTAGTAGTAGTAGTAGTAGTAGTAGTAGTAGTAGTAGTAGTGGTGATGGTGGCTGTGGTGGTGGTGTAAGAAGTTGCAGAAGCAGTAGTAGTGGTATAAGGAATTGGAGTTGGTGTAGTAGTAGTAGTAGTAGTAGTAGTAGTAGTAGTAGTAGTAGTAGTAGTAGTAGTAGTAGTAGTAGGTGGTGGTGGTGGTGGTGGTGGTGGTGGTGGTGGTGGTGGTGGTGGTGGTGGTGGTTGTTGTTGTTGTTGTTGCTGTTGTTGTTGTTGCTGTTGTTGATGTTGTTGTTGTTGTTGTTGTTGTTGTTGTTCCTGGTGCAGCAGCAGCAACAGTAAAATAGAACATATATTCCAGTTGTCCACGGCTAGAGACGCCAGCCTCTTAGCCCAGTAAACCAGTCATCATTAGTTGGCTAATGGGGTCAAACTATCGTCTGCCGCCTGCATGTTTCATTGTTCTGTTTGCGCAGTTTCCATGGTCCTACATTAACTGTTATACGTAGCACTATACTCATAGCTGCTGTATATTACCTGTTATACGTAGCTCTATACTCATTTGTTTCGCATATCCTTTACAGGACATCGTTGTCAACACCAGCATTTTACCGCTGTTGTGGATTTCTTGGCAAGATTACGCTCATTAGTTTGCCATTGCTTTCTGAGCTGCCGGCTAACTTACCCCGTAAGTAACCAACGCGGCGAGAACCGCTTCCAATTCTCGCGCGCTGTGTTACCCTACGTGAATAAACGGGATTACGGAGAAAGTCGTTTAACACCTAGGCCAGGAAGACCGGCTCTCAAAGCTGTTGTATATTAACTGTTATACGTTGTACTACACTTATACAATCAATTTTAACATACGGCTGCGAACCTTGGCCAATTAGAAAACAGGCGACAAAATCCTTGGAAGTCTTGGAGATGTGGTTTTATAGAAGAATGCTGAAAATTAATTGGATATGCGAATTGAACAATTTGGACGATTTAGGGGAAGCTGGGTCGCAAAGGTAACTTATCACAAACATCAGAAAGAGGCAGTCATCGTTTTTGGTCATATTATGAGAAGATAATAACTGGAACATGTTGAGAAAACCGGAAAGATTTGTGAAAAGAGAGATAGAGGAAGACAGCGTAAGAAGGTTCTTAATTAAATGTCTTTGTCATGGTACGGAAGGGTGTCAGCACACGAATTGACCTATGCCGTCTGGGATCGCAATGTGTGAAGAGGCATGATCGCCCACACCAGCCGACAAGGCACTGGATGATGATGATGATGATGATGATGATGATGATGATGATGATGCTGATGATGATGATGATGATGATGATGATGATGATGATGATGATGATGATGATGATGATGATGATGACGCATAGCTGTTGTACATTAACTATTATACGTAGCACAACTTGAGAATCCCTGGATCCGTATCTCAGCTGGACAAGCCAGACGAATCAATATGGCCCTTTCCTGCTCTAAAAGGGCCCTGCTATTACTGCGCGCATCACACGATAAATCGGACATTATGGATGATAAAACCAGCCCATTAACCTACCATCTGGAGCCACACTCTATCATACACCGCTAATGTAAATACCACACGGACCTGGTGTCTGTGACTAAATATGATGCAAATTGCACATCTTTAACTCTTATCCTTCCTCTGAGCTGTTACTTTAGCGCTTTTAGTCCCACTGTGTTTTGTTTTATTAAATGCACTGTTCTAATCTCCTCCCCACATCATTCATTAATTCATTCAGTAGCATGCCCTTTGCAGAACCTCGCTCCCATTACAACGTTCCGGAAAACCTCTCGATCATAAGCAAGATGTCCCACGTCCGATACACCCATCTGGAGATAATCCGAAACATCCTGCACCCATATTCTCTTTGGCCTTCCTCTTCCTCTCTTCCCAGGCATATACCCCTCCATTATAGTTCTCTCCAAACTTTCGTGACGTTTTAAATGACCAAAATATTTCAATTTTCTTTCGTTTTATAGTCTTTAATAGCCAATCTTCTTCAATATTCAGCTCGTGAAGCATGGATTAATTTGTTATTTTCATTATCTAAGATATCCACATCACACAAGAGAATTTCAGGCACAGAGAACGAACTCTGTGGCATCATAAACAAACAAGTAAAGGGCCCTCTTGCGCGCCTTAAAACGCACTGGGCACACGGAGCTTTTAAATACCACTCGGCACTCGGTGGCTGGTGTGCTCATGTATCAGGTCGGCCGCCTTTACTTCCCAATACATTGCCTGGTAACCATTTTAAGCTGGGTCGACCTGGGAGCGCAAGTCAATCCATAAAATTCCAATCCCCGCAGAAGCGGATTTAACATTTTTATAGGGGTCGCTACAGAAGATAGCAAAAGGACGGCTTGGCAATAGTTGGTTGAAGGCTACAACTCAATGCGAGATAAGAGGAAGACAAAGAAGAGGAAGAGAAGAGATTCATAAGTCAGTGTCGACCTCCAGAACAATATTTGTAGCGGAAATAATCATGTCCTTGTCGGGGTTTGAAAGTGAACCACTGTGTTTGTTAGCAAATGCACTAACCTCCATGACATAACATAGTTAACAGACTCAAGTCACAAAGGGTAAGGCTGGAGAAGACAGACTGCTTTTGCTGGAGTCACGGGAGTGGTCAGCCGACACAGAAGTGGCATTATCGGGGACATATTTAGGATGGTATCTGAGAGTTTATGGACAAGTACTTCTTTGCTTAGTGAGGATGATCTGTTGACTAAATAACTGACTGACTGACTGACTAACTGACTGTCTGACTGACAAACTAAAGGATTGATTGACTGGCTGACTGACTAACTGACTGACTGACTGACAGACTGACTGGCTGGCTGACAGGCTGGCTGACTGAATGACAAACTAACTGATTGACTGGCTGGCTGGCTGGCTGACTGACTGACTGACTGACTGACTAACTGACTGACTGGCTGGTTGGCTGGCTGGCTGGCTGGCTGACTGGCTGGCTGGCTGGCTGACTGACTGACTGACTGACTTATTGACTAACTGACTGGCTGGTTGGCTGGCTGGCTGACTGACTGGCTGGCTGCTGGCTGGCTGGCTGGCTGGTTGACTGACTGACTGACTGACTGACTGACTGACTGACTGGCTGACTTATTGACTGACTATATGACAGAGTTACTAATTGATTAGTTGACTAACTGACTCACTGACAAACTAAGTGATTGACTGGCTGGATGGCTGACTGACTGACTGACAAACTAACTGATTGACTGATTGACTAAGTGACTGACTGACTGACAAACTAACTGACTGACAAAATAAATGATTGACTGACTGACAAACTAACTGACTGACAAACTAACTGACTGACTGACAAACTAACTGACTGACAAAATAAATGATTGACTGACTGACAAACTAACTGACTGACAAACTAACTGACTGACTGACAAACTAACTGAATGACTTAGTGACAGAATAAATTACTGACTGACTGACTAGCTGATTGACTGACTGACTGGCTGGCAATCTAACTGACTGACTTATTAACTAACTGACAAACTTACTAACTGATTGGTTGATTAACTAACTGACTAACAAACTAGCAAAGTGACTGACTGACTAACTGATTGACAAACTAGCAAAGTGACTGCCTGACTGACTAACTGACTGTCTGATTTACTGACAAACTAACTGATTGACTGACAAACTGACTCACTGACAAACTAACTGACTGACTGTCAGATTATCTGACTGGCTGACTGACTGAGAAACTACATTATTGACTGACTGTGTTACTGACTAACTGACTGACAAACTAACTGACTGACTGAATGTCTGACTGACTAGCTGACTGACTGACTGGTTGGCTGGCTGACTGACTGACAAAATAACTGATTGACTGACAAACTAACTGACTGACTGATAAACTAACCTATTGGCTGACTGACTGACTGACAAACTAACTGACTGACTGACTAACAAACTAACTGGCTGACTGACTGATTGACTGATTGACTGGCTTGATGGCTGGCTGGCTGACTGGCTGGCTTACTGACTGACTGGCTGGCTGACTGGCTTACTGACTGACTGGCTGACTGACTGGCAGACTAACTGACTGGCTGACTGACTGGCAGACTAACTGACTGACTGACTGATAAACTAACCTATTGGCTGACTGACTGACTGACAAACTAACTGACTGACTGACTAACAAACTAACTGGCTGACTGACTGATTGACTGATTGACTGGCTTGATGGCTTCCTGGCTGACTGGCTGGCTTACTGACTGACTGGCTGGCTGACTGGCTTACTGACTGACTGGCTGACTGACTGGCAGACTAACTGACTGGCTGACTGACTGGCAGACTAACTGACTGGCTGACTGACTGGCAGACTAACTGACTAACTAACTGGTTGACTGACTAACTAACTGACAAACTTACTAACTGTTTAGTTGACTAACTGACTGACTGACAAACTAAGTGACTGGCTGGCTTACTGTCTATACTATGTGTGTGGGGGTAGGTGGGGTTGTGTGTATCGGTGGGGTGATGTATGGGTAGGTGGGAGATGAGCCTCATAACATGGTAATTTGTCTTGATTATGTTTACAACATTCATTTCACAATGTTTATCTTTCTTCCTATGTAAATGTATAATGCTCTTGATGAACGAAAGACGAGTGTTTGGAAGGGCCGAATGTAAGACGGGCCTGCGTGCCCAATTTGTTACCCTTTTAAAATAAAGTTGATTTGATTTGATTTGATTTGATTTACTATACACTGAATTTAATAGCGTAAATATAATCATGGACAGAATCATAAGCAAAATAAGAAGCCATTTAGGTTAGCCTTCCCCTTCTTCTCCGGAAGGTGACGGATAGACACTGTGAAACATGTCGGCTTTGTTGGAGTGATTGTGCACCGCAGCTTGGCTCAACAACATATAGTAATAATGATGGGACGCAGAGGTGTTTCCAAGGCACCTGGGCCGGGTTATATACTGGCCAAGACCTATTGCCACGTCCTCGTCGAGCGTCTTGGGCAATAGGTCCCTTCGGGGTCCTGGCTAAAGTCAGTAGGATCGCCGATTCCTCCGAAGTCGGAGAGTGTCTGCCTGTACGACGAGGAACCACCAGCCTGCACACCAATAAGCCAGACATGGGACAACGGATACTCACGCAAACCTCAGGTCCTGTATGACATCACACTGATGTTGGACAACAGGATGCCTTCATCCGACATACAGGACTTCGCGTTGGAGCTCAAGCCAACGAACACAAGCAAGCAAGTAATAATGAGCTATAAGCGTCAGAAGATCAGCAACATAACTTACGCTGGTAAAGACTTTAGGTACCTCTGCGTTGTTTGACCCATCTACAGACTGGATTCACATTGTACTGACCCATCTATAGACTCGATTCACACTGTATTGATCCACCTACAGACTGGATCCACACTGTATTGACCAATTTACAGACTGCATTCACACTTTATTGACCCACCTACAGACTGGATTCACACTGTATTGACCCATCTACAGCCTGGATCCTCACTGTATTTACCAATCTACAGACTGGATTCACACTGTATTGACCCATCTACAGACTGGATTCACACTGTATTGACCCATCTACAGACTGGATTTACACTGTATCAAACGTTTCAATGATAGCCATGTCTCTCCCCAGAGGTTGACCTCTGTGTTGTATGACCCATCTACAGACTGCATTCACATTGTACTGACCCATCTACAGACTGGATCCACACAGTATCAGACGTCCCAACGATAGCCATGTCTCTCCCCAGAGGTTGACCTCTGTGTTGTATGACCCATCTATAGATTGCATTCACATTGTACTGACCCATCTACAGACTGGATCCACACAGTATCAGACGTCCCAACGATAGTCATGTCTCTTCCCAGAGGTTGACCTCTGTGTTGTATGACCCATCTACAGACTGGATTCACATTGTACTGACCCATCTACAGACTGGATCCACACTGTATTGACCCATCTACAGACTGGATGCCACACATGTATCATGACGTCCCAACGATAGCCATGTCTCTCCCAGATGTGATGATCAAGTAGCCGTGTTGCGCACCTTGCTGGTTCCTGCCTTCGGAGAGGGAAAGAACTCTACATCACAGTCACCGAGAAGATGGTACTCGTTACTTGGTCGGAAGGAAAGTTTCTCTACTAACCGTGATTCCGGTGATAGTGTGAGATAGCGGACTATGACCGCCCACACTGTCTGGCATGACGCATGATGATGATGATGAATCGATTACTTGAAAATAACAGTAAAATTGGGAAAGCTGAAAGAATAATAACATTAAGAGCTTGCTGTGTGACAGTTTCCCGAATCACTGAAATGAGACAGTTGTCTCTCACGAACGTTTGTCTAATGTTATTTTGTGTCCGCGTGAAGAAAACCCAGCCTTGGAAAGCCCAAAACGAAGCAACCGTCCCAGACCATTCTGGGAAAAGTCTGGTTGTACTAATGTTGACACTGACGCGGCCATTCGATCCAAATGTTTGTCACTGTTAATTCCGCGCCAGACAAACTTCGGAAATGATAAAATCGGAAGGTACTTAAGAACAAACTTCTTGCAGAGTGTTTCGAATCACAGACAGCACTGAATTACCTCTTAGGTTGTCGAATATCATTAGGAGGAACTCTTGAATGGATAGTCCATGCTTGGGTATTTTCGTGTAGTCCAGATCCTTGTGTACAGTTCCCATACGCTCTAAACGTTGTTACAGCCAACCAAGAATTTTCCAGATTGCCTTAACTCATTCTGTTCATACCAGTCAAATTACCATATTCATCTGTCCTCCTCCTTTGTCTTAGTATTTTTGCCGTAAAGAGTCGCAGAGAGGATGTAGGTGTAATGTTATGTTTTGTGCTTGTCTTGTTGCTTGTGCTAATGTGTATATGTGATGTCTTTAAATTCTCTTTTTTTTCATCTAGCCAACTCTTCCTGGGGCTTCCGCACGCCTTGTCTCCCGATGTTCTCATACAGACACTCTTATTAACACCTGGTTTGTCTTGTTGCATGTTCGAAGTATTTAATTCATGTGTGATATGTAAAGTCGGCAACAGGTGTTACCCATATACTTGTTCTTAGTTTCTGATTTATTTTCTATCCCTTCTTGTTTTGTTTTCAGCTGCGTTTCTTAAGCATCTCACATTCACAAGATATGATTTTACACCCGTGTGTTTCTATGACTGCCTATGCCAGGCGTTGGTAACGCAACATTGGGAAAATACAGCTTCTATCAGTTTTTTTTTTTTTTTTTTAATGCTGATATTTGGATGTTTTAGCATGGGTGCTATTTGATAGTTAATGTCTACTTTCTGTATAATAAATGTTTGCATATCATTTACAGGACATCTCCCCCGATGTGTCTCCGCCTTGCCGTGGTGGGGGAGCTTGCGTGTCCCATCGACCCCATGTGCTTGCCGATGGGTGAAAACTACATATCGGACGGCTCGTGGGATAGGGACCAGACTAAGAGAGACACAACCTGCTGCTCTGCAGGTAAGACTGAGGATAGCAGTCAAAATCAGGCAAACGATCCCTAAATCTCAGTCCGGACATAACCTCTAAGGCTCCCATCCGAGGTGTATGGCTGAACGTCTCTAAGCCATAAACTCTAGGAAGTGAGAGCCTGGCCGACACAAACCTACATCACAATTGTGATGATGTGCTGAGAACGCTACATGCTCGGCGCAGATTCGTTCGATGGCTCTTAGCTGGGGGATATGAGGTATCCCCGGATGAAAGGGCCTGACCGTTACTCGCCCACAGACGCACGGAGGTAAGGTGCTGAGCCGGCAGCACATGTAGCCTACCTTGTGAGCGAGTACAAAAAAGGTGGAAAAACACCTCGGTCACATGTCTCGCAGACGTCCGATAGTCTGTAACCACACCCATGGAGTGAGTGTAGTCAAAGGTGGAAAACTGTCTTGTTGACACGAAATGGAACGCCTGTCTTGCGAATCCATTACGTGGCAGCCCGAAGCGAAAGCTTGCTGTGTGGAAGCCGAAACAAGAGTCTCGAAACCCGAGGAAGGCTAACCTCATTAAAAAATGCCCGCCGGAAGCCGGAAGTGTCGTCCTACGGGTGGCAAACTAAAAATTGACACTACGCAATTACGTCCGAGTGAAATGTCTCGTCCGAATGTCTCTCGTGCTAGGAACAGCTCTGACTATCTAGTTTCCGAATGCCGCTCTTGTTCGGAACAGCTCTGACTAGGTAGTTTTCCGAATGTCTGTCGTGCCTGGAACAGCTCTGACGGGCACAACGACAAGCACATGTCCGAAAACTCGCTGAGTGGATACCGTATGCAAACCTGTCTGGTTTGTGCGGGAATGGCCCGGGGCAAACGAAATGACCAATATATTGAAGTGAGGATTTAAAGCAGCCATGAGCAGGACGTGACGATTTCCCTCGGTGAGCCCAGATCCAGGGCGTTATGTGTCGGCCCTGCAACTATGGAAGCAACCTTGGATGGCGGAAAATGCTATGGACTGTCCTTGCCTTCCTTTGAGGGATGACCGTTGTCTTCGACCGTTCTAACTTGGCCAGCATGGTTGTAGATGGCACCACAAAAGTGAGAGTCTCCCAGGAATGCTACCTGGTCAAAAAAGCACGCTAAAGTCGATGTGTTGGCCTACGGGTTTCGGCCCAAGGGCGCATAACAGACACATCGCAATCACATCTGAAAAAAAACACTCCGGATGAACGAAAAGAAGAAGAAGAAGATTTACAGGACATCACTGTCAACATCAGCATCTTTCAGCTGATTGTTGATTTCTTGGCAAGATTACGCTCAGCAGTTTGCCATTGCTTTCTGAGCGACCGGCTCACATACCCTGTAGGTTACCGAGCTGTTAGAACCGATACGGATTCTAACCCATAGGTTACCGATGTGGTTAGAACCGCTACCGATTCTCGCCGTCGTCACGTTACTCACGAGAGTATACGGGATTGCGGAGAAAGTCACTAACCCCAAGGCCAGGGATATATCCTCGTTTGTATTTCTCTAGCTAGTCTTCTATCCTCTAACATTATGCCAACATGTTTTTATTCTCCAATGTATAATTTTATTTTTTAAAGTTAGTTGCATATCCTTTACAGGACGTCGCAGTCAACTCTAGCATATTTTGCCTCTTTGTGATTTATTGGCAAGTTTACGTTCAGTAATTTACCATGGAGTTCTGAATGACCGACACTCACACCATTGTATGAAATCTAACGCAATGCAGTCTGTTGCCAAATCGCCCGCAGCTGTGTTTCGAACACGATATGCGGGATTACGAAATACGCCCGTAATCCCTTTGACACAGGATAGAATGTAATGTGTTTAGAATGTAATGTTGTAAACTCTTGAACAAGGCAAGAATGTGCTCATGTCTTGTTGCAGCGGTTTCCATGGTCTTTGTACTGTTGCATACGTTGACACGCTAGTTGCATGTCCATTACACGGATGTAGCAGTCAGCCCCAGCATTGACTCACTGTTTGTGATTTTCTATGCAATGTTAGTTCAGCAGTTTGCCACTGTTTTCTAAACGGCCGACGCCTTAAAACAAAGAAATCAGCGCTAAACGGTCTTCTAACTCTCCCGCAGTAGATTTGAAACCTTCGGCTTGACGGGGAATTATGAAACTATACTCTATGCCTTTTTTTGTTGCTGCTGTTCTTGTTGTTATTGTTATTGCTGTTCTTGTTGTTATTGTTATTGTTGTTGGTGTTGTTGTTATTGTTGTTGGTGTTGTTGTTATTGTTGTTCTTGTTGATGTTTTTGTTGTTGCTGTTCTTATTGTTATTGCTGTTGGTGTTGTTGTTATTGTTGTTGCTGTTGGTTTTGTTGTTATTGTTGTTCTTGTTGATGTTTTTGTTGTTGCTGCTGCTGTTGTTATTGTTGTTGTTAATGTTGTTGTTCTTGTTGTTTTTGTTGATGGTTTTGGTGTTATTGATGCTTTTGTTGTTAATGTTGCTGCTGTTGCTGTTATTGTTGTTTTAGTGTTGTTGTTGTTGGTGGTGGTGATGGTGGTGGTGGTGGTGGTGGTGTTGGTGGTGGTGTTGGTGGTGGTGGTGGTGGTGGTGGTGGTGGTGGTGGTGTTGGTGGTGGTGGTGGTGGTGTTGGTGGTGGTGATTATGGTGGTGGTGTTGTTGTTGGTGTTGCTGCTGCTGCTGCTGTTATTGTTGTTGCTGCCGCTGCTGCTGTTGGACACACACACACAAACATACATGTGAACAGATCATCCCTCTGAAGCTGGCATGTGATCAGCTCCGAACAACAGTAGATGCATGTCGCATTGACTTCCGGGTGGCAACCACGAGCTTCCCGATCAATACAGACCTGCCAAGTAAATGAAGAACCGAGCAACTCGCGAGGCCATTAAAGTGATCACTGAGACATGCTCTTATAGACAAGATTCGTACTTGTAAAACACAGAAGGAAAGAAATATAATAACTATATTATTAACTGATCTTCTGCCTTGTCTACATTATCTTACGTACGTACTTTACTTAAGCCATATATTTAATCTGTATTGTAGATTTAACCGGCTCTTCGACGAAGGTGTTACGTACGCAATTCGTAATCCCACATACCACGTTCGAAACACAGATGTGGGTGACTTGGCAGTAGATTACCTCGCGTTGGTTTTCATACAGTGGTATGAGTGCGGGTCGTTCCGAAACAATGCCAAACTATTGAACTTAAACTTGCCAAGAAATCACAAACAGCCTCAAACTTCTGCGACGGCGTGTAAAGGATAAGCAACTATTCTTTAAGTATGTAAGTAAGAACATGTTACGGAACCTTTCACACGCCTTCGTCATCATCATCATCATCATGTGCCGTGCCGGTAAACGTGGGCAGTCATGTTCTGCCATCTCACTCGATCACCAGAGTCGTGGATCAGCTCAGTGTTCTTGTCTCTACAATACAACATGGTCAAGCCATCCAGGGATTTACTTCTCAGCCCTCCCCTTGTTCTCTTCCCCTCGATCTTGTCAGTTGTCACCAAGTTCTCTAATTCATTTCTTCTCATTACATGTCCAAACAAGTGTGTCTACGTCTAATTTCTCTAATCAGTTTGCGATTTTCATTTGTTTCTTTTAGTACTTGTCATTGGCTTTTCTATCTGCCCATTGTATTCTTTGCATTTTCCTCAGAAACCACATTTCCACAGCCATCAGATGTTGTTCAGCTTTTCTGCTCATTGTCCGCGCTTCACTTCCTTACAAAAGAACAGGTTATATGTAGCATATCAACACTCTTTTTCTCGTTGCAGATGACACCTTTTTATTAGTATGTTTTTCATCATGCAAAAGGTCATCATGCAAAAGGCTGCTCCTTCGTCATGGCAATTCTTGTTCTAATTTCTTCAAGGCATCCCCCATCAGATGTTATGACTGTTCCTAGATAATTGTACTGATTCACTTGTTTAAGAATATTCCCATTTACTTGTATATTACATTGTGGTATTTCCTTCTTCTTTGTGACGACCATAATCTGTGTCTTCTTACACTTTAATTCTTACCCAAGTTGTTCACTGCGTGCAACAATCGCATCTACTAAATGTTGCAGATCCTGCTCATTGTCTGCAATCAATTGTGTATCTTCCGCATATTTAATGTTATTCGTGTTGTGTCCCCTAATGATGATTCCTTTCATATCGTCAACATTTGTGAAAATACTTTCACTGTACATGGAAAACAGATCTATAGACATTACACACTCCTGTCTCACACCTCTCTTCTTAATAGTCTGATATTGACCTACTTTATTATAATCTTTATTACAGCTTGTTGTTTCAAATATATGTTGTTGTTTTTTATTAGTCTAAGGTCTTTCCTACAAATTTGGAGATCTGCAAGCATCTCCATCATGTTGACATGTCTTACTCACACGCCTTAAGGCTCTCTCCATCGGCACTTTGTGGGTGAAATGCTCAGTGTTAGGCCGGCCGTCTTTAATTCTCCTGGTCCCCAATTTTAGAGTGGGTTGACCGGGTAGCCAATGTCAGTTTTAAACATTCGTATCCGCTTGTATAGGGATTGAACTCACCATCAACAAATCTATCTGCCGCAGCATGTTCTAGTTCCTCTCTTCTCATAGTGGGGCCAACAATGACGTTTGCTTGTCTCTGGTGTGTGTTGATGGTGGCATTTTTATAATGATTATTTTCGGCGCAAATTAATGAATACCTGAAAATGTGAGCATTATTATAATAATTATATCCAGCTCGTTTTAATGATTCCCTTATAATCTGATTACCATGAAAATAATTATAATAGTAAGTAAAGTGGGGGATGAATAGATAAGAACACTCAACCTTACATCCGATGTGCTGATGTCGAGGTAGCGAGTTCAACTCCTACACTGGTCAGTTGAACTAACATGCGTGACTTCTCGTCCTTGGCTTGGGGACGGAAATTACAAGTACTTCAGAAGTCGGAGTTGGTACAGACAATTGCGTGGGGGGGGGGGGGGGGGAGCACTGGTATTAAGGAAAGCTAATCCGCACGCAAAAATCAGTTCAGTGGACTAGAAGTAATTGCACGTGTATGGACTACTCTTGAGTTCAAAGCGAGCGTTCATACACACGCATATTTTTTTTCATATCCTTTACAGGACATCGCTGTCAACACCAGCATCTTTCAGCTGCATGTTGATTTCTAGGCAAGATTACGCTCAGTAGTTTGCACACACACATATACACAATTGTAAATACAGTAATGCACCCTTTTACATATCTCGCGACATATTATGTATATGGTGCTAGGCCCACTTTTCTGTAGAGCAATGGGCACTCGATGTGTAAGTAAAACAAGTAAATCTTCTTCTTCTTCTTCTTCTTCTTCTTCTTCTTCTTCTTCTTCTTCTTCTGCGTTATTCCAACGTGTTTTTATTTCCAGATGTAATTGCGTTGCGCCACGTTTATTTGCGCGCTTAGGCCGACACATCCGACTGCTGCGGGTGTTTGTTGACCGGGTTAACCTTCCAGGGTGCTTCGAAGGACATTCCATTCTCACTCGGACGTTTTTGCGTTGTGCCAAGTTTATTTGCGCCCTTAGGCCGACACATCCGACTTCTGCGGGTGTTTTTTTTTTTTTTTTTTTGTGGACCGGGTTAGCCTTCCCGGGTGTTTCAAGGGACTATCGACTCTCATTGTTGTGGTGCCGTCCACATCCCAGCTGGTCAGGTTAGAACGGTCGAAGACATCACGGTCAGTCCTCAAGAGAAGGCAGGGACATTATTTGCCATCCACGGAGGCTTCCATAATTACAGAGCCGACACATAGCGCTCTGGTACTGGACTCACCCAAGGAATCACCACGTCCTGCATATGGCTGCTTCGCTTCCTTACTTCCATAATATTGAGCATTTTGTTCGCCACAGGCTGCTCCCTGCGCAAACCAGGAGTGGTCAGGATGCACACGACATCCACTCAGCGAGCTTTCGGTTCGGACTTACCAAGAAATAGGTTTGCCAGCCAAGCAATATTCCCGTTCGGTCTTTTAGGTCGCTTTCTCACTCTTACTGTTGTGGTTTCATCCCTATCCCAGCTGGTCTACTCAGAACAGCCCAATATATCCTGGTCAACCCTCCGGGGAAGGCAGAGGCAGACCATGGGCATTCCCCGCCATCCAAGGAGACTTCCATAATTGCAGAGCCGACACATAGCGCTCTGGTATTGGGCTCACCCAACGAATCGTCACGTCCTGCACGTGGCTGCTTAGCCTTACTTCCCGTTCACGACAGACAGCTCCTCCGAAAACCAGGAGGGACCAGTATTGAGATGACGTACACACAGCAAGCTTTCGCTTCGAACTTCCACGTAATAGATTCAATAGCCAAGCAATTTCATTTCGTTTAAATGAGAAGTTTGTCCACCTTTGGTAACTTACACGAGGTAGGCTGCAGATGCTGCCGGCTAAGCAATTTCATTGCCAGGTCCTCCCATCCGGGGGATATTGACTTAGAGGCGCTCAGCCATATCCCTCAGCTGAGAGCCTTAGAGACGTTTTTCCACCTTTGATAAACCTCACTCAGTGTGCCCCTGGGACGCTTTTGTCCACCTTTGGGCTGCAGATGCTGCCGGCTCAGCATCTCACTTCCATGCAGCAGAGTGAGAGTAACGGTTAAGCCCTCGTAATCCCGGGAATATTGACTTAGAGGCGTTCAGCCATATCCTTCAGCTGAGAACCGTAGAACAAGTGTCTGGACTAAGAATGTAGTGGCACCTTGCAAATGATTCGGACGTTATATGCAATGGTTTTGCTTGTCAAGGTATATTCCGTTTCGCTTCACTTTGCTACTGGGGTTGCTAGTCCGCATCGTTTATGGTCAGAACTACGACGGTATTATGATCGTCTTCGCGACTCTGACTTTCAGTCTTGATTAATGAAAACATTCTTGACAAATGCTTTCGCAGTAGCTCGTCTTGTGGCGATCCTAGAATTTCACCTCTAATGCCCCCGTTAACCATTACCTCCAGTTCCGAAAACCAACAAAATAGACAGGAGGTCCTATTCCATTATTCCATGCATCATTATTCAGGCAGCCGAGGCATACTTTGAACACTCTAATTTTTTTCAAAGTAAACGCGCTCAGCGAAGAGCGTCCACGGAAGAGAGCCGGCAGACGGTAGGGCAGGAACAACGGGCAGTGAACCGGCGCGAGCTGGACCGCCCTCCTGCACCCGAGATCCAACTAAGAGCATTTATCTGCAACAACTTTAATATACGCTACTGGAGCTGGAATTCCCGCGGCTGCTGGCATCAGACTTGCCCTCCAATAGATCCTTGTTAAAGAGTTTAAAGTGTACTCATTCCAATTACGGGGCCTCGATAGAATCCCGTATTGTTATTTTTAGTCACTACCTCCCCGTGCCGGGAGTGGGTAAGTTGCGCGCTTGCTGCCTTTCTTGGATGTGGTAGCCGTTTCTCATGCTCCCTCTCCGGAATCGAACCCTGATTCCCCGTTACCCGTTACAAATATGGTAGGCATGTCACGTACCATCGACATTTGATATGGTAGACATTTGAATGATGCATCGCCGGCACGTAAGGCCATGCGATCAGCACAAAGTTATCCAAAGTCACCAGTGGGAACGCCGCTTACCGCGAAGGGCAACGATTATTGGGTTTGACCAAATAGAAGCGCTCTTTCCGCGAAGGTCGGAGCTTGATAAGCATGAATTAGCACTAGAATTGTCACAGTTATGCAAGTAGGATCGTGGCATCTAAGGAACATCGACTGATATAGTGCACCATTTATGGTTTCACCGTGAGAAAGTGTGAACTTAGACACGTGTAGCATGATGGAACAGAATTCCCCATTCCCAGCCCGACACATTCATAAAAATACTTTAAGTCTGAACGGGGACCATCCCAGATAGAAGGGCTATTATTAGATCGAATGTTCCAGAACGAGTTAGGGGAGGCAGCGGTATGCGCTTGCTTTTTCATTGGCTAATAAGTAATGAGCCCACACTATTCACTGGACCACATTTGAATATCCAATTAGTTTGAGCAAGATTTCAACCGGAGCGGTAGCTATTTTGTGATGTGGTGACCAAAAATGCCCTTAAAGATTCAATAATATATTGTTCTCTGGACAACAGGTACCACTTTAAAACATACTTTAATGTTGTAGTTGTGCCTAGTGAACGAAAGAGAAGAATATAAGAGTATTTTATGAATAAAATGTGAAAGTGAAAACCAGAACTTCTGTGCGCGAGAATTCTGAATATTGCTTCTTCAACCTTGACAGGTCTTCTACGCTGTATACTCCAAGTGCATATCAATCCCTTGTTGTGACTGGTTGCGTATGCTTGATGAATGTATAGTACACTCATGCAAATTCGCAAACCCAAACCCCTTGTGCATTCTTCATGCCTAGGATGACTTCATTCTTAAATCAACTGTACCTTTGCTCTCGCGAGTTAACATATGGCAGTCTGAATTGGAATGAGTGATGAAACATGTACAAGTTCCTTTGTAAAACGCTGAGAATGTTGGAGTGAGTGAGCTGGTGATTTGAATAAGTAGCCTCTCACATCTAGTAGGAAGGACAGATGCTTCATATCAATATGTAGGCGGGACGTGATGGCACGCCAGAATTGCAAAGTTCATGTGATGGCCTGGTGGCTATACGCTCAAGAGAATACCATTTCTCTCTGCAGCATTACACGGGTACCTCTACTGTTGGTTGGTTATATAAACTAGTTCCTAGAAGGACAATAGGTGTGTGAACCTGTGTCTTAGTTGGCTGAATATAATGTATGGCTCATGCAAACTTACAAGGACTAAACATGTTTTTCCACATATGTGCTTTGGTGCATATGTGAACAATTGTATATGCAATTGAGCTTCTGTTACCTACTGTAGTAGACATGACAATTACTCAGTGGGGAAACAGCACATGATGATAAGATGATGTACCTGTGAGTCAGGTCTGTCTGAGAAGAGGGGTGAGGTCTGGCATTGCTGAGTGGTATATGGAAGTAGGACATTCATGCACCAACATCCACAGCCATAGGAATGGATGTCTGGTCTGCTAATTGGGTAAATGCCATTAGTTAATACATAATGCATATTGCAGTTGTAAATGCCTATTTTCCATTTCCCTTCACAATGCCTATCCCATGTTGCTATGTCACAATGATTGCTGTACTGTGTCTGGTCCTCCTTGTGCCCAGGTCTACTTTGGTTCAAACATGGTGGAACTTAGACCACATAAATGCTTGTAATTGTGTTAAGCTACCCTGTCTCGGCATATAGTATTGTGATTACCACAGAACATCACAGTGAAATTCACTACATCATCAACTGGGAGAGGTGCTTGGACAACACCCACCCTAACCTCCCCATCTCCATCTGTGTATGCTAATGTATGATAACATCATCTTTTAACAAATGTAAAGAGATGTTGTGCCATTTTGTATATTGACAGAGAACAGGAGGATGGAGGAGAGGCTTCCATATATCATCTGGGACAACTAAACAGAAGTCCTAGATCCAGAAGTGACTCCCTATCACAATGCAGGAAAATCAAAGAAGAATTTTCTCTCAGCTCTCAACAGCTGAATGCACAAATGGGAGCATAACACAATCTGAAGCACTACAAATGTGGTGAACTGGACAGTGATCTTTGAGTCAATCAAATGTCATCTGAGAACTAAACAACAAGTCTATGGTGGTGAACCTCATTCAAGACGTCTGGTGAAATGACTGGGACAATGGATTGTTTAGCTAGGACTTATCTTAGTTAATCTCCAGCCTGGTGCTCACACAGTGTTTTCAGAATGAAGACTGGCAGAGGAAGTGAGATAGACTGAGGAGAAAGAAGACTGGGACATATTTGTATCTTAGATCTTCCTCTACAGGAAAAGGAGAACAGATTCCTAAGTCTCAACTTCATAAACAGTCAACTCACCAGTGAAAGACAAGGCTGTAGCTTTTCTTCACACTGTGACAGCAGGGAATAGTCTGACTTGGAAAATCATCATGGGGAGAACTGCACCCTGAGTTGTCCAACACCCATCATAGGTGCTAAAAGGATTAAACAGACCAGTGGAGCAGAACGTCCCTATGCTTGCCCCAGGTTATGGCTGATCTTGGTTTTCCCTCATTAACAGTAGAGGAAAGGATAAAAGTCAATGGTGTAGTGGTGATTAGAGAGGAGAAGAGGAGGAGAGTTTAGTTATTAGTTGGTGGAGTAAAAGGGGAGGTGTTGTATCTTGTTTATCAACCTGCATGTGTGACATATTTTTTGCATTTCTATGCAATAATTGAAGTGTTGACATGACAGGAGATGAGACAATGGTCATCACTCGACTCACCATCAACTCAATAAATTGTGTATTTAATGAATCAGTGTTTTAAGTACATGTCTCAAGAGAATGTCATGTACAGTGCTGTCAAGTTTTGTCTCTGGTGACTGTCTTAAGTGCTGTGGTTGATTATACATATTGTGAAAAGTCTTGTATAGATGTTGTCAAGTATCTCTTATGATGTAAGTCTTGTACAATGGCTGGTGTACACAATTCCTTGTGAATGTATGTCCCACTTTTGTCAAGAAACTGTCATGTAGATGTCTTGTCCAACAGATGTAATGTACAGTTATTGTTGAGTTTGCCTACATATAATTGAATCCTACAATCCCAAAGTAATGGGACAACCTGATATAGGTCATACTGACAAAATAAATAAGAAAAGATCTATGTGACGGACGAACAGCACACTGGCAACATTATGTTGAGTGAGAGGGATCCTCAGTTGTACAGGCGCTAATAGTTCAGATCTTCTCTGGCCTTTGGTGAACTATTTTACTTCTTTTATAAATTTCTGTGTAGATACATAGTAGTCTCACAGTGGGGGTTTGAGCCAAAGAAAAATGTTCTCCAAAAAAAAAAAAGGCTATTGCGGGAATGATTAGCTCATTTGAGTGACCTCTAGACAAAAAGTGCTAAATCATATCCTTTATCTTGTTAGTTATTATTCAAGATATATCTCCAGAGAACCCTACTAACTAGGTCCTCTGTCAACTCAATCAAACATGTCACAACATGCATGGCTTAATCTTTGAGACAAGCATATGACTACTGGCGGGATCAACCAGATATCTATCACACAGACGGACTATTCACGCACACGCATGCCAAGAGTGGCAATCGCTCAGCGTACTCATTCGGGCCCGGTGATACTTGCAAAACCATTGGACGCCTGCCGACGATCTTTCAAGCTACGCCAAGCAGAACTGACCGAAAAGCTATGCCAGCTTACTGACTGCAGGCCCACTACTAATTGAGAGAGAGAGAGAGAGAGAGAGAGAGAGAGAGAGAGAGAGAGAGAGAGAGAGAGAGAGAGAGAGAGAGAGAGAGAGAGAGGGCGCGCTAATCGAAACTTTGTCGAACGGTCATACAAACATTGCTCTTTCGCCTGCTCAAACCACGACTCTGGCTTTGCGCTGCGGTCACATTCTCGAAACTCCTGCCTCGCTAACTTGCGTCGGCTGGGAAGTTTCCGATTGCGTGCACCTCACACAGCCATCGGAGACAACTAATGCCAGACGTGAAACAAGTAAATGACCCTCTAACACGCCTTAGGCGGACAGGGTCCAAGTCCCATATTTTCACGGACCAGTCAGTACTCGATGTGTGATCTTATGACGTCTATCGCTTTTACTTCCCAACACATTTCCTTGTACCCATTTTTTGGCTGGGCCGACCTAGGAGACCAGGTAAATTTTATAAATCTGCCTCCATGCGGACTCGAACCCATAACCATAGCACTGACAGTAGAGTGTATAATGATTATATCTGGCACAAATGAATTATTACCTGGTAATCTTGGCATTGATATTCCAACCGCAACAGACCAGAAGTATGGATAACCAACTGACACACCTGAAATCAAAACGAGACTTCTATCAATAAAACAGTTGTGTTTCTTTGGGATCTGATCTCGTCTGCAGGTTGAATGGATAAGATGTCGTGCTCTTAAACTGCTGGTGCGCTGAGTGTAAGGTGTGGTGTTTTCTCCCTAAACCGTTAGTCAGTTGGCCTTAAACGTTGACTTCTCGTCCTTGACTTGGGGACGTAAGTTACAAATACCTCAAATGTCGGAGAGTAGGACACTAGTAATAGGGAAAGCTGGCCCACAAACAAAATTTAGTCCAATGTAGACTACGCTCAAATTCAAAGCGAGCGAGCGAGCGAGCGAAATAAACAACAACAAAATTGCAGGTTCTGAGTCCTCTGAAATAGGGTAGATGTGAGTGAATAGCGCTGCTTCACGACACATAGAATATCTGATAAGTAGTTTCTCGCGGGTGACCACCATGTCTTGTTCTGATCTAAGGGCGTGTATGACGTGTGTGTTGTTGCTATGTGCATGTGTTTATGTGTATGTGTTGTTTGTATGTGTATGTGTTTGTACGTGTGTGTGTATGTGTGTGTGTGTGTTGTTGTTGTTGTTGTTGTTGTTGTTGTTGTTGTTGTTGTTGTTGTTGTTGTTGTTGTTTGTGTGCTACATAGAACCCGTATTTTTGTATGGATGATACATCTGTAAAAATCTATCCTAAAAATACATCAGATGGCTGTGGAAATGTGGTTTCTGAGGAAAATGCAAAGAATATCATGGACAAACAGAAATACCAATGACCAAGTCCTAACAGAAACAAAATGAAAATTGTAAACTTATAATTAGAGAAATTAGACGTAGACAGTCAACATTTTTTGGTCACGTTATGAGAAGAAATAAGTTGGAGAACTTGCTGACAACTGGCACAGTCGAGGGGAAGAGAACAAGCGGAAGGTAGAGAGGTAAGTACCTGGATGGCTTGACCACTTGGTATGGTCGAGGCAAGACCATTGAGTTGATCCACGACTGTAGTGATCGCGTGAGATGGCGAAACATGACCGCCCGCGCTTACCGACATGGCACATGATAACTAGATGAAGTTTGTCGTACTGAGACGGAAGTTTTTTCAACGATTTTCACAAAAAACAAAAATGAGAAACAGTACTAAGAGAAGGTAACAACTATGTGATTTAACGTCATGCACATACTTACTGTATCAATACCCAGATCACATATTTGGATTTCTGAACAAGTAGAATGGTTGTAAGCATCTGAGCACACGGGACACTGGATCCCTGCTGAAGTACAACACAGGGTGTGGTATTAACAAGTAAGATGCCAGTACAAAATACAGGTTCTCTTTTAGCGACATGACGAGTGTTGGGCATATGGTGCTAACCTTATATCATATATTTTGGACTAATTGGCATTCGATATCATGCCTTCCGCCTTTACTTCCTAGTACATTTCCATGTGGCTATTTTAGACTGTGTGAACCTGACACCACTGGTCAATGAAAATATCCCTTCCTCGAAGAGGATTCTAACACATTACCATAGGGCGTGCGAGTAATCTTGTTGCCCACTGAGATACAACGGCTCCTGAATACAACGCAGTTTCAATTAACATAAACAAAAGCCGCTTGCTTGTGCTAGGAATGGAAGTCCTACGATAGGTAATCAAATGTCATTGGGACCGTTGAAATAAATACCATGCAACTGTCAGCAAGAACCGTATCATTGTGGTGAGTATAGAAGTCATTGGATTTATGGCCAATCTTCATTGGGTCGTTTCAGTGATAAAAACTCCACTTCCGATTAAGCACGACGGAAGATTTCCAATCTTCAGACCTGGAACTTTCTGATGAGTCTGCTCTTAACTATAGCTCGCAAGACTGTTTTCTATTGTCTCGCGTATGTGTTATTCTGCATTCTAGTCCAGTCAGCGAGGAATCGTACGCTCGGTCAAGGTCTTTGACGGGTTCTTCCAATACAATGGGGATCGCCTTGTTGGCCACCGTGAATGATGTTGCCGCCACCCTGCCCTTCACGATCGATAGACTTCTTGATTTCTTTGACTTGAAGCTCATCCTGCACATATCGATCAATTGATCCAGCCTTTTGAGCAAGCCGTGGACATGGTTCTCATCTCGTGTGATCCATGAAAGCCTTGAGAAGCGATATTCCCCATTCCTTACGAAGTTTTGATCCTTACACACAGCCGGATGCAGCATCAATAACGATCTGTATAGCCATGTCAAACAATATCGGCGAAATCGTAAATCCCATTGCTATACCTACCTGGAGGTAAATCCACCTGGTCTTGAACGCCAAGTTAGAGAAACGAAGAGTGAACCTCGAGAAATACTATTCCAGCATCATAGTGATCTCCTCGGGCACGAGGTACATCCTAAGGGATTACCACACCATCTGGTGGGCACTGACCAGTTGGCGTTTGTCGGGTCCAACCATATCACGTGAAGGTTTGCCTTTTTGTTTTCGCTCTCTGGATAGTTTCCTAGATTTTTGTTGCATGTTCAATGCACCCGTGGGCTTCAGGAATACCCTCATACTGCACCTCTTTGTCGACATACTTGTTCGCCATTAAGTATTTGTGATTCTGCTGGCCTTGACTGAGAAGAATGTTTTGCTATCGAAGAGAGATCGGTCTGAAGTGGGAAATGTGTTATGAGTTCTTTTCTAGCGAATATAGATTCCGTTTGCTTGGTTCCACTTCAGATTTATGTGTTGGTGCTTCCACGCGGATCTCGGCATCCGGCGGAGTCATTTTAGGACGTTCGAGCATCGCTTGTACACTGTCTACAAGCCATCGTTGAGACCTGGTGCTGATTTATCATGTGCCTTCTTCTCAACGGCCATGATCTTGTCCCACGTTGGGGGCTTGGCATTGAACCCTACTGTGTTTCTCTAGCGATATCAGCCCCTTGACTTCACCGAGTGGAACGTCGCGTTTGGCTCCTCTTTTCTCATACTGAAGCTGCAAAATAGTGGCCGTTCGAACACGTTTGTCGAGAATTGAAATGGTTCGAGGAAAAACATTGCTTTCGTGTTTTCCACATTCTCTCCCTATTCTTGAAGAATCGTTCTACTCCACAGATGGCACTGTTTCTGACTTTGAAGTGTTGCCACACCAAACGCAGACCTCCTTCTCACTTTCCTTTGCATTCTTGAATCATTTCTGGGCAGCTATTTTCTGGCCTTTCACTTCAACGATTAACTAGTGCCGCCTGCTCATCTGTACCACTAAATGAAGCAGGCAGTGAAGGTATATGAACTCATCAAACCTCTCTAATTTCTCATTTAACGGTGTTCCCTTCTGTTTGTTATCTAATGTGTGGGACAGTGTGTTCTCTATTTTGCATCATGTTTCCTTCTCGCTAGCGGGTGGGAACTTGATTTGTTGCCTGTCATCGATTGGACGGCACTTTTTGGAAACCGGTCACGTGATAATAGGGGCAATGCGTTTCGTGTGTTATTTATCACACAACATGGTCGCATGTTAAAGCTGGCAGTGGCAATTGCCATTCATTTACAGAAACCAGCTTTGTGCAAACAATAAGACGTGATAATCAGTTTAAACGTGCCGTGGTAGACAATTCAAATGTCTTGTGTCAATATGTGTGTCGTATATTTCAGTTTGAAGGATTTATCTAATTACTTTAGCTTTGCTGATCGGGCAGCTTCTGCAGGTGTATTGGTGTTACCTTTCCTCTGGAGTAAATTAGGCAGGATAAAAGAGAGATTATGCTGCATGGGCAACACATAGTCTCTACAATTCAACCCAGGCTTTGTACTATGAAGAGGTTTAATGCATTGTTTGAAGCACAATACACAAACTTTCGTCAGTCAAGGCGGCAAGGTGTCCGTCTCAGACAAACACAAAAGTATCCTCTTTAGTGGTTGTGAAATTGTTCATGATTACTATCTGTTACAACAGGAAAGCTGCATATTCTCCAACATGTTATTTTAATTTGTTAGCTGGTGCTGTTTCAAAGACTCTTAAATAATGTTTAACCTCTGAATTGCTATTTTTAGACTAGAGATTACATTGTGCACTCAACACAGCTCTAAGAGAGATTACAAACTCCGGCATGTAATATGACTATTTCACATCCGTTTCTAATTCTTATAGATAAATTAACTTTTGTTTTGTTAACTACAGCTATAATATTGATTGGTTTTTAATTACCAAAGTCCTCGGTTGTAGACGCTGTGGTGTGGGTGATTTTTGTGGTTGTGAAGTCTGCAGGCGAGTTGGTCAGACTGCCTTCTACAAAGAAAGAGGTCAGTACTATTTTAAACACATGCAAATATATATTTGTAATACATTTTTATGTTGTGGTCAATAAAGCTGTGAAAAAATATCGTCCTCCGCTTCTTCTGTTCTTACCTTCACTTTCTTCTTCTTCTTCTTCTTCTTCTTCTTCTTCTTCTTCTTCTTCTTCTTCTTCTTCTTCTTCTTCTTCTTCTTCTTCTTCTTCTTCTTCTTCTTCTGCTTCTGCTTCTTTCCTTCTTCTTCTTCTTCTTCTTCTTCTTCTTCTTCTTCTTCTTCTTCTTCTTCTTCTTCTTCTTCTTCTTCTTCTTCTTCTTCTTCTTCTTCTTCTTCTTCTTTTTCTTCTTCTTCTTCTTCTTCTTCTTCTTCTTCTTCTTCTTCTTCTTCTTCTTCTTCTTCTTCTTCTTCTTCTTCTTCTTCTTCTTCTGTTCTTTTTCCTCTTGCCAATGAATATTATTTGACGAAGAATTTGTTTCACTGCTGATTTTCCAGTAAGTCAACATTATCAAATATCTCACAAAATACAACAAATCCGTTTGTCTACAACTCACATATATTTCAGCACTATCTCGAACTGTAGACATCATTACTTATTTAGTTCGTACTCTGTCCCTTCGGAGATCAGAAGGATTAAATTGTAGATTTTCCGTGTTTTCAGTTTTAAACTTTATTAAATTACAGGTCATTTGTTTTTATTGATTGCTTCGGTGTTCTTGTTCTTGTTTTCTTCTTCTTCTTCTTCTTCTTCTTCTTCTTCTTCTTCTTCTTCTTCTTCTTCTTCTTCTTCTTCTTCTTCTTCTTCTTCTTCTTTTCTTCTTCTTCTTCTGCTGCTTGCTGCTGCTGCAGCTGCTGCTGCTGCTGCTGCTGCTGCTGCTGCTGCTGCTGCGCTGCTGCTGCTTCTTCTTCTTCTTCTTCTCTGCTTCTTTCTTCTTCTTCTTCTTCTTCTTATTCTCTTCTTCTTCTTTCTTCTTCTCTTCTTCTTCTTCCTTCTTCTGCTTCTTCTTCTTCTTCTTCCTTCTCTTCCTTCTTCTTCTTCTTCTTCTTCTTCTTCTCTTCTTCTTCTTCTTCTTCTTCTTCTTCTTCTTCTTCTTCTTCTTCTTCTTCTTCTCTTCTTCTTCTTCTTCTTCTTCTTCTTCTTCCTCTTCTTCTTCTCCTTCTCTTCTTCTTTTTCTTCTTCTTCTTCTTCTTCTTCTTCTTCTTCTTCTTCTTCTTCTTCTTCTTCTTCTTCTTCTTCTTCTTCTTCTTCTTCTTCCTTCTTCCTCTTCTTCTTTTTTTTCTTCTTCTTCTTTGTTTTCATTTTCATTTTTTTTCTTCTTCTTCTTCCTCTTCTAATTCCTCCCCTCCTCCTTCTTCTCCCCGTCTTCTTCTTCTTCTTCTTCTTCTTCTTCTTCTTCTTCTTCTTCTTCTTCTTCTTCTTCTTCTTCTTCTTCTTCTTCTTCTTCTTCTTCTTCTTCTTCTTCTTCTTCTTCTTCTTCTTCATTATTATTATTATTATTATTATTATTATTATTATTATTATTATTATTATTATTATTATTACTATTATTATTATTTTGCAGTTGCTGATGCTTCTTATTTTTGTTACTCTTTCTCCTTTCTCTTACTTGTTTCCATATTTTGTTTCGTCTTCCCCACCTCGTACTTTTGTTTTCCCTTTTCCCGCATGTCTTCTTTATTCTTATCGTTTCTCCGTTATCCTTCTCGATTACTTTCTCTAGTTTGATGTTGTTAATTCTGTTTTACTCTGTATGCGTTCGCTCTCATTGAACTCCAAAGTAATCCATAGACTCACTTCCATGGCACTGAACTGAGAGAGGACAGATAAAATACACCTGATATCTCAGGCAGAACATCTTCTTGTGACAGGCAGAAATTTCGACAAAACTCTCATGGGTAAAATTTTCTGAACAGAATAATCCAGTGGATACAGAATTTACTATGATAGTTTCTTCTTAATGGACAAAACTTCATTTGCATTCACTCACTTACTCACTCACTCACTCTCGCCCACCCCCTCACTCCACCCCACCCTTATGTTTACCTGGTGTTGCTGGAGATGTATTTGGCCTTGTAGAACCAGCTGGATATTCTATGACAAACAAGTAATATACCATTTGTAAAGTCAAGTCAAGTCACATCAAGTCAAGTGAAGTACAGTATAGTACAATAATGTTTAGTACAGTATAGTACAGTAACGTACACTATAGTACAGTAAGTGCAGCATAGTACAGTACAGTATAGCATAGTATAGTACAGTATGGTGCAGTATAGTATGGTATAGTATAGTATAGTACAGTACAGTACAGTACAGTACAGTACAGTGTGGTGCAGTGCAGTGCAGTACAGTAAACGATCCATTTTACGTCTTGAGAGGTATTTATATTGCTATAGCACAGAGTGGTTGATGTTGTGAATATCACACATACCGCATCTATTTCACAAGACTGTTCATCTGATCCATTTTAGACTGAGAGCGAGACTGGGAGCGCATCGCAATTCTTTTTTTTAGCCCCCTTCCCTTAGATGTAGATTCTAACCATTGACCACAGTGCGTTCAGACAAGCATTCTGGCCACTGTGCCACCAAGGCCTCTATACCATTTGAGTGTATACTAACCGTCTCCTCACCGAAAATTCATAGAAACAGCCCCATATGAAGGAAATACGGGGTAATTATGTCAACATCAGCATCTTTCAGCTGATTGTTGATTTCTTGGCAAGATTACGCTCAGTAATTTGCCATAGTTTCTGAGCGACCGGCTCACATACCCCGTTATTTACCAACACGGCGAGAACCGCTACCGATTCTCGCACAAGTTACGTTAATCAAGTGAATATACGGGATTACGGAGAAAGTCGCTAACTCCTAGGCCAGGGAGACCGGCCAAGTGCATCTAGTGGGGGGGGGGGGGGGGAGGGGGACCTTTTAGACAGTTTGACATCATGACATGGGGGACACCAGTATAATAGATGTCTGGTAGGACGTGAGACAGAAGGATGTGGACGTCCATGATCACCTACATGACATGACATCTTATATATAAAAAAGGATGTATGTGTGTGTGTATGTCCTTTATGCGTTCGCGAACGGTCCATTCGATTTAGATGAAATTGTCTACACGACTTCCTCTCATTCTTGCGCTGCCAACTGTCATATTTATTTAGTGTGAAATTGGCTACTTACTTAATATTATTTAATATTTTATTTTTCATTATAATTTCAATATAGCAAGGGGACTTAACTCTGTAAAAGTTATTTCAAGGGGCATAACTTTTAATAACATTGCTATATACTTTATAGTCATATTGTTGCATGGTTTTCAATGACTTATAAACTCTTTGTCTATAGTTATCTACCGGCATATGAGTTATAATAAATAATGATATAATCTTTAAGGCATTTTCAAAGTTTTCATAAAAATAATGCATAATGCATAACATTGTAACTCATCTTTTTATGCTTAAAGAAGTTATCTACAGTCATGTTTGGTGATTAAAAACAGTTTTCATTAAAAATAATGGATGGTGTGTGGAAGGACATTCTTTTCAGTTATTTTTCTTTTGTTGTTGTATGAATTTAATGAGACGCTCAACGCCAAGAGCTGGGCGAAGCCACGCCGGGTCAGATAGATAGACAGACCCACATCGGCACTGCAGTTATCTAAACGCATATGCGTATAAGCCGCCTCATACGCGCACATTAAGACAGCCTATCCCTCTTCCCGTCCCCTCCCCCCTCTCCTCCCCTTCTCCCCATCCTCTTCCTCCTCACATCCTCCTCCTCCCTCTTATCCTCCTCTACCCCTCTTCCTCCTCCATCATCCTCCTCCCTCCCTCTTCATCCTCCTCACCGCCTCGCCAAGCCTCCCTCCTCCCTAATAACGCCTCTCCTTCCTCATCCCTTCTCCTCCCTCTCTTATCCTCCTCCTCCTGCCGCCTCCCCCCCACCCTCCTCCCTACCATCCTCCCCCTCATCCCTCCTCCTCCCTCCTCTCCTTTGCCCTCCTCTCTTTCCGCACTCCTTTCTCCTTCCTCTCCTCCCCTTCTCCCTCTCCTCCCTCCTCCTACCTATCCTCTCCCCTCATCCCCCTCCTCCCCCTCCTCTCTCCTCCTCCCCCCCCTCCTCCCTCTACCTCCTCCCTCTACCTCCCCCCTCCTTCCTCCTCCATCCACATCCCTCCTCCACCTGTCCATATTCCTCCTCTCCTCCCTCTCCTCCTCCCTCCTCCGCACCTCTTCCTCCCTCTCCCTTTCCTCCTCCCTCCTCCTCCCTCCTCCTCTCACCTCCGCCTCCTCTCTCCGCATCCACCTCCTCCTCCTCCCTCTCCCGCCTCCTCCCTCTCCTCCTCCTCCCTCTCCTCCTTCCCTCTCCCTAATGCATAAGGAAGGAAGGAAGGAAGGAAGGAAGGAAGAAGGACGGACGGACGGAAGGAAGGAAGGACGGAATGGACGGACGGACGGAAGGAAGAAGGAAGGAAGGAAGGGACGCGCAAGGACGCGGACGGAAGGAAGGAAGGAAGGACGGACGGACGGAAGGAAGGACGGAAGGACGGAAGGACGGAAGAACGGAAGGACGGAAGGACGGAAGGACGGAAGGACGGACGGACGGACGGACGGAAGGACGGGACGGACAGGAAAAGGACGGAAGGACGGAAGGACGGAAGACGGACGAAGGAAGGAAGGAGGACGGACGGACGGACGGAAGGACGGACGGACGGACGGCACGGAAGGACGGAAGGACGGAAGGAAGGAAGGAAAAGGAGTAAATCTATAAGAAGATTATATGGATTTTCTTTAAACATAGCTTATGATTCGCGTTACCTTCATTGTGGCTGAACAAGACAAAATTTCCCACATTCCCATTCATAACTGCTATTCATTGTCCTCTACATTATTGTAACGGGTTTCTTTCATACCTGATGTTGCTGACGGTACTAGTAGACCTGAAGCTGGGAAATCACTGAAAGATCACAGAAAATATTAAA